>CM061920.1:238642881-238850509 GCA_031002005.1 Vandiemenella viatica | reverse complement strand
AATCATCAACAGACGAGTTTAAGTCAGGTATCACAATACTTACACTTACATGCACAAAGAGAGACGCAGATATACATGTTCAAGTCTACAGAAAGTTCAGGACGACTACCTGCACCAATCATGGAAACAAAAAAAGTGATGTAGTACTTTCTTGCCCCCATGACTGGCTGAAAAACAGAACTCTCCTTACATATCATCTGCCTGGCGAGATAGAGGGTGTGCAAAAGATGCATGTTTTCACCATACACCTAAGTATTTACATCATAAATAGTGTTCATCACACACAATTGATTACATTTACCATCAATACGTTTCTCCCATACTGCAACCCTATCTGCCATTCATTAAGAGTGCCCCAGGTACCATGAGTTACAATAGACATTTGACTATCCCATATACCAGAACCCCTCATATTCATACTAGGTCTCAACACAAATCCATACGTATCCATGCACAAGCTCAAAGAACAGGAACAGCAAATCATACATCCAGATAAATGAGTTTAAGGAAGGTATCACCATACTTACGCACACAGACACATATATCCATGCCTTCAGCGAGCTAGACACAACAACCAGCCCCAATCATGGCGACGAAAAAGTGGGTAGAACCCCCATGGCTCATAACTGACCAAAAAATCATCAGTAACATATGTTCCAGGCACCATACTCTTCACATCAACATCATCTCATTTATTTCACACTACAGACCTCACTATCCATCCATGTCAGGTACAAAACTGTTCACATCAGCACCAACACGTCTATCCCACACCTAAGCTTTTTCTGCCATTCAGTAACATGTGCCCCCATGTACCACGAGTAGCAGTAGACACTTGGTCATCAGACAGATATCATAACTCCCATATTCATACTAGGTCTCACCCACAAATCCATATGTCACCTCACACAAGCATAAGTGCAGGAACAGCACATCATACATCCAGAAAAACGAGATAAAGGAAGGTATCACCACATTTACGCAAAAAACACACAGAGATAGAGATGCATACACACGTACATTTCCATGCCTACAGCGATCTCGACTCAACAACTAGCCCAATCATGGCAACGAAAAAGTGGAACAGAACACCCATGACTGGCCAAAAATCATAGAAAGACACACAACACTCACATGTCAATGCATTCACACAGTTCCATTCATCACCACACATAACTGGAGGAAAGAGACTGAACATGCTAGATCCAAACTGAAGAGTTACAGGATGTGTGAAGTTTGAAATCACAGCCACATCTCGCCCACACCGCAACCCTTTCTGTATCATGTACCACGAGTAGCAGTAGACACTTGGTCATCAGACAGATATCATAACTCCCATATTCATACTAGGTCTCACCCACAAATCCATATGTCACCTCACACAAGCATAAGTGCAGGAACAGCACATCATACATCCAGAAAACGAGATAAAGGAAGGTATCACCACATTTACGCAAAAAACACAAAGATAGAGATGCATACACACGTACATTTCCATGCCTACAGCGATCTCGACATCAACAACTAGCCCAATCGTGGCAACGAAAAAGTGAAACAGAACACCCATGACTGCCAAAATCATAGAAAGACACACTACACATCACATGTCAAAGCATTCACGCAGTTCCATTCATCACCACAAATAACTGGAGGAAAGAGACTGACATGCTAGATCCAACTGAAGAGTTACAGGATGTGTGAAGTTTGAAATCACAGTCACATCTCTCCCACACCGCAACCCTTTCGGTCATTTAATAACATGTGACCCAGGTACCATGAGTTACAATAGACACTTGTCTATCAGACGGGTATCATAACCTCCATATTCATACTAGGTCTCACCCACAAACCCATACGTCTCCACACAAGCACAAACATATGGGAGGAACAAGCAATTCATACGTCCAGATAAATGAGTTTAAGGAAGGTATCACCATACTTACGCATACAGACACAGAGAAAGACGCACACAGACACATATATCCATGCCTACAGCGAGCTCAACACAACAACCAGCCCAATCATGGCAAGAAAAAGTGGGACAGAACCCCCATGGCTCAAGACTGACAAAAAAAATCATCATTAACATCTGTGTTCCAAGTAACAAACTCCTCACATCAAAATCATATCATTTAACTCACACTACAGACCTCTCTGCCATTCAGTATCGTTGGTAATATGTACAAAGCTAATTTCATAAGTTACCACATACATACAAGTAATTGCAGGAAAGGGTCCCGACACACGACATCCACACTGAGGTGTTACATGATAGGCAGATGATAGCATGTCTTTACAATACATCTCAGTGCTCACCACACATACTTGATTTTTTACGTGCCATCAGTATAGCTGGTGGCTGGAACTAAGCTCTTGACAATTTTTGGTCAAAAGTCATTTGTTAACAGCAGCTCATCAAAGACAAATTTTGGGTGAACCTGTCCCAGGCGGGCGCGGCGGGAGGTGGCCACCCTTCCTCGCAGCGGACGCGTACATCGTGTAGGTCGGTATACCGGCGCATATTACCGCCTCGAGCGCAATGAAATTCCGGTCTTCAGTGCGGTCCTAAAAATGCGGTTACCGGTAGTAGGTCCCGGTCGGAAAACTCCGGTAAACCATCGCGGTCCGCGCTTTTAGACCGGTGTATTACGGTATTTTTGTCCGCAGTGGGGAAGGGTGGCCACCTCCCGCCGCGCCCGCCTGGGACAGGTTCACCCAAAATTTGTCTTTGATGAGCTGCTGTTAACAAATGACTTTTGACCAAAAATTGTCAAGAGCTTAGTTCCAGCCACCAGCTATACTGATGGCACAGTAAAAATCAAGTATGTGTGGTGAGCACTGAGATGTATTGTAAAGACATGCTATCATCTGCCTATCATGTAACACCTCAGTGTGGATGTCGTGTGTCGGGACCCTTTCCTGCAATTACTTGTATGTATGTGGTAACTTATGAAATTAGCTTTGTACATATTACCAACGATACTGAATGGCAGAGAGGTCTGTAGTGTGAGTTAAATGATATGATTTTGATGTGAGGAGTTTGTTACTTGGAACAGATGTTAATGATGATTTTGTTTTTTTGTCAGTCTTGAGCCATGGGGGTTCTGTCCCACTTTTTCTTTGCCATGATTGGGCTGGTTGTTGTGTTGAGCTCGCTGTAGGCATGGATATATGTGTCTGTGTGCGTCTTTCTCTGTGTCTGTATGCGTAAGTATGGTGATACCTTCCTTAAACTCATTTATCTGGACGTATGAATTGTTGTTCCTCCCATATGTTTGTGCTTGTGTGGAGACGTATGGGTTTGTGGGTGAGACCTAGTATGAATATGGAGGTTATGATACCCGTCTGATAGACAAGTGTCTATTGTAACTCATGGTACCTGGTCACATGTTATTAAATGACCGAAAGGGTTGCGGTGTGGGAGAGATGTGACTGTGATTTCAAACTTCACACATCCTGTAACTCTTCAGTTTGGATCTAGCATGTTCAGTCTCTTTCCTCCAGTTATGTGTGGTGATGAATGGAACTGCGTGAATGCTTTGACATGTGAGTGTGTATGTGTGTCTTTCTATGATTTTTGGTCAGTCATGGGTGTTCTGTTCACTTTTTCGTTGCCACGATTGGGCTAGTTGTTGAGTCGAGATCGCTGTAGGCATGGAAATGTACCTGTGTATGCATCTCTATCTCCGTGTGTTTTTTGCGTAAATGTGGTGATACCTTCCTTTATCTCGTTTTTCTGGATGTATGATGTGCTGTTCCTGCACTTATGCTTGTGTGAGGTGACATATGGATTTGTGGGTGAGACCTAGTATGAATATGGGAGTTATGATATCTGTCTGATGACCAAGTGTCTACTGCTACTCGTGGTTGACAGAAAGGGTTGCGGTGTGGGCGAGATGTGGGCTGTGATTTCAAACTTCACACATCCTGTAACTCTTCAGTTTGGATCTAGCATGTTCAGTCTCTTTCCTCCAGTTATGTGTGGTGAATGAATGGAACTGTGTGAATACATTGACATGTGTGTGTGTATGTGTGTCTTTCTATGATTTTTGGTCAGTCATGGGTGTTCTGTTCCACTTTTTCGTTGCCATGATTGGGCTAGTTGTTGAGTCGAGATCGCTGTAGGCATGGAAATGTACGTGTGTATGCATCTCTATCTCCGTGTGTTTTTTGCGTAAATGTGGTGATACCTTCCTTTATCTCGTTTTTCTGGATGTATGATGTGCTGTTCCTGCACTTATGCTTGTGTGAGGTGACATTATGGATTTGTGGGTGAGACCTAGTATGAATATGGGAGTTATGATATCTGCCTGATGACCAAGTGTCTACTGCTACTCGTGGTACATGGGGGGCACATGTTACTGAATGGCAGAAAAAGCTTAGGTGTGGGATAGACGTGTTGGTGCTGATGTGAAAAGTTTTGTACCATGATACTGGATGATAGTGAGGTCTGTAGTGTGAAATAAATGAGATGATGTTGATGTGAAGAGTATGGTGCCTGGAACATATGTACTGATGATGTTTTTGGTCAGTTATGAGCCATGGGGGTTTCTACCTCACTTTTCGTCGCCATGATTGGGGCTGGTTGTTGTGTCTAGCTCGCTGAAGGCATGGATATATGTGTCTGTGTGCGTAAGTATGGTGATACCTTCCTTAAACTCATTTATCTGGATGTATGATTTGCTGTTCCTGTTTCTTTGAGCTTGTGGCATGGATACGTATGGATTTGTTGTTGAGACCTAGTATGAATATGAGGGGTTCTGGTATATGGGGATAGTCAAATGTCTATTGTAACTCATGGTACCTGGGGCACTCTTAATGAATGGCAGATAGGGTTGCAGTATGGGAGAAACGTATTGATGGTTAAATGTAATCAATTGTGTGTGATGAACACTATTTATGATGTAAATACTTAGGTGTATGGTGAAAACATGCCATCTTTTGCACACCCTCTATCTCGCCAGGCAGATGATATGTAAGGAGAGTTCTGTTTTTCAGCCAGTCATGGGGGCAAGAAAGTACTACATCACTTTTTTTTGTTTCCATGATTGGTGCAGGTAGTCGTCCTGAACTTTTCTGTAGACTTGAACATGTATCATCTGCGTCTCTCTTTGTGCATGTAAGTGTAAGTATTGTGATACCTGACTTAAACTCGTCCTGTCTGATGATTTTAACCGATAGTTCTGCCCAGTTAAATCAGTGGTAACGACAATTCTGCCCCACTTCATCGTTTCCATGATGCTTGCTGTTAGTTCTGTCGACCTCGCTGTATGCATGTACAAGTGTGTGCGTGTGTCTACTTCCTCTGTTAATTTGAGTCTAAAATATATGGTTATAGAATTATCAACGTGTGCTTCTAACCATTGCTTCAGGCTTAGGCAATCTCCCATTTCACTGTACTCCTTTACAGTTTACTGCCGTTTGTGTTGGCATACGAATTGTGTTTCTCACGTTTTTTTCACTACACAAAAATCATTTAACAGAGAGTTTTTTTTTTAACAGTTTAACGTCCCTTTTTAACAACGTGGTCTTTAGAGACGGGAAAGGATGGGGGCAAGGAATGGGAAGGAATTCGGCCATGGCCTTTTGAAGGAAGCATCCCGGCATTCACCTGGAGTGATTTGGGGAAACCATGGAAAACCCAAATCTGGATGCCCGGACGGGGATTCGAACCGCCGTCCTCCCGAATGCGAGGCCAGAACGCTATCCGTTACACCACCACGCTCGGTTTAACAGAGAGGGTGATGAGGGGATGTACCAGAGAAGCGAAGGACTTGGGTACAAACCCACAGTCAGACCATTTCTTGTATATATAAGTGTAGTATGGAGACCACATTTTTTGTACATCAAATGCAAGATGCAAAATATAGCAGCTGGATTTATTAGTGGAAAATATTCAGCAAGTGCCTTAATAAAGGAACTGGACTGGATGTCATTGGGAGATTGGAAGAGTGTCAGGGGGCTGTATGTGGTGTATAATGCTGTTAGAATGGATATTGGCAGAATAATTCTGAGTGGTGTATGGAGCCTAAGTTGACCATGACCACAATCTGTCATTAGACTTTAGATGATGAGGCCTGAGTGGTAAAATATCCAAACACCCACTTTGACCTAACAATTTACGACAGTTCAAGCGTGGGTGCTATCTTCGGCGCAATAGAACTAGTGTCTGCACCTTTGGATACTTGTCGATGTGTGGGGATCTTCTATTAAAATGTGGGTTATGATGCCTGTTTGATGACCAAGAAACTATCAGTTAGCTAAGAGCATTATGGTAACTTTATCGTGGTTACTTGAACGAAGCATGCAATTACAAACAAATGTCACACTTGGCCCTGAATCCGAAGGTTGGCGTTAGATGGGAACATTTTAAACCGAATGGAGAACTCTCCTGGGTCCTGATTTATTGAAAAGTAATTTCCTGGAAAAGGGGAGAATTTTCCTGGAAAACTGCAGTAGAAGCACCTTAAGTGAACATTTTGGTACCTGGCTACTGATTAGGAGAAGACTTTGCGAATTTTTAATTTTTGGTTTACTTTAACCCACGAACAGAAGGTAACCCTGTCTGTAACTGATCAGGGAATCATTGGAAAACAGAAGGTGGTTTGAGGAAGTGCTTGGCGTATGTTGGCGATGAGGCTAGGGGTGGATCTTGGTGAAAGAATTAGGAATAGAATATCAGTAGAAGCTGGCACTGGATTTCTTCTACAAGGGAGTATCTCCACCTTGGTCACATGCGATGGTCTCAGGCATGTTCAGTGCTTAGCACTGCCTTAGCGTGACTCGATTTTTATCACATAGGACTGGCGTACTTCGATTCGACAGGGGTGAAATTAGTAAGATTAACAGACGTATTTCGTCCCCCTGATTTATTGAAAAATAATTTCCTGGAAAAGGGGAGAATTTCCCTGAAAACTGTAGTAGAACCACCTTAAATGAACATTTTGGTACCTGGCTACTGATTAGCAGAAGACTTTGCGAAAGCACTGCCTTAGCGTGAGTCGATTTTTATCACATAGGACTGGTGTACTTCGATTTGGCAGGGGTGAAATTAGTAAGATTAACAGACGTATTTCGTTCCTGGAACATACGTGCTGTGCTGTAAAATACAGTTAAAGGTGTCAATCACTGATGTGTCACAAGGGATTGATTGGAATTTTAGACAAAGTACAGCTAAGGACACTCAATTTGTGATTGCTTACGAAAGCATAACAGAATTGATACATAGATTGGCCTGGATAGACAAACGACAAAGGTTTGACCTGGATGGCAACAATTACGAGTGTGATTAAATATTTTATACCACTGGCAGCAGAGATAAGTTAAAGAAATAAGGTGTCGTACTGATGCTAATATGAATTCATTCTTCCCTCACTGCATTCCATGAGCTTTGCCAAGCGAGGTCTTTAGAGGACGGGAAAGGATGGGGGGCAAGGAATTCGGCCACTGGTCTTTTAAAGGAAGCATCCCAGCATTTGCCTGGAGTGATTTTGGAAACCATGGAAAACCCAAATCTAGATGCTCGGAACCGCCGTCCTCCCGAATGCGAGGTCAGAACGCTATCCGTTACACCACCATGCTCGGTCATAGCAATAGGATAGAAATGCACAAAGTTCATCGAGGTTGTAGACACATACATTAGGAAATCACTTCTTTGAGTTTAAAACATTAGTTGGATTATCGCTTTGTTTCATTGCATATAATTTAACAAATTAAAATAATGGCAGTGTGACAGAAATTCCCGAGTTATCATTAACGATTAATTATATTGGAATCCCACCGTACTGACCCTTATTTCCTCTTGTTATTCGCACAGAGTTATTTTTTGTGCAAAGCACCCTCTGCCAATTTCGAATATCAGAACTGAATTGTATAGACGTGAATTTGACCTATGCCAAGACATTCCGTGGTTCATTATCACGTTTTAAACGTAAAAGTTACGCTTTCTCATGGTCTATGTCTTATTTTTTAATTAAATACAAAGACTCAAGCAGTTTTTCTGTTCACCCAGAATGAAAACTAAATTTTCGATTTTCGTTTTTAAAACACGTTATTCTGGCGAGGGATTAGGCTACCATAAAAGATTCTTATATTTGTTCTACGAAAACTGACATATAATAATTATTCTCATCTCGTAATAATTCCTTCTTGAACCGCAGTGAATTTCTATGTATCCTGCTGGAACGGTTTCGATGGCGCAACCCGATAGCAGGACACCTGAACATATAACAAATACACATGAAATTTTTTGCAAGCCTGAGACTCTGCAATATGTATTGGACGCCCTAATTTCTTTGTCCGCCAGCTATGCTTTCATAATGGTGGATGGCCTAGCTGTATCGCTCTGTAATGGAGCCATTTCGTAACCTGTCGGACTCCCGAGCAAACGTCGAAATATTTCACGCATATTGGGACACCCGCACCATCTAGCGGCAAATGTCTACTACCGTGTGCTGACCTCTAGCGAGAGTTATGCAAGTTATCGCGCATGTCGCAACAGGGTCTCGGCGCCGAGCAAGTGCGTACATGTCGACCGACACCTGTGCAAATACGCCTTAGGCTAGGGTTTTCCCCCGCAAGACAAGGATAGAAGATCTCGTGGCGAAGTGGAATATCTCTGGCCGGCGCATGCGCAGATGAAGTTTCTCGTGTCATGCGCTGTTCGGTAGAGACATCTGGTGGCAGGATGTGTGTATATGCTACATTGCAACATTTGTGCAGCTGGAATATCTACATCACATAGGACAAAATCGGAAATAATATCGCTGATTTCAGATTAACATTGTTGGAGATAAGTGAAATAACAGCTATAATAAAGACTAAATAACAGTTATATATGTTTAATTAGAAATATGCTGTCGTCATGCCGTCAATGTGGCAACACTGCACCCGCCATCTTGGCCGGCCGGCCCGCCATTCAAAAAGCCCGCCGGAGGGGAGGGGAGGGAGGTCCCCCCCCACCACTTAGTGACGTCACGGGTTTTCCCGGTTTCTGGCTTGGGTCGCCTTACTCCTCCTACTGCCGTCAATTTTGTCGCGCAGCTATATTGCACCGATGTGGTATAGCGAGACCACCCGTTGTGGGTGAGGAGTAACGCTCTGGCCTCTCATTCGGGAGGACGAGGGTTCGAATTCCTGTCCGGGCATCCAGATTTGGGTTTTACACGGTTTCTCGAAATCACTCTAGGCGAATGCCGGGATAGTTTCTTCAAGGTCATGGCTGTAATCCTTCCTATTACCTGCCTCAAGTTCTTTCCCCATCTAATGACCCCGAAGTCGACGAGGCACCAGATCACCTCGTGCCAACCATCCTAATTACCATTTAGGCGATTTTCCGTAATCGCCGAAATGGATGCTGCATAGATTCCTAGTAAAATAACACTAATCACAGACTCTTGAGGGAGCGTCCATAAACTACGTTGCCAAATTTTTGCCTCCTCTGAACCCCTCCTCACGTAGCCTGACGTGGTTTACGCCTCAACCCACTCCCCCTCCCCCGCTTGGCACATAGCTTTTTGCCCTATTGATTCCAGAATATATTTTGTACTATTTTCTGTTGTCAGACTGTCCTAAATTACATACGGGCATAATTAAATGACTGAATAAATAATCACATTTTGTTGTGTGTTCTGTACCTTATTTTAACTGTGACAAATAATATGAATGAAAAGCTACGTGGCTTGTCCTCGAACACCCTCTCCCCTTCCCAGGTAGTCCAGCGTAGCTTTTAACACAACCCATCCCTCCTTTTTTTAGACCGAGCCACGTAGTTTATGGACACTCACTAAGAAGTAGCGTTCAAACTAGTGACTCGCTGACCAAGTTGCAACGACTGTACTGCGGTCCCTGGGCAACAAGCGGGAAGACTTTATGCAGAATAACATAAAGGTTTGTCTGTAAGTTTTCGAGGCGAATGCCGAAATGGTTCATTTAGAAGGCAATAGTTTAATTCCTTCCCCTTCTGCCAGAAGAAGGCTTGAATCCCACTACATTGTAATTTAAGTAATATTATTGTATTTTCGCTGTGTTTTATGTTATTTACTGTAAATTGGATCTTTGGTTCTGCTCCACGTAAAACTATAGTTTCAGCAGAACAAAGGCGACATGGTAGTCAGCTTACGACATGAATTTACTTTTTATACATTCAAAGGCAGCGTAGCTTTTTATCGTTGGGATCAGTATCGGCAGAGAATTATCTTAAACCACTATGAATTTTGTCAATTTAGTTTATGAAAATTGGATGGGATACCTACTGTAATAACTAGATTACTAGATGGCTGCTCCTCTATATTCTTTGCCTGTCCATTTTGGAAATCACGTATCCATTCATTAACTTCTTGCTATACTCCGTACTGTCTGGTTGTCAAGAGATTTTGTATTAGTGCATTAAAGCATTCTGAAAATATAATTCGTTACTACTTCAGTCGTTAAAGTCAATTATATTGCGAGCAAAAAGATCCATTTACTTCACATGAACACTTATTCCTGAATTCCTTTTCAAGAGATTATTTTTTAATTTCACAATTTCGTAATTTCCAGCAAAGGAGTGTTGGAAACATAAGTTACGTCAAGCTGTAGTTCATGGGCTAATTTCTAGTTCATTTTTTGACAACTGACTTTATCTGAGATATCTTCCAATGGCTAGGTATTCTACTGTACGTTCCATCTGAGGTAAACGAGTTAGAAAAGATTTCGTTCAAGTTGCTTACTGGCACATTATTCCGACCAAAATAGCAAAGGGCCGTGGTTGCCATTAGTTATCTCTTATTTTTAAGGGGTGGGAGGAATTTAGGCCCCATCGAGGTAATAAAAGAGATATAAAGTAAGAGAGGTTGTGACAAGGATTGACATATGTTTGCGAATAGTGTAAACGTTTTTGCAAATGTGTTTTTGAGGTGGAGAGTGGCAGACATCTAGGCTTTCGCATACGGAAGATCGTTATCTGGATGGCCACGCAGGATCTATATTTCTATCCAGTCCCTTGTATGGATATTCCACTCTATCCATAATGACGGCTCTTTGCAATTAAATTTCCGTGTCATCTACTCTCACGAATATAAAAAAGATCATGTTGTTATTTCTCTTAAACTAATGTTTTGATTCTGTATGAATATTTTCAGTTTTGAAGACTTCCTTTAATCTCACATTGATTATAACTATTAATTGAGAATGAATTTATTCTCCGGTAGCTATTTCCCTACACACCTGTTCATGAATTATGCGCCTTTTTACCATAAATTTTTTGGCTCTTCATAACCTCCCCAACATCGTTTTTTTTTAACTTATGACTTTACGTCTCGTCAACGGCTAAGGTCATTAGAGGCGGGATGGGACTGGGGCAAGGAACGGGATGGAATTCGGCCATGGCCTTTTTGAAGGAAGCATTCCGGCTTTCGCCTGGAGTGATTTGGGGAAACCATGGAAAACCCAAATCTGGATGCCCAAACGGGGATTCGAACCCACGTTCTCCCGAATGTCAGGCCAGAACATTAACCTTTCACCCACCACGCTTGGTCCCCACAACGTATTACACTGTCAGAGTCCCTCCTTAACCTGCGACTAAAACCATTCTAGCTCAATTTTTCTTCAAATCGAGTGGCGGAGAAGGAGAAGGTGAACGCTTACGGCATTATGGAGCGTCTACTTGCAAGGGCCTAGGGGAGCGTGCACAAACTACATGGCTCGGTCCATGGGGGGGGGGGGGGGGGCGTAAAAGCTACGCTGTGCTACGTGGGGGGAGGGGGGTTCCGAGCCAGGCCTTTTATAGTTAAAATGAGGAACAAAACTCACAACAGTGTGAATATTTATTTCCCTCAGTTAATTATCTCCGTATGTAATTTACAATAGTCTGACAGGAGAAAACGGTACAAAATACCTTCTGGAATCAAAAGGGAAAAAAGCTACGTGCTATGTGTAGGGTGGGGGGGGGGGGGTAGAGACAAAAGCCACGTAGGGCTACGAGGGGGGGGGGGGGGGGGTTCACAGAAGGCCAAAATGGAGCTACGTGTTTTATGCACTCTCCCTAGGGGGCGGACGTTAGAGGTTGGATAGGAAGCTACACTAGGCTACGTGGGGGGAGCGGTGCGTCCGAACCAAGCTACGTAGCTTTCCATTAACTTTATTTGTCACACCTAAAACAGGGTACAGAATACACAACTGCATGTGTATATCTGTTTCGATCATTTAATTATCTCCTTATTTTGGATACCATACTGACAGTGCCAGGCTTGAAGTAATAGTGTTTGGATCAAATGGGGCCTACGCACCTGACATGAGCGATACATGGCGGCCTCATTACTCGCACCTGGTACCTAGACTCAAATTCACTTATAAATGTCCACGGCAGTGAGACTATTGTTTTGGAAAGAAAGCTGTTTTGATTCGGATCGCCCGCACTTCACCACACCGCTCTATCAAACTGTTCTAATTATTTTCTGTCAAGAGAGTTTCGGTGCATCTTTAATTTTAGTTCTCCCTGAAATGCTATTTCAAGTTCAAAGTGTGGTGTAAAATGGCGCTGTACGAAGAACTTTACGAGGCTTATCGGAAATGTTTTCTAGCAACTTTTCAATTTGTTAAACGGCGTCAATGAGGAAATGAGAACATAGGATTATTCCCTGATAATGCAAAAAGATATGTGATAGAACCGCAGCAAAGGAAAACAAAAGATGGTTTTTCTTACCTTTTTTTACGCAGCAGATATAGCTTGTTCTAATTTATCAGTTAATAAACAGTGATGAATCAGATTAGGAGAATGTTTTAGTAACACCTCAAGAAGCTGTAACCGAGAAAGAGGTTTTCCCAATAATTGATCATTTGCAGTAGTGGCTAGTGTTACCATTTCATTCAGAATATTTATAATCGGGGAAAAGTGTATAAAAAGCATATCTTTCGTCGTTTTCATTACATGCGCAATAGTATTAACGATAGTCCGGTAAGAGAAAACCGCACAAAATGTCTTCTGGAATTAGTAGGGAAAAAGGTATGTTCCGCACGGTGGGACGAGAGGGTGTCAAGAGAAAGGCTACGCTAGGCTTGGAGGGTTGGGGGGGGGGAGAAGTGGAGGAGGTTGAAAAGAAGCCAAAATGAAGCCACGTAGTTTGCGGACTCTTCCTATTGTCCGTGACCCCGAAGTGTGATTCCGTCGTCCAAGCGAAAGAAATTTCGATATATCGCTCAACCCTCTGTCTTGGCTACCGTGACATTAGCGTTGCCGTTTTTCTCTCGTCCACAGTTTGACAGTAGGTCCCCTTCAGATTGGATTTTACGTCAGGGTATAGATCAAATTGCCACCGGAGCGTATGCTCCATTGCAATTAAAAATCTTATATATATAAAAATAGACGTGTTTTTTCCTATATTTCACTTTTCAGCCACCACTACCTAGCACAGATCACTGATGTTTGTGGGTGGAAGTACCATGGAGTTTCCTGTCGTGCACAACGTTGCCCGAATGCCGATAGCTGTGGGGATGTGGAAGATATAATGATTAAAGTTGGTCAGTGCAGGGCGTTTTCATATTTCGACCAAAAATTCGTATCTCCGTATACTTCTCTTTCCTGCCACAACTACATAGCATAGACTTTTGGTGTTTGTGTGTGGTAGTAGAATCGTCATTCCTGTCGTGCACTATGGTTGTTAGATGTCGGTAGCTATGGGGATGTGGGAGATATGCGGGTTGAAAGTGGTCCACCTGTGGCAATTTCATACTTCTCCCAAAGACAAAAGTGTCATGGTGTATCACTTTTTAGCGAAAACTACAGATCACAGATAACTGGCGTTTGTGTGTAGTAGTAGCACAGTCACCTTTCGATCACAACAGCGGCCGAATTTCAGAAACTGTGGTACTGTGGTAGATATGGTGGTTGTTAGTGGCCGACCAAGTGTATTTTCGTATTTCGACTGTCTCCGCATATGTCACTTTTCTGCCACAACTACATAGCATAGAGCATTGGTGTTTGTGTTTGGTAGTAGAATCGTATCTCATGTAGTGCACTATGGTTGTTAGATGTCGGTAGCTATGGGGGTGTGGGAGAAATGGGGGTTGAAAGTGGTCGACCTGTGGCAGTTTCATATTTCTGCCAAAGACAAAAGTGTCATGGTGTATCACTTTTCAGCGAAAACTATAGGTCACAGATAACTGGCGTTTGTGTATAGTAGTTGCACAGAGTCACCTTTCGATCACAACAGCGGCCGAATTTCAGAAACTGTGGTACTGTGGTAGATATGGTGGTTGTAAGTGGCCAACCAAGGATATTTTCGCATTTCGACTGTCTCCGCATATGTCACTTTTCTGCCACAACTACATAGCATAGAGCATTGGTGTTTGTGTTTGGTAGTAGAATCGTATCTCATGTAGTGCACTATGGTTGTTAGATGTCGGTAGCTATGGGGGTGTGGGAGAAATGGGGGTTGAAAGTGGTCGACCTGTGGCAATTTCATACTTCTGCCAAAGACAAAAGTGTCATGGTGTATCACTTTTCAGCGAAAACTACAGATCACAGATAACTGGCGTTTGTGTGTAGTAGTAGCACAGAGTCACCTTTCGATCACAACAGCGGCCGAATTTCAGAAACTGAGGTACTGTGGTAGATATAGTGGTTGTAAGTGGCCGACCAAGGATATTTTCGTATTTCGACGAAAGGCATGTGTCTCCGCAGATTTCACTTTTCTACCACGACTACATAGCATAGAGCATTGGTGTTTATGTGTGGTAGTAGAATCGTATCTCATGTAGTGCACTATGGTTGTTAGATGTCTGTAGGTATGGGGATGTGGTAGATATGGGGGATGAAAATGGTCGACCTGCGGCAATTTCATATTTCTGCCAAAGACGCATGTGTCACGGTGTATCACTTTTTAGTGAAAACTATCAATCGCAGATCACTGGCGTTTGTGTGTGGTAGTAACAGAGAGTCTCCCATCGATCACAACGTTGGCCGAAATTCGGTAACTGTGGGATTGTGTGAGATATGGTGTTTGAAATTGGTCGATCATGAATATTTTCGTATTTCATCCAAAGACTTGTGTGTATCCGTAAATTTTACCTTGCTGCCGGAACTACATAGCGCAGAAGACTGGTACTTGTGTGTGGTAATAGTATCGAGTCTCCCATCGTGCACTAAGGTGGTTAGATGTCTATAGCTGTCAATATGAATTCTTTACAATCACGAACGAAGTCGTGGGTACCAGCTAGTTAAATATAAAAAAGTCGCGTGGAGCTAAATGTGTAGAACACGGGGATCTTATTGGCAGCTCACATTGAGTGGGAGCATTGTCCAGATGCAGAATCAGTGTTCTTTTTCTATTCGTTGTCTCAGCTTGACTGGAATTTGAAGATAATAAATAGCCCTGATTAACTGTCAGATCTTGTGTTCCTCTTTCCACAATTGATGACACCATTGATATCGGAGGTAATCATCAGCATTGCTTTCCTCTTCTATTTGTTCATTATTGGTGACATGGGAGTTTTCCAATGCATGATGTACTGTCTCATTGTTTCAGGACTGTGCTGGAAAGTCCACGTCTCGTAATATATGATGATCTTTCCCAGCAGTCAGTTTCTGCTGGGAGATGAGCTGTTAATTTTCAGGCCTGGCCTTCTGAAGGATGCGAATGTCAGTTTTACGTGGTTTCCCGGAATCGCTCCAGGCAAATGCAAGGGTGGTTCCTCTAAAATAGAGGTTCCAGAACTGCAGAAGGCGAACCCCTTAAGTGATTAGACTATGATCGGCACGGACCCCTTAATAGCAACAATAATAATTGGAAATTGGCTTGACTAGAACTGTCAGTTGATAGCTCGATTCGCATCTCACTCAGAGCCAGAGTTCGCGTGTTCTCACGCTTCCATTTATGCTCTTTTAATAATTAATTTCATTTTGTTCCGGGACCCGTACTGTTTTGATGTATAGGGTCCAAATAGGAAGGAATTGATTATAACAGTATCGAGAATGTGCGGATATGTGAACCATTGCCACGGTTCATACCAAAGTGTCAGAGTTGATACAGAGATGAGCTAAAATTCTTCGGTAAACAGACGGCTTAGTTTACGCACACATTTATTGAATAACGTGCGAACGTCTCCTGTAGTTTACGAATGCAGTGAAATACTTCTCCTGCAAACATTAGTGGGTCTCAGTGACAAGGTCAGGGAAATAATGTACCCTCCTAATGCCTATATAAAATGATTCTCCTCTCTTGACGTTAGGGACTGTAACGCAAAGAATACAGATCAAAGCACTCTCTGCCACACCTAATTTTCTGTGAATTGCAGTGTATAGCTCTAGGTGTAGTTGTAAAAATGTTTTAACCAAATACTCTGACAGAGCTCATCCCTCAGTGTGGATCTGCAATTGAGGAAAAAAGAAATAGCATTGCCGTATTAAATTTTTGTCAAAATTGGTTGATCTCTTCACAGATAATAAATGGTAATAAATATCTAAATTATAATTTTAGTAATGAACCAAAGCAATAAAGTCTTTAACTATATCAATGATAAAAAAAATGTTAGGGTTATAAGATTAATGGACTTTTTTTAGAGTTGTCGTTGCCTGTGATTGACCAAAAATAGCAAATTTAAAAATAGGGAATTTAATTCATGGTGTTTCATTTAGTGAACAGTCTGATCAGAAATGGATACCATCACAGGTTGGTTGTGATATCAAATAAGCGCACGGTCGGCGGCGTAAGTAACTCCGACTTGAATTGACCAAAGATTCTAAAATTATTTTCCAGCCATTATATTTCCATTTCGTGTCTAAACATAAACAGGATTTGACGAGCAGAAATTAAATTTTGTATCTGAGCAAGATGTATCCTTATCTAAGCAGAATATAACTGGAAACATGCATTCGCTGGCATCGAGCAACTTCCCGACCTTTTGTGTTGTATCCTTTATTAGCGGAAGCTCTTAATGCCTCTACAACGTAGGAATTTCACAACCTGTCTGTATTACGTAGTCCAAATCGTTCTGTTGCATAACCTTGTGCCGTATTCTAAGAATATGTGCTCCATTCTTTACTATACTGCTAAACGAAATTGACGTTCTTTCCATATAGTAATTAATATGATGCTCCCCCGATATGGGATTTAAATACTTTCTGACAATTATTGCTATTCCTTGGTCTGTGAAACTGTTGTGTGTCGATTATTTGTTACACTGCCTTTCCTTCAGGAGTCAGCACTTTGTACGTATAATACTTAACTTATGGCTTTCCTGTGTTTATTATTCTTCATTTTATTAAAAAGCTGAATTTTTCTTCATACCACAGCATCGTGCGAACTTGCGAAATTTGAAATACGCTTCGATCCTCCATGATGTTTCATCTTAATTTTTCTTCCCGAAGCACATGTCAAGACAAGACAAATGAGAACTGTGCAATAGCGGAGTAGCTCTTATGTTACTAACAAAAAGGGAAAAAATCCATTGTCCTGATGACAGCCATTCAGAGTCTAAAATACTGTGAAGAGGTTTATTTCAAACTTGGTAAGAGCTTTTCCTGCCTGAATAAACGATTACCTCAATTAAATTGTTAGTGATTAAAGTGATTTACTTGATCGGTTAGACTTGTTAACCTACCAGTTATCGGAAACAGGTATTAGAATCTGCGTTGGATAATCCACGTATCAAATTTTCAGTTATTTTTAATTATTTACAGATTAATTCTAATATTTTGTTTCTTATTTTATATTCCCTGTTATCAGATATTGTACATTAGATAAGATATCGGTATAGGATTTAATATCTTTTGGTAAAGTTATTCGTGTCAACTGCGTGTTTAGTTATAACAACCATAAGCCAAACAGTTGTTAAATTATGTCGTGTCTGAGGGGCGTTGGTAACTGTCCGCTCCAGCCACGAAGGCTCTGCGAAGTGATATAACTGTTTAACTACAATCTGACTAGGACGCTCAAGGTCTCTTACGGCATTCTGAGCATGTGGCATACGATTAGTTTTATCTAATTGATAAACTACGGTCAGAGACCAAATTCTTTTAACTCGCATCTTCCCGCTATTGACTGGACTTCCAATAGAATTAATTCAAAGAACCTAGCCGGTGAACGAGGAAGTTCGGGGAGGACGGCAGCTTCAATACAGCCATCCTGATTTCAGATTTCCACAATTTCCCAAAATCACTTCGCGCATATTCCATGATGCTTTCCTAAAAGCAGTGAACGATTACCCAATCTTTGTCAATAATTCTCTCATGGTTCCGTAATGCTCCAATAAAAGAAAAAATGTATTTTGACTATGGAACCATTTCCTGTTATCCATATAATCATTCTGTGTACCAGTAGTTTGGTTTTCCTATTATTATTATTATTATTATTGTTATTAGTACCTGGGTGACCGATCTTCGCTCGGCATCTTTCGATTTCTGTTCAGTATGCAAGATTTCATCAAAATCCTCAGAGAAGTTTGTGAGAAATTAATTTTATCTGTTTACAAGAGTTGATTATATAATAGTATTAAAGTGGACATATTATTAAATATGTAGACAGTATGAAAACCTAACCTGAAGGTTGATTGGATCCTCCAGAAGGAGGAATACCAAGCCATTATATCAGTGGTAGGACGGCCAGTTCCTTTCCTCTTGAACGTACAATTTAACGTAGATTCCGAACCACAAAAAGCCCCAGCGTAGTTCATATGATCAAATACAAATCTTAAAAATTCTTGCCTCCACCGGGATTTGAACACGAGATCGTAGCCCACTAATTACATCTGAGCGGTCAGACCGCTCCATATTTGTTATACATTCAATATATTTTTTTCCTAATTACATAAAATGTTTTACAATTAAACTGGTAATATTTAATGATAACCGGTTACTGTGCAAAGTATGGCTAGCAGAAAAATCTGTTAAATCTGGTTGAAAATACGACTAGCTGCTTCCGTGGCACTTTAAGGAAAAGTGTACCCGAAAGCCGTAAAATTGTAACAAGTTGTAATGAGAGCCAAAACATACGATTACGCACATTACTGCCTATGCATTAATAGACATCTTGAGCCGCCTGTGACGTTTTTATAGTCAGAATTTGGTGTGGCAGCTGTTTTCATTACTCAGAATCCACTATGCATCATGGAATGTTAGTAGTCATTCTGGTCCAGGTTACCATTCAACCTAAACACAACAAGATTAGGCGCATTGCTGACAGCGGCAATAGATGTCTCGAGCCGCCTGTGACGTAATTATAGTTAGAATTTGGTACTGCAGCCTCCTTATTCACTCAAAAACCAGGATATACCATGGAATATTAGTCTTCATACAGGTCCAGGCTGCATTTAAACCAAACCACACTCTTAGCTAAAGCTCCTTGAAAATCAACACATTCACGGTAAAGATGGCTGCTACATATTGGCTAATACCGCACGTAACCCGACAATTTGCATTGTATTACTCTCGTCTTACCTGTTTTGTCGACTTCTCCTACACTTTTTCTTGAATACTATTGCCTAAGGTGTGCGTTAATCACGTTTTCATCCCCAAACAACATTTTTTTTTTTTCCCCTAGTGGTCGTACTTTGCACAGCACCCTGATAACCACTTTTTACAATTCAGTAATATTGATGTTTGTGTTAAATACACATGCGGTCAAAAAGTAAACGATGATTAAATTATAACTGCTAATATTATTTTCAAAAAAGTTTTGTATAGAATCACTTTTGACAAAGCCAATTTTTAAATATCTAATTTTTTAATTTTTTACAATTAAATTGGTAGTATTTAATGATAACAGTATAATATTGATCTTTGATATACGCTCAATATTATTTTCAAAGAAGGTTTGTAAAGTAAAATATCACTTCTGACAAAGCCAATTTTTAAAAATATCCTTTTTAAATATTTTACTATTAAACATGTAGTGCTAGTATTCCTCCGAAGAAATGTATGCAAGAAATGTTCCTTTAAATATGAGTTCCTTGATACCAAAGAGAAAATATTAGTAGGCTTCCTGGTACCTGAATCATCTACGAGATGGCGTTAGAGCTGTTTTCGAGATACCAAGAGCAAAAATTGTTCGAATTTTGTATTATTGGGTTTTTGCAGGAAGACTACTATTTATATAAACTTAAAAAGCAAAATATTATCTAAATATGAAATTTCATCCAAATCGTTAGAGCCGTTTCCGAGATACAAAATATAAATATATATATATTTATATACAAGAATTGCTCGTTTAAAGATATAAGATTATTCGCGTATGTATCCAGTTGAATCACGCAGTGCTTTTATGATTCGCCTTTCTGATCTTCCGTATGGCTCTCATTTTCTCTCCATGAGCTATCTTTCTTTCTTCACCTAGTTCCTGGTCTCGTCTGGCTGCACTATCATCTGTCGACTTTTTTACTGAATACGTTCTTGTCTAAAACTTCGAAGTGTCTATTTGGGCTTTTTCTAGGTCCTTTTTGACTTGTTGGATACGCGGCTTTCTAGTATTTTTTATAGCATTGTATCTTTTGTCTCAGTCATGGTTTTTCTGCGCATCTTTATTTTTAATTTATATTCCCGTCTCGATTCCCTTGGCTACGTATACAAACTTCTCCACTCTTACGCTTGAAATCAAAAGCTATTCGATCATGTTCTTTCTCCTCTTCCCTATACTACTCTTACAACTTCTTCGCTTCACGTAGGTGTTGGAATTATCTCCAGTCAATGCGCTAGTCATATCCACAACTGTTTACCTGCCTCCTGTCTTCTTTTGTCACGGACTTCTATTTTTCGGCTCACCGTCACAGTTGGTGGACTGACTTTGATCGAAGGTTATTACCAATTTTAGATGTGGCAAAGCCAGAATGTTAGCTTAGCAGTGATAAGATCTGTGAAGTTATACTTGAATCTTGTATCAACATCTCGGCGTTATTTGAGTTTGGTGTGTACGCGTTCGGTAATTCCGGTAACGGAGATTAAATATTGAATTGCTGTTCACGCTCTTGAGTTGTGCTCTGTTGACAAAGTGCTGAGTGCGCCAATGCTATCTGTAAATTGAGAAGAAACGATTTCTTAGAATAGTTTGAAGGCTAGGGTTATGCAAAATAACCATTTCATTTTGACATCCCACACACATCTTTTGACGTCAACTCAAATTATTTGTCTGCTAATATTTACAGCTGCTCCAAGAGATTCTTAAAAGTGTGTCCTGTTCTTCAAGTTCGTTGGGCTCCTGCTAATGTGGCAGCGTGAAATTCTATTTTCGACTTTGATTTGGATTTTGGTTTGGAATATTATTTTAAATAATTACAATCACTTTATTTCTGAGTTAATATTGGAAATAAATACATCTGAATAGCTACAAAAGAATTTGTATTACTAAGAGGTATGAAAATATAAAAAAAAGGTCGCACGTAATAGTTAAAACTTTTCAAATTTATCATTTTCTTTACATTTTTCATTTATTTATTTATTTATTTTTAATCCTTTATTGTACAAGCTGAAACACTAGCACACTGCTTTTAAGAGGACCAACGCTGGTTTAGATCTGTAGCTGACTGAATCCTGGAATGTTGCCATGTTTCGTCTAGAAAATACGTCTCGCAAAGAGAGTAATACAAGCTCCGTTGCTTCACAAAAACTTACTTCCTCCCGTTGCGTTCGATGTAGAAAGGGCAAGGCTCACTTATGTTCTTCACGACCATAGAAGTCAAAAAAGTTTGTTATGGATCGTCATAAATGCAGCCTCAGCATTCAAACCGTTTTCATTACTTCGAGTTATCAAACGTTCTTAATAGATCTTATCAGAACTGCGATAAATATTTCTAGAGATAGGTAAAAGTCCGTGACACTGGCAAACTATAGCAATACCTAAGCATAGAATTTTCTTTTGTTTTCTGTCTGATCAGAACTGACAGATGTGCCTATAAATTAGTAGCAGGAACGTTTTAAATTATCAGTTTTCGAATGTAATCGGCTTGAGTTATTTAGAATTTGAAGTATATACCAAATGATGAAACCTGAGCCACGAAAGCTGTGTCAGCAACCACTGATTACAATGACATAACAAACTATAACGCTCCTCCCGCTTTTCTTAAATTTTATTATGGTCAGTTATGACATTTAAGTTGGTCTCACGTTTTAGTGCGTTTTGCGCAATTAAAACTGCTCTTTGGTTCGTTTAATTCGAGACGGCTACAATAGCAGCGAGTCTACCTTTGCCTGTCAGGTTCCCGTTCTTGTTCTTACAAGTTGAAGTATATCGATTTTACAAATCAGATTGTAGAACGAACAATGGTGTTACGTCGGGCATTCTGCGGACACTGCTAGGGAGTGTCCATAAACTACGTGGCTGAGGCTCGGAGGGAGGGAAGGGATTGGCTGGAAAGCTACGCTAGGCTACGTGGGTGGGGGGAGGGGAGGGTTCCGAACCAGGCCACGTAGCTTTCCATTTATGTCATTATGAGGTACTGAACACACAAGAGCTTGTGAATATTTATTTCCGTCATTTAATTAACTCCGTATGTAATTTACGATATTTTGACAAGAGAAAACAGTACAAAATGTCTTCTGGAAACAATAGGGGGAAAAGCTACATGCTGCATGGGGGGAGGGGGAGGGGTTGGAGGCAAAAGCCATGTCGGGATATGTGGGGGGAGGAGAGTTTCACAGAAGACCAAAATGGAACTACGTGGTTTATGGACGCTCCCCAAGCTGTTGAGATGATAGTGTGGTTATGTAAGAAACTGCACTGTCAGTTCATTTACGTAGATTTCTACTGAAATGTTTTACAGGTTCTATGCAGTGTTGTATAAATGTAATTTGTTTCTACCAGTTACCAACATTGACTCGTGCTTGAAGTGGAAAAATGTCAAAATTTAGCTACAAGGCGGAAACAGGACTACAAGCTAACCTGAAAACTATAGAAGACTTGTAAAAGTAGTCGGACAGTTGTCTAGTTGTTTTTTAATTCTGGTCTTACAGCTTGTCTGCGCCGAGGTCGATAGAGGAGGTACGGGAAGGCAGGAGAAAGAATTTGGCCGTGGATTTTTGAAGGAATTATCCTGAGCATTCGCCTGGAGTGATTTTGGGAAACCATGGAACACCGAAATCTGGATGACGTGACGGGAATTTGAACCTGCACCCTCCCTTACCTCTCACCAACCAAGCTCGGTCTTTAGCTTTGTATTCAGTATTATAACTACACATAAATTAACAGAATGTAGTAAAAAACTTTTATAATTAGTAATAATTATTAAATTTGACTGAAATTTCATATTTTGCCGATACTATCACTGTACATGATTGTCGCGGGACAACTAAGTTGTGTACCAAATAAGATTAGTCCAACTGCATTATGAGGTGGCTTATATGAAATAACACCCATTGTTAATTTCATAGTTCGATCGGCATTTATTCACAAGCCACCGGCATTTATTCACAAGCCACATAAAGTTCCTTACAACCTCCATTTTGGTAAAATTATTTGACAGTGCCAGGATAAGGTTATCGGAACTTCATTTCCACAATCACAATATTTGGCCACATGTTGCATTAGCCGACAACACACTTTTTTTGTATGCTTCAGTGAAAACTTGATCCAAAAGATATAAACGCATGCCTAAAAGTTATGTCCTGCACTACTCTTCGGAAACAATTTTGAATACTTTTCAAATGTGAAACTAAACGTTGCGCAGGCATGCGATAAAGCGTTACTGCACTACTGACTTGCCATTATAAAACTGAGACGAACAGACCTCAACTATCAAGAAGCTAGGTATTTTATAGCGCCCTAGCGGCACCCGACAGTTACTCTAAGTTTCTAGAATGCCTACTAAACAATTCAAAATAGCTCTTTAAACTCTAAAAATGTCTTATCTCGACTCCAAACAATCCCTAAAAATATCAACCTTAATAAATATAAGACTGCAAACCAGTTTTAACCAACTTTTCTACAAATAAAGCTCTACATAAGCAAATCACTGTCTCGTCACATGTTCGAGGATGAGATCACCCTCGTATTTCTGAGAAGGATTTTACCGATTGTAACAGTTGTTTTACAAATTTTAATGCATCCCAAAACCAGACGCACCAAACGGTAATAAAGTTGAGTCTTAATTCTCCAATATCCGGAATCAAAAGAAGAAAATAAAACAGAGACTTGTGGATGATACGCGGGCCTGGTTCTATTGTCGTTCCGGCTTCCAGATTTCGATTTCTTTAAATTTCTTCAGTCTAATACCGGGTTGGTTCCTTCAAAAGCCATTGGTGGGATTCCTTCCTATTCTTTCCCCATCTATACTCTCCCGATTTTAATTTAATTACGACTAAGCGCACGCTCCGGTGGCAAGTTCCCTGCACACCCATCCCCCCCCCCTTTTTCCTGTACCCACTTACTTATTCCCTCAAAAAATTTCAACTTTAAATTGTTTCAACGTTTATGGTAAATTATATTCAATTCTCTTGGTAACTTATTCCAATCTCTGACCCCCTTAGCTACGAAAGAAAATCTTCCCTCACCCTTCTGCCTGAAATCGAGTGCCAGCTTATGGTCATGGTCATATTTTCCCTTCCATACATTACTTTTCATTCTTACTAAAATATCTTTCCACTCCTTGTACACTCCCATGACTCTCTTCACCCTAATCATGTCTTCCAATGAACTACCGCTTCTTTTGATACTTTTCAATGACCACATCTTTGACGAAGCATAAACGATCCCACTCCTCTCCCCCCAAAAAAAGGTAAAATAAAATCCAAATTAACGAAGGGAAGTAATGTGACTAGTTGATTATTGGTTTTGAGACTGAGGCTCTTCACTGACAATGTGGGCAGATAGTGAAAACATCTTTAGCACCGAATCCAAAATCAAAACATGACTTTGGGGTAAGTCTGAGACCACAAGAAAGAATTTTCCCGAAAATTTCCAGCAAGGATGATTATTATTATTTTATTTTTTTTAACGTCCTGACGTCAGAGTTAAGTTGTAACTGCTAGCGTAGACCGAATGACTACTAGCTTTTGATTTTTGATTCGTTGGCATAAGGAAAAAAAAATAGCCTTCTCAGCGAAGTACCGGCAGAGGCTAATTATGCTACGAGTTTCAATACTAGCGTCAAAGTTAATCTCCTTCAACGTAATTTCAAAGCAAACATAATTTGTTTCCAGATACTGCTCATTAGATTTTCATTCATAAATTCACCTTACCTGGTTTATTTGAGAATGGGATATGCGATTTTTTAGAATATTTTCCCCTCATATGGGAGTGTGCATAAACCACGTAGCTCCATTTTGGCCTCCTGTGTAACCCCCCCCCCCCCCCACGTAGCCCTACGTGGCTTTTGCCTCTACGCCCCCCTCCCCCACGTAGCACGTTGCTTTCTTCCCTGTCGATTACAAAAGACATTTTTTACTGTTTTCGCTTGTCAGACTATTGTAAATTACATACGGAGATAATTAAATGACGGAAATTAATATTCACATGCCGTTGTGAGTTCTGTTTCTCATTTTAACTGTGAAAAATGTCATGAAAGGAAAGCTACGTGGTCTGGCTCGAAACCCCCCCTCCCCCAACGTAGCCCAGCGTAGCCTTCCAGCCAACCCCTCCCCCCCCTGGACTGAGCCACGTAGTTTGTGCACGGTCCCTATGGTTTAGACTTTAGTGGTCGTGGAGCGTAAGGTAATAAAAGGTTCTTGATCGCTGCCTTATATAAATTGTTTTGATGGAAGTGAAGTTGGCACCAGTCAACTTGGGCCGTGACTCACTCGCACTGTATTGCTGACTGCGTTATTCGTTCCTTGCGTACGCGTGGAAAACCCTTTTGCAGCCTCTTTAAGGGAGTATCCATGAACTACGTGACTCTGTCTAGGGAGTGGGGGAGGGGTTGGTAGAAAGCTACGCTGTCTACGTGGGGAAGAGGTTCCGAGCCAGGCCACGTAGCTTTCTATTCATATTATTTGTCACAGTTAAAATGAGGTACAGAACACACGACAGCGCTGAATATTTATTTCCGTCACTTAATTATCTCGGTATGTAATTTGCAATAGTCCGACAAGAGAAAGCAGTACAACTTTTTTTTTTTTTTTTTTTTGTAACTGCTTTACGTCTCTTTTTAACATTGAGTTCTTTAGAGACGGGAAAGGATGGGGGGCAAGGAATGGGAAGGAATTCGGCCATGGCCTTTCGAAGGAAGCATCCCGGCATTTGCCTGGAGTGATTTGGGGAAACCACGGAAAACCCAAATCTGGATGCCCGGACGGGGATTCGAACCGCCGTCCTCCCGAATGCGAGGCGAGAACGCTAACCGTTACACCACCCTTCTCGGTCGAAAGCAGTACAAAATGTTATCTGGAATAAATAGAGGAAGAAAGTTACGTGCCACCCGCGGGAATAGAGGCATAAAGCCACGTTAGGCTACGTGCAGAAAAGAGGATGATTCACAGGAGGCAAATATGGAGCTACATAGTTTATGGACGCTCCCTAAGGTACTGAGAATAGGCATAAGATGGATCAAAAGCAACTTAAATTTAGTGTAGCTCGCTTTCTTGATAACAATCATGTTAAAATGTTCCAGACACCTCAGAATATTTCATCGATTGATCATTTATGGTTTATTTATTTGTCGCATGGCTAAGCAACTAATATAATACATATAAATATATACAGTGACAAGAACGTTGGCAGCCTTCACAAATTGATGTCCAGTTCTTTCATCCATTCTATGAAAGAAGTTGTAGCTCCGAAAACATATTCAAATGGTCCATCATACTTCCTTAGAGGGCATTCTTGGATAATATGCTCCACACTCTGGGAAGGAGCACCGCAGTCACACGCAGGAAAGTCTTGAAATCCCCACTTATACAGCATGGCGTTGCATTTCGCATGGCCTGTTCTTAGGCGATTTAGTTTGACCCACTAGTCTTTACTTAGATGGAATCCCGGAGGATCTTTAATAACTGGGTGTTTCACAGATGAGGAGTTCCAGCTTTGTCGCCACTTTTCCTGGACATACATCTTGCCATACCGGATTTCTGGATTTAAGACGAGTGGGGGGTAAGTCATTTAGAACCTCGTGGATTGGGAGATCCTATGGATGATCAGGAAGGTGTGGTTTTATCCACTCACGTGCCTTTGCTTCTTGGCGTCTTACCTCTGGTGGTGGTATTTTGCTGATTAGGTGTAACTATGTATTCAATGCCTTAATTTCATGTATTTTTCGAACGGCATTCTCAGAATGGCTGGCCACCAGATAAAAAGTTGCAGGTACACAACAAATCTGTTGGAAATTTGGTACGATATGCGTTTGCCACGTAATTATCGCATAAAACTCGTATAAATCCTCATCTATAGTATAGTAGTACTGTAATGTTATTTGGAATCCGAATCGTAGAGCACAGATTAATAGTATCGGGAATATACAGAGGAGCAATGAGTTTTGTGACCAATTGCAGAAGCCCCTGCAAAAAGTGTCACAGCTTTGATTTGGAACTTGAGCAGGGATAGCTTGGCAGGCGGATGACATACTTTCTGCTTGAATTTGTTGGTAACCACGGAAACCTTTTCTTTCGTTCATCACTAGAAAGAAACATTTCTCTATATATTTCCTTACTAATGATAGGATTGGTGTATTCGGGGAAATTAGATGGCCTTTTGTGTTATTTCTTCCCTCATGCCATTAGGATTAGAATAAACAATTGTCAAGGTTTTGGTTCAAAGTATTCTTTGCCACAGACAGATTGTGGCGAGATATTCGTACCAACTATGGACTAAATTCTAGCTCTGTTCGCAAGTTCGCGTAGTAATATTTGCAACCTCATCTGTTTGTGGACTAGCAGTATCTGTCGAGTGTTCATGAATCGTGGGCTGGCTCTGTGATTTAGCTCACATTCTTATTCTGGCAGATTTCTAAATGAACTTTCGCTTTGTCAGTTGTTAGATTAATACAACCAAATGGTATTCATCTCATCCCCTTACGTTTAGCCGAATCACGCCTCTTCTGCGGTTAGCGCTTAATGTGAAAGTTGTGTTCGCAGAATACGGTTAAATATTGAAAGCGAGGATGCTGAGTCACTTCGGTATACCTGGTAGACCTGTGTCATACCTATTCAACCCGTTACCTTTTCTAGTTGCATTGCCAGGTTGAAAACTCCTTTCAGTGTCCATAAATTAGTTCATTAATACCTATTCATCTAATTAAATAAACCTCTCGCTATCAGTGCCACTGTGCTTGTACTAAATGTTCTGCGACTGATTGCCTTTAACATTGTATCAGAGAATCCTTATGGTTTATTTTGAGGTTGTTCTGTAATAAGGAATGCCACATGTGTTTCCTGTACCAGTTATCGAGCAGAAATGTGGATCGATGTTTTTCATTTGTGAATCGAAAAATCGATCCGCTGGTGGATGAACAAAGTTTTAACTCTAAAAAAAACTTTTAATGGTTTTCGTAGGTGAGGACTCTTCGTTCATTCGGGCAATGAGCTGCGTTACGTTGGTTAATTGCCTTTATCTCATGGCTATGATCTTGATAATTGTAGATAGCAGCATGACTAATATATTTAAAGAAAAATAAAAAGCAGATTTACAATTTAGATAAAGTAAACATAAAATAAGTTCTGAAAATGTTTGTTAATAGTAAGTTGGAAGAAAAATTAATTAAATAATTCATGGGGAATAAAATTTTGTGTTTAGCACTGACTTAACCACAGCGCATACATGCTACGTTCTTTTAAGTTTGTCCACATAATTAGCATAAACAAGAGCTTATACTTTCAGGCCAATTTAGAACAAAATGGTCAGAAATGCGTACCTAATCGACAGGCTTAGCTATAATGTTACATTGTCTAGTAACATTTTTGAATTGCTTTCATTTGCTAGCTTTAAGATCTCTTAGTTGTCATTTTTCCCTTTTTTTATTGTTTGATTAAATTCTGGAGGTTCTAAGTCTCCTTGAAATGCTAACTCCGGAAATACATTTTTTAATTGGTTATTCAGAAACTAGTGGCATATTTCCTCTTGATGCATGTTTCAGAAGCATTCAGTGTAGAAATAAACATGATTTATCTCACATAGCACAGGAGTGGTGATGTGACTATCTAATCGTATGATACGAGTGTTTGTTCCGATCACCATTCCCTGATAATTCGCAATTGATTTGGAGACGTCACCTGAATTTCTGTTAGTCACGACACTAGACTTACCATTTGGACTCATTAGAAGCAGTGCGAGCTAACCGATTTCAGAAAACATCATAATCCCTACCAGAATCATTAAAATAAGATTGTATTACTAAAGTAGTGATTTACCTGGTTAACGAACAGATCGACTTTTCGTGTTTCTTTTCTGATATGCAAGTAACAGGTTCCGGTGTAGTGGGGGTTTTGTCTTGAATTGAAGGGACCGAGCGTGGTGGTGTAACGGTTAGCGTTCTCGCCTCACCTCGCATTCGGGAGGATCCCGGTTTGAAACCCCGTCCGGGCATCCAGATTTGGGTTTTCCATGGTTTTACAAATCACTCCAGGCAAATGCCTGGATGCTTCCTTTAAAAGGCCATGATCGAATTCCTTGCCCCCCATCCTTTCCCGTCTCTAAAGACCTCGCTGTTAAGAGAAGTTAAGCAGTTAAAAAAAATTGAATTGAAGGAGTGGCGGTTTCGAATGGGGCCGTGGGGTTTAGTTAAATGTTCGCATGTTGGAAAAAAAAAACGTAACACATACATTTGAAGAGTAATATATACTGACGAGATAAGAGGGAGTAAGAAAAATGAGAAAGAAAGAAAAACAATGGCATCATCACTTCGGATGAACTCAAACAAATTGTTGCTGTATGGGATCATGTTGGTAACCGGCGGCAACTGTTTGAAATAGTCTTAGTTAAATACTTGACTAAAAGACGTAATCGGATGTCAGATATGTCTAGTGTAGCGTTTAGGATGATATGTCAACAGATAAACCTAATCGTTGACGGAAGCGACAACTTATCAAAATCGAAAGCGTTATTTCGAAAGTCTTTCTCACTTTTTAGTTGAAGCTAATAACGTATCGCTTAACACGTTCAATCGAGAGTCCAGTGTATGTACACGATACTAATGTATATGAAGAAAACCTCTCGAAGTAACGATTGCCCTAGCTGTAGAGTTAGCTTGAGGGCAGGCTCCGTGTTTGTTACGCTTTCAAGTAATCAGAAACTTCGCATACAGTTATTCCAACAAAAGTGAGACTTTGCTGGGCTACTGATATTTGGTTATTTGAGTAATCAGTCACGATACTACTAGTACATAAGTTTGTTTCGTGACACGCCATATATGGTGTGTATGTAGCCTGAACTAATGTGAACGAAGCAACAACTCCGGAAACTGTCAGAATGTGCAAAGTTATTTTAAATAGCTGGTACCCACGACTTCATTCGTGATTGTAAAGAATTCATATTGACAGCTATAGACATCTAACCACCCTAGTGCACGATGGGAGACTCGATACTATTACTACACACAAGTACCAGTCTTCTGCGCTATGTAGTTCCGGCAGCAAGGTAAAATTTACGGATACACACAAGTCTTTGGATGAAACACGAAAATATTCATGATCGACCAATTTCAAACACCATATCTCACACACTCCCACAGTTACCGAATTTCGGCCAACGTTGTGATCGATGGGAGACTCTGTGTTACTACCACACACAAACGCCAGTGATCTGCGATTGATAGTTTTCACTTGAAATTGATACACCGTGACACATGCGTCTTTGGCAGAAATATGAAATTGCCGCAGGTCGACCATTTTCATCCCCCATATCTACCACATCCCCATACCTACAGACATCTAACAACCATAGTGCACGACAACAGACACGATTCTACTACCACACATAAACACCAATGCTCTATGCTATGTAGTCGTGGTAGAAAAGTGAAATCTGCGGAGACACATGCCTTTCGTCGAAATACGAAAATATCCTTGGTCGGCCACTTGCAACCACCATATCTACCACAGTACCACAGTTTCTGAAATTCGGCCGCTGTTGTGATCGAAAGGTGACTCTGTGCTACTACTACACACAAACGCCAGTTATCTGTGATCTGTAGTTTTCGCTGAAAAGTGATACACCATGACACTTTTGTCTTTGGCAGAAGTATGAAACTGCCACAGGTCGACCACTTTCAACCCCCATTTCTCCCACACCCCCATAGCTACCGACATCTAACAACCATAGTGCACTACATGAGATACGATTCTACTACCAAACACAAACACCAATGCTCTATGCTATGTAGTTGTGGCAGAAAAGTGACAAATGCGGAGACAGTCGAAATACGAAAATATCCTTGGTCGGCCAATTACAACCACCATATCTACCACAGTACCACAGTTTCTGAAATTCGGCCGCTATTGTGATCGAAAGGTGACTCTGTGCTACTACTACACACAAACGCCAGTTATCTGTGATCTGTAGTTTTCGCTGAAAAGTGATACACCATGACACTTTTGTCTTTGGCAGAAGTATGAAACTGCCACAGGTCGACCACTTTCAACCCCCATTTCTCCCACACCCCCATAGCTACCGACATCTAACAACCATAGTGCACTACATGAGATACGATTCTACTACCAAACACAAACACCAATGCTCTATGCTATGTAGTGGCAGAAAAGTGACATATGCGGAGACAGTCGAAATACGAAAATGTCCTTGGTCGGCCACTTACAACCACCATATCTACCACAGTACCACAGTTTCTGAAATTCTGCCGCTGTTGTGATCGAAAGGTGACTCTGTGCTACTACTACACACAAACGCCAGTTATCTGTGATCTGTAGTTTTCGCTGAAAAGTGATACACCATGACACTTTTGTCTTTGGCAGAAGTATGAAACTGCCACAGGTCGACCACTTTCAACCCCCATTTCTCCCACACCCCCATAGCTACCGACATCTAACAACCATAGTGCACTACATGAGATACGATTCTACTACCAAACACAAACACCAATGCTCTATGCTATGTAGTGGCAGAAAAGTGACATATGCGGAGACAGTCGAAATACGAAAATGTCCTTGGTCGGCCACTTACAACCACCATATCTACCACAGTACCACAGTTTCTGAAATTCTGCCGCTGTTGTGATCGAAAGGTGACTCTGTGCTACTACTACACACAAACGCCAGTTATCTGTGATCTGTAGTTTTCGCTGAAAAAGTGATACACCATGACACTTTTGTCTTTGGCAGAAGTATGAAACTGCCACAGGTCGACCACTTTCAACCCCCCATTTCTCCCACACCCCCATAGCTACCGACATCTAACAACCATAGTGCACTACATGAGATACGATTCTACTACCAAACACAAACACCAATGCTCTATGCTATGTAGTGGCAGAAAAGTGACATATGCGGAGACAGTCGAAATACGAAAATGTCCTTGGTCGGCCACTTACAACCACCATATCTACCACAGTACCACAGTTTCTGAAATTCTGCCGCTGTTGTGATCGAAAGGTGACTCTGTGCTACTACTACACACAAACGCCAGTTATCTGTGATCTGTAGTTTTCGCTGAAAAATGATACACCATGACACTTTTGTCTTTGGCAGAAGTATGAAACTGCCAGAGGTCGACCACGTTCAACCCCCATATCTCCCACACCCCCATAGCTACCGACATCTAACAACCATAGTGCACGACAGGAAAAACGATTCTACTACCACACACAAACACCAAAAGTATGTTATGTAGTTGTGGCAGGAAAGAGAAGTATACGGAGATACGAATTTTTGGTCGAAATATGAAAACGCCCTGCACTGACCAACTTTAATCATTATATCTCCCACATCCCCATAGCTATCGGCATTCGGCCAACGTTGTGCACGACAGGAAACTCCATGCTACTTCCACCCACAAACATCAGTGATCTGTGCTAGGTAGTGGTGGCTGAAAAGTGAAATATAGGAAAAAACGCGTCTATTTTTATATATATATATATAGGATTATTGGTCGTTCCACCTCTATGAATCTTGATCGGTTCGTTAGATTGCTTAATTTAAATACATTAACTGTCAATTTCCTGTCTATTTCTAATGACCTATGCGATACACAATTAAATAAATATATTACTTTCAGAGGTTTTACATTGATGTAGATATAGTTTGCAATATTTTTCAGTATTTTTAAAGTTATATCAAGCTGCTTCAAAATTATCAGCTGAAAAACATTTAATTTATATTTTCCGAAATAAAATTGCCACGCATTACGTTTGCTATAAGTGACTATCGGGATAATACTGTTTTCGATATTTCCAGTGCCGGATCTAAGGGGGGCGAGGGCAAACCGGGGCACTTGCCACGGGTGACAACTTCATGGGGGCGGATTGAAAGGGGGGGGGGGGGGGACAAGTGGCAAATTTACATGGCGGCGACATTTTTTTTAGCTCAACTGTCCCGGGCGGCAACAATGGGGACGGCCAAATGCGCCGCATTCTCAAAGTTTTTGCCCCGGCTCGGAAATTCCTAGGTCCGCCATTGGATATTTCTTCATAAAGACCTTTCTGCTTTAAGAAGAACCAGTTAAAAATTCTTTGGAATATAGCTGGACTGTTTTAAATACTGTTAAGAAAATACGATCGAGCAAGCTACCTGATGCAATGAAACGAGATATCTTAGGAAACTTTTTATACACTGATGAGCCGGAACATTATGACCATTCCCACCGCGCGATTGAACGCCGTCTGATGACTTTGATGGTACGGTGTGTGGTAAGAGATGCATGGGTAGCTATTGTAATGAAGATACGTGTGGCAAAAGGGGAAATCGACTGACGTAAGTGATTGCGACAAAGGGCAAATTGTTATCGCCCGACGCCTGGGATCGAGCATCTCGGAAACTGCGTTGTTGGTATGCTACTGTAGTGAGTATCTACGGAAAGTGATTGAAGGACGGTAAAACAACGTGTTGGCGACAAGGTGGTTAGCGTCTACGCCTCATCACAGAACGTGGAGGTCTGAGGCTTGCCCGTTCTGTAATAGAAACCATTCTTCATTTGACAGCTGTATTACTTAACGCTAGCCCTAACCTTAATTTAAACTTGTACGTCGTATTTCACCCAACTGACGCTTAATAAACACTGTTAATCCGTGAATAAAATCTTCTCGGATAAGTAGCCTAGTTACTCCGTCGATGAAACACGACGTTTCGGGGGTCGCAATCTATGATGTGAATAAGACTTGTTAATGGCGGCAGAATTTGTGACCGCCGAATCGCCGTGTTTCATCGATGGACTAACTACACTAATTACCCGAGAAGATATTATTAATTTCCAATGCCTAGAAAACCTTCAGTCTTACACTGTTAATCCGTGTATCTCTATGGGTCTGACTAAATCACACTTCATTAATCCTCAACGCGTGATAAAGCCGCACTTCCTAATTATTTAACCCTTAGTTTGGTATTCAATAAAATTATTTTCAAGTCCCCGACAATATCACTTATAGTCCAGTCAAATAAGGATTAAACCTCGGAAAGAAAGCTAACAAGCTGAAAATTTGCATAAACCTTTGTTTTGATATTTTATAAGTTGGTTCAAAAGTCTCATAGAATCTCGTGTAGTCAAGATATTAAAGATCAAAGGTTTCAAAAACGGTTTTTTTTACAAATATCTCGCTTCCTTTACTCTAAATGTTATCTTGAGTTATTAGAAAAGTTGTAGAGCATAAAATTCTCTACAAATTTCGTCAAAGACAATATTTCATAGATTTAACCCTTCTTGAGATATAGCGTGGAGAGTGGGGACCGCTTAGTCGTATAGACGATAACGCTACTGTACAATACGTTAACTGTAAAATCTAGTAGACAGTAGGATTTATAATGTTAATTATTTATTAATAATGTTGTAATGATGAAAAACTGTATTTACTAATTAATAAATTGTATTTATGGACATTATATTATTTATAAATCATATATTAATTTAATATTAACTTAATTAATACTAATAAGATATTTAATTGAAATAGCTTAAATGAATTTTGATTATATTTTTGTCTCCCAACAGTTTACCGTATATCTATTACGATTCAAGTTTTAAAGTAAAAAGAACTGTAGGCCTTTCAAGGTCTTACGAAGTGTTTTTTTTGATGAAACAATGATTGTGTCAATCAACCAAGATTTTTTTTTATCTAACCGATCTAATGAATAACTTTATTGAAATGCGTATTAAGAAATAAAAACTTAACATCGCTACAAAACAAGCCAGAGATGATGCTGTTGTTCGAAACAGCCATTGGAGAATCTACACTGTCTACATCAGGTACGGACAACCTTTGCTTAGCTGAGGGCGTAATTTCGGGACTTAATCAGGTCGCGGGCCGTAGGTAAGAAAGAAGTATATAGTAGTGAATAAAAAGGCGATAAAAATTCACACATTTTTTATTTACTAGAATAGCCGGACTGAAGTTGGTGGAGGGCTGGATCCGGCCCGGAGGGCCGGGGTTGCCCACATATGGTCTGCATCATAGGTGAAGATATCGATATAATAGTTTTTTTAATAGGACCTACTCAATCACATCAGCAAATTTTTTTTAAAAAACTCTGTAGGGGTAATGTGGAAACGACTATATTCGATCAAAAGCTTTGACAAATATCCTTGTTCTAAGAAACAAATTATTTTTGCATGCCTTTAGTGGATGTGACACAACATATACACTTTTTAAAAAGGAAATCTATCAATTATTAAAATGTTGGAGAAACATTCCGATTTGGATCAATCTGCTCTCGTTTTTCAGGAATACAATTGTCCTCTAGAAACATTGTTTGAAAATGGAGTACGTGTCTTTTTAGCAATGTATAATTCTCCAAAATCAGAATACAGCATAGACGATTTTCGATTTATCAAATCAGCTAGATTCAACAAGTCAGTCCAGTTATCCACTCTTCCACCTACAAGTGCAAGCAACTACTACAACACATCAGTCATGTCTACTATCAGATCCAAACTTGGTTAGGGGATGATTTAGAACCCAAGGAATAGGGGTAGATGTTGCAAAATGAAGTTGTAATTGCAATGAAGGCTGTGGTTAAAATTGCGGATGCAGAAAAGTAGAGTTGCAATGATCCTCAGTTTGTGGTCAGTGTAATGGACAAGAATGCCTCAACGCTTCATTATAACCAGATGATCTGGATGAAGAAAGTAAATATGTACCTATAATCCTTGAAGCTTTAGAATCAAATTTAACGGATGACGATGATAATGAATTAGAAATTCAAGTTGAGTGACAAGAAGAGGAATACGACGACGAACATGAAGGATATTGAGCTGCATACTTGACATAAGCAGTAACAACAGATAAACTGTCGGGAAATAAAAAAAAGAATTAAAGTGCATTTAAGCCATTTCATTTAAATATCTTATTATTATTAGTATTAATTAAGTTAATATTAAATTAATATATGATTTATAAATAATATAATGTCCATAAATACAATTTATTAATTAGTAAATAAATACAGTTTTTCATCATTACAACATTATTAATAAATAATTAACATTATAAATCCTACTGTCTAGTATATTTTACAGTAAACGTATTGTACAGTAGCGTTATCATCCATACGGCTAAGCGCTCCCCACTCTCCATGCTCTATCTGAAGAAGGGTTAAATCTATGAAATATTGTCTTTGACGAAATTTGTAGAGTATTTTATGCTCTACAACTTTTCTAATAACTCAAAATAACATTTAGAGTAAAGGAAGCGAGATATTTGTAAAAAAAAAACGTTTTTCGTGACCTTTGACCTTCAATATATTAACTAGCGTACACGAGATTCTGAGACTTTTGAGCCAACTTATAAAATATCAAAACAAAGGTTTGTGCAAATTTTCAGCTTGTTATCTTTCATTCCGAGGTTTTCCCCTTTTTTCACCTTATTTGACTGGATTATTAGCTTTGTCAGCAAGTGAGACAGTGACACATCTCAACTTCACGGAAACCGTCTGGCATGAGAATTGTTGTGCAAGCCACTACCGCGTGACTTTCCTCGGGTAATAAAATTGTCTGAGACATCCTGCAGACTGGGTGCTCGCAAATTTTACGGTCTACTTTTAACCTTTCCGTCATATTCACGTCATAATTGCATTAATGTCGCAATGTTTTCAGTACACGCTACTCTCAGCTTCTCCAAACAATTACTTGAAGACATATTTCACTAATATGTATCATGGTGCAACATTCATGTATTTTGTAATATATATGTTGAAATCCCCCCAAGTGGAGTACTATTATAACAAAGCGTTGGGTGCATTACATTAGTCTGATTTGGTTTTTCAATGGTTTCCCGAAATCACGCCAGGCGTATTTTTACCAATTCTTTCAGATTCCTTACCCTCTCCTCCTCCCTCCTCCCGGTCCTTTCCTGCCTCTAATAACTTCGACCAGACGCAAAGCCCCGAGCAAATCAATTTTACTCCTAATTTCTATGATGACTCAGGTGTACTGTTCGAAATTATGAAACCTGGCGTAGTAATATGTGGTGAAGTGACAGACACGATCGGCCAACTCTTTCTAGGTGCCACTCATTAGAACTTGCGCGACACACTAGAACAGACCTGTTTCAAGGGTACAGTCTTGTGCTTCTGTTCAACACTTTCCGACCATCCAGATTTCGGTTTTCCATGGTTTTTCGAAATCACTTTAGGTGAATGCCGGCATGTTTCGTTTTAATAAAGGTCATGGCCGATTTTCTTCCCGTTCTTGCCCCCCCCCCCTTTTTCCCCCAATCCTCTCTCGCCTCTTAATGACCTCCACGTTGACAATCTGAAAAGCTCGAAGCAACTGTTCATTTAAAGAAGCAAATATTTGTGTCCTTAGAATAGCAGCATGTGAAGCTTATCGGTTGTGAAAATACATGTCTAAACTGTAGGATACAAAGAAGCAAACATAAGCTAGTACTCATTCTACCGATCTCCATTAAGCAGAAATCGGAGATAAGGTTTCACAACTCAAAATATATGTACAATCATTCGGAATTAACACCGCAACTGAAATTAGCACCGCATCTGAAATTAACACCGCATCTGAAATTAACACCGCATCTGAAATTAACACCGCATCTGAAATTTATTTAATTATTAAGCTCAACAAAATTACCTTGCTTTATATTTATGGTATTGACCTTGTAGTAAATAACTTTTTATTCCCTTGCTTTAAAAAAAATATGAAATTTTTGTATCGTCGTTTTTATCTACAAAATCCTTAATTTACTGGAGAGTGTGATGAGAGGATGTACCAGAGAAGTTAGGGAATTGGGTAACAAAACTTTTGCCAGACCATTGGTTGAATATGGTGGTGTAGTTCGGGACCTGCATTTTGGTTATCAAATACAGGATTTGGAGGGTGTGCAAAGAAGAGCAGCTAGATTTGTTTATGGAAATTATCGCAAGACCCATTCAGTAATTGATATGCTAAAGGAGCTGGATTGAGAGTAATTGGAGGAAAGGAGGGTGGTGAAGAGAGTGCTGGGAATGTACAGGACATATGTTGGTGATGGAGCGTGGAGGGATATTAGTCGAAGTATCAGGAACAGTGCATGGAAGGGGAAAGACGACCATGACCACAACCTGGTGCTCGATTTCATGCAAAATGGAGTGGGAAAATTCTCTTTTACTTGGTAAGGGTGTCAGGAATTGGAACAAATTACCAAGTGAAGTGATGAATAATTTACCAAAAACGTTTAAGGAATAAAAATTAAAATTTGTTAATCGGAAAAGTAAATGGGGGAATTTAACACTTCAGTTATAAAAGATAATTTAAAAAAGGGGGTAACGGACATCATCTTTGCGCATGCGAATTTTCAGTGCTTGACATCCGCGGATATTTCGCGAAAGCGAATTCGGAAGTGAAAAATAAATTTATAATTATTTAGATATTAATATTTTTCAAAAATAAATTTAAAATAATAATTCATAAGTCTATTTCCATATAATACTGCCTCATCATTCAACAACAAAAAACGTGGGACGATTTCACAAGTGAATTAAATTATTTACATTACTACGCACCCGTCTAAAAATTAATCTTTGTCGTATGAACTTTGCGGAGTTCGTGACTACTAATTCAAGCGTCAAGCACAAGGCCACGCCACCGCACATCTCCGTTTTCGCTCTTTTTTTTTTTTTTTTTTTTTTTTTTTTTTTTTACTGCACTCCTCATCGAAATCGAGGTCATTAGAGGCGTGAAAGGATCGGAGCTACAACCGGGAAGGAATTTGGCCATGGCCTTTTAAAGGAAACTTTTGCCTGTAGTGATTCGGGGAAACCATGGAAAACCCAAATTTGGATGCTCGAATGGGGATTCGATCCCGCGTCCTCCCAAATACTAGGCTAGAACGTTAACGCTCACCCACCACGCTCGGTTCCGTGCCCGCCATCCGCCTTCCCACCGCTCTAGTGGCGCATTCACAGTACAACAGTAGGACCTACGATGATCCGATTTTCGATGAAGAACTATTGATGGGCACTGAAAGGGGTTACAGGACTACATGTAGGGCGTGTTAGATGTTGTTGGACTCCCAGGCAACCAAAAAGGGTCCTTGCTGTTCATCAGGCTGTAGATTTTAGAGGAAGCTATTGGAGAAACATCCTACGAGTGTACGATAAGGACTCGTGGTGTGCTGCGGGAAAGTTTGAGTGGAAAGGATTGCTTGGAACATCTTGTTGGACCCCTTCTATTAGCTTGAGTGGGTGAGCGTATCCTACTGTAGTTCTACACGGATGTCATATAAGTTGGACCGTGAATAGGCCGCTTTACTTTACATGCAAGTTCAAACTTGTAAATTCTTCGCTTTGGTAATAACACCGTTCAGTTCATTGTTACTTTTATCACAAGATCGTCAGAAAAACAGCCACTTTGTTGTTAGCTAAGAGACGATGGGCAGGATCTCGTATAAAGAGAAAAGAATAAAATATATTCAATGTAAACAAAACATCCGCCTTACATCCGCATAAAAAATTGCGGATGCGGATGTGAAAGCGGATGTTGTATTTCACGCGAAAGTTCTGCACTGGCGGATGCTGATATCCATTGCATCCGGGTGACAAAATAAATTATTATTTTTATTTTTCAACAGAGATGAAAAATAGGTAAGTTTATTAAAACTTTACTCATTTTTGAAATTATACTTTTCCTAGAAACTTTTCCGAAACAATAAAAATGTCATTACGGTCTTGGAGGGTAATGAATCAAAGAACAGAACAAGACAGTACACGCAATAATGAACAACCCACACCACTTACCCTCCGAACCTGACGGGTGAGCTGTGAGCGGTAACGTTCAAGCTTGGCGTTCTGGAGGCCGTGAATTCTAATCGACGTCCGCCCATACAGATTTCAGTTTTCAGTCGTTTTCCGAAATCACTCCATGCGAATAACGGGTTTTCCTTCAAAATGCAATGGCCCTATATCATCTCCCACCTCTAATGACCTCTGTTTCGTCGAGGCGTAAAACCCAAATAAGAAACCCAAAAACTACCCTGGCACACTGGTCGAAAGTTTTATTGAACACATAGGAACACGTCCAAACAGCACGTTTTGGAATACCTTGTTTCGGAGAATCTAGTTCTGTATGAGACTCAAATATCCTACTCTGTGACATCAGAGATTCAATATTTAATATCGCACACGCGGTTTAGATGCGAGTCTTTGTCCCTAGTCTACGTCCCAGATTCCCCTTACAGGCAGACAATGAATCACGATGTGTACTTTGCGCTCCAGCAACCTGTCTCCTAAGTGCGGATGTTCCGTATATTCATGACACTGCAAATTGCCCCCCATACACTACTATAGTAGGTACTCAAAGAGAGGTCACCTTTCAATCAAAATTCAATCAGTAAATCATCTGGCTTTTCACATGGTCGATGTAGCTTGGTAGTCTTTTAAAGAGATTCTCAGGTTTGTAAAAAAAATCTTACAACCATTGAACCTGCAGGTCCAGCCTATTTATTTTGGTGACTGAGGCATCTTTGAGTGATTACGGGCTGGTTTGTTACCATTAATGTGTTCGGTCATTTTGAATATCGCACGTTCCTATTCTGGCTGGGTACGCTAATCTTAGCTTTCTGTGCTTGTGGTAGTGTTTTTATCGTTTTTAATCGAACTATTGTTCAGTTTATTTAATAATCTGGTTCTATCTAAAGAGGTATTTGCCAGAATAGCAAATGTCATTGCGAACTCCTTGATTCGACTTGCACTGTTGGTCTCAATATCGTCTTGCAGCCTGGACAGTAACATAAATTTCATATTCTTTCAAGCAGTTATAAGTTCTTGTATCATAGTTTAGAGTACATCCCGTTTCACATCCTGCGTAATGAGTTTGCTCGATTGCAATATCAGAAATTGTCTAGAATCTCCAGAAGTTTCAAAATATCGCCCATACAATATAGAAAACTTCCAGAAAGCATTTGAAATTGTCTTCTTTGAATTCTGTTTTGATCTGATGGTCTAATTTGCTTCAAATTACTATGCCAAATCAAAGAAACATGTCTGTAACGAACAGTTCCAGTAAAATCTCAATTTTGGATTAGTTTTAACAGACTTGCATTGTGATAACTATCACGTCGTCTTTTTGACAGTTGTCATATTTGATGTAGCAAATGTGGAAGAATGATTCAAGACTTTCACTTTAAATACAGATTGCCATTACATGAGAATTATACCAAAGAAAAAATTACTAACGAAATTGGCAACACGTCTTGGGAGTAACGTAGTATCTTCTCCTGTGTGTTCTTCACTATGATTTTACGTAAAACAGTGATTAGGGAAATATTCCTCTGGTACTCATGTAAAAAAATATTGAATTTTACTTTCAAAACGATACACCAAACTATTTCATAATAATATGAGTTACGAAGATCTTTAAATGTATTATTCCCTGCAGACTATTTTCGTTTGTCTTATACATTTTCTTCGATTCACTTATCTAATTTTTGGAAGTTTAATATTTGAATATGTTCGACGGTCCTGTATGAAAAACTCTAACGAGCATTGAAATGCTTGATACTCTGTGACCTAGCTAGTGGAATGTTTACCAACAATCTCGAACAGCTTTGTTCCGCCTGTCTGTCAGGTGGTCGTTGTTACAATGCGAGCATGTTACTGTAAACATTGAGTTTTGTAACTGTGTTCCTGTGACTCTTTGCGACTGCTTATGAACAATGTGTTGTTTGATATGGTTTCTGATTCCAGGGGGTTTAATCGTTACGTGATAACGATATACATAATTATCACTGTTTAAAATCAAATAATTACAGTGAAAATAATGGCAGAAAAACAATTTTAGAAAATAGCTGTCATTTCATTAGATTAAATCAATAAATTTGTCTTTCCATTTTTGATGGACGCTTAGCGGCTCTAATTATAAGGTGTTTATTCCATATTCGTTGCGCTTTTTGTATCTTAACATGTGGTTTTGTATCCTAACATGTGGAACTAATAGAAGTTTAGTCGTAGCCAATGGTGCTTTGTACCCTGCTACTTTCGTTTAACTTTGTGGGTGTGTTTTTATATAATTTCGAAGGAGTTGGCTACGGCTTTTATCGACTAATATCGGCGAATGAGATGTTTAAACTGTCGGTGGATCTGTTGTAACGTATTTTCTACAACGCATCAAAAGCGTTGTTATGAGAGACAGAATGTGTTTGTCTTGTTCTGCTAGATGATAATAATGATGACGACTTCCATCTCTCTGTTCTTCGATGCCAGTTCTTTGATGTTTCGTAGCAGTAGTTTATTGAAAAAGTATCCCAAATTTTGTGTTGAATCTTTCGATGCTAAAGAACAAGAAGCGGCTGGCACGAAGGCACGAGCAAAACGTAACGGCATATAAAAATAATCTAATCAGTTCAACGACAATATTGCTCATAAAATTATTACAGCTATGTAATAACGAAATCAGAAACACATAAAAGAAAGAAATGGATCGTTCTGTGTATTTATAACATAATGGACACTCTAGAACGGTATTCGCTGGCTTTATGAATTTGGACCCAGAAAAAAAAAGCAAACTAACTTGAAAATTAACTAAGAGCGATAGAAACTGAGTAATGATCTTTTACCTGTTGTAAACAGGTTTTACCGTTAATATTTCGCATTAGATGCGGGATTGTAGTCCTTCACCACTATCTTCGTAGAAACTGAAACCGACACAATATGTAGTTGTTCGCAATGATTTGCCCGGGTTTGATGTGATTCGTGTTGGGTTACTCGGATAGAACCTCATTAAATATCAACACAGTATATTAGAAGGTCGAATCTGAAACGTATTCTATACATTAATCTACTTGTTTAAAATAAGTAAAGACTTCCTGTATTCCGACTCGCATGTGCTTCTTATTTTTTTACAAATGCGGTTATCTGTTTAAAAAGCGACGTACATCTGTTACAGTTGGCTATATGGATTCGTTTTTGCCTTTTTCAGCGTGAATTCAAGATTGCATTTCGTTGTTCACTGTGTCGATGAGCTGCTGTCGTTTGTTATTCTTTTCTGCTTTAAACATGGAATTATGTCCTATAGTCTATAAATTGATGCCTATCTCTCTATATTGAAGCTAGAAGAGGAAGTGTATGTATGAGTTATTAATACAGCAAATTGTTTCCTGAACTGAATGTATTACGTATATCTCATAGGACGCGAGAAAGTGTACTTGTATCTATCTATTTATCTCTATCTTCTCTACTATTATAAATCTGTAAACAAGCTGCGTGTGTCTCATTATTTGAACTGGAACTACACAAGAATTATCGCGGCAATTTGGGTGGTGTTTTCAATTTTTTTGAGATAACGGTCACAGTTAAAATCTGCGGAAATAGCTAATGACTTATATGTAACGAGGTATGGAGGTAATAATTAAATACATTTTTTTACTTAAAATTATGAGATACGGATCACGCTGTAATTGAGATGCTCACTCCTTGCACAAAAAACTGAAAAAATCACAACTTAATTCTGTTTAATATTTTGACTTCGAATATTTAGTTTTTCAGTTTTCTTGACTGCAGTGCATAAACGGAATACCTAAATCAGATGTAATAAGAATTACTATTACCGGGGTTTAAGTTACTGAAAAAAATGATGTATTTGACCAAAGATGAATATCTCTGGATCGTATATATTTGTCATTGGTTAACATTTTCCGGCTTTATCAATTTTGATAAATATAATTATACAGAATTCGTTACTCAAACCACTACATAATATTTTGATTACTCAATAAGAGTAACAGATGTGTAATATTTACGGTAAGTAATTTTGTGCCTAATATCGACAGTAAAAGGTTTTCAAGATACAGGATCACCGAAATTTGTTAGTGGATAGCGAAAGACAATTCGAAAATATTTTATGATATTTAGCTTACTGATAGTTCTCGAGATATCTGAAGTAAAAAAATCAGTTATATGTATAGTTTCTTGTGCCTTTAGTGACGTTTTTAAGCTGCTCTAGGCCGCATTTCAACCTAACCACAACCTCTAGGAAGAAAAAAGAATAAACTTCACATTGCGATACAGTCAATGTATTATTGCGCGTGTTTTAGTCTTCTTGCAGTACAAACTCAAGTAGTATTATGAAAGTAATTGTTATAATTTTTGCTACACGTGGTTTGAATCTTGAAATAGACAATGTTGTCATTACCAAAAATGTATTTACCGATGCATTTCATGTGTTTAGGTGTATCTGTATCGTTTAATTTTGAAGCGGCATTATCTGTATAGATTGTGGTTAGGTCGAAATGCAGCCTGGACCAGAATGTTCTTGTAACAACATAAGGCATGAAGAATTCAATTATTGCTAGTAATTAATAAGCTGTTTTAATGAGTGTCATGTCAGTGATGACGTGTACTCTCGGAAACAGAACAAACGTCGTGCATGTCCAGCCTATATTTCCGCATAGCTTTGGTAACATGGTCCAGGTCGCATTCCAGCCTAACGATACGATGAAGTAAGATGGCTCGATATTTGGGTAGATGCATAGAAGTTATTAACCCGGGATCACTCGCGCCTATTGTTTTCGCGCGATAACTCCCGTGTTAGATTTTTTCTAACAAAGATATTTTTTTACGTTTTTGGCTGTAGGTTCCATACAGAGATACAATTAGCAAGTAAATTACTTCTTTATTATTACCAACACATTATAACTACATATAAAACATTAAATGAAACATACATCTTGCCTTAGTATTAAATTCGAATTTTTTGCTTCCCCTTTTACACCTGTCACAATATTCTGACTAGCTGTTTTTGACGGAGGGGCTTTGCGCTTGAACCATTTTTTTCCTATCCCTACCTAGATACATAGCACGATTTGCGGATGTCAGGGCTACAGCAGACAGTTTCCGAATCGCTGCCAGACTGATCTGTTGCTGTGCCTATCTCTTCATGTTCAGACTGTGCATCGGTATCTGAAGACAAGCCTCCTATGTGGATATATTCGTCCAGCGGTTCCTCTAGCCACATCAATATCTTTAAGTTTGACATGACGGTCTCCTGTAAAATTTTATATATTTTCAAATCAGACATAGTATGTCATGTACTTGGTGTACACAACTGCTTCATTCAATATATAAAACCCAATAAGTATACCTTTTTTTCATAAACCATGTAATACGTGCAGAATACGTGCAGGAGAAGAAATTAACCTAATCCGACGTCACTAGCACAGAGAAACAGAGAAGCAAGGTGGTGTTTCACGAATCCACAAAGTTTTGTGACGCCAGAACTCCCGTGTGAGAAATAATCTTGCACACCGCTTCAAACAAAGCCGCTACCAGCAGGCTTTACTTGTACTTGGAGCGACGAAAGACACGTCGAATGAAGGTAGAGCTATCAAAGAAAGCATTGCTAGATCAACACTTCAATATCTTTGAAACATATTGTAATATTTCAGCAAAATCATAAATTTTTTTTCACGCGCGAGCGATCCCGGGTTAAGCAAGAAATACATTTTACTATCCACGGCATAAGAATGTACACATATCGTATTACGAAAATTTGCCAGCGATTTCAGATTCCTTGTAGCAAATGCTATCGTTAGATACAGAGGTATTTTTTTTGGAAATGACCGTTGAGTGTATGAGATATAAGTCTTTCTCGGCGTATCTTCGATATAAATTCTTCTCGGGTTTGCCGCCGGATTACATTTTCTACTGTCAAGCTTTCGGCGACTTGCACTGCCGCCATCATCAGGTCTGTTCTATCCTTGACAGTAGAAAATGTAATCCGGCGGCAAACCCGAGAAGAATTTAGACTGTCGAGTGTACTGACAATACTACCGCAGACAGTAACATTCGTGATGCCTTATGTGAAAGGTAGATTTCTATTGCCTTAATATTCCCAGGAAAGTGTGTTCCAAGTTTTTGTCAAAAAGGTCAACTGAGTGTCCGTATTGGACCGTTATCGATAATGTTTCACGTAGCTTCAATTTCTTCTTTTTAATATATTGTGTTAGAATATAAGTATAACATAAAAAACTTTCGCTCTATAGTATGGAAACCGAATCTAAGGTAATGTCTAAAGGAAAGAAAAATATTTAAATGAAATTTATATTTTTTGCTTCTACAAGTTAATATTTGGTATTAAAAAAAAAAGGGTAGACTGTTTCTATACACAAGACCCGCGCGTGCGAAGCAGCGGGTAAATGCTAGTTGAAAAATAAATATTCTGTTAGGAGAGAAGTATTAGCAATGCTTTTAATTTTCTTAAATTTGATTATTGACTTGATTCATTTTTGTGGTTTATACAGTCTTTTCCACAACTGCGATATTTTATTATATGTATCCTTGTTGCCCGGTAGCGTTCTCATGGCCATCCACAAACCGGTTGCATTGTGTGCGTTTTAAACGAGCGTCACTAGAGGTTATCATGGAGCCGGTTGAGTCAGGCCTTGTTAACATTACAACATAAACAGTGCGCGATCAGCCTGGAAATTCAGTGTGCGGCGTCTTCAACTGGATTGAATGATTACTCCTGTGATTTTTCAGCTTATGTGCAAACAAGAGCTGATAATTTAAACTGAGAGCATTTTTTTAATCTAAATACTCTAGTAAACTGGCCCGTTTAATAGTTCTGTGATCCTCAAAATACGACAACCTGGAGAACGCGAGTATAAATTTCTATAAACACAATTTTGTAGAACCTGGAACATTGTTCTGAGACTTCAACTATTCCCAGTGATTATTATTAATCAACAATATTAAATACCTAAACCTTATAAAATGCATTACTGTGTTTTTCAGAACTGGCATTAAATGAACGAATTTAGATATAGTAGATTTGGACGTACAGAGACTCGGCGATGTATGGTATACATAATGTAAAGGAAACTAACTACTAAGCGGAAAAGGAAGCCACTGAATCGTCTTCCATTGCTCAATTCACTTAATGGAATCCAGCCACTCGATTTTCGATGCATTTGACGGACGTGAATTTCAGCTTTACTTATTGATTCATTCAGGATGTGACTAATGCTCACATTTAAGGTTATTGTGCCCTTGTAGTCGCTTCAGTAACGAGAAAAGTAAATGCAAGGAAACCTCTAAAAGTGCGTAACACAAAATAGTTTTAGTACACAGCAGAGTGAAAAGTATCGAATCACACTTTCTTTGATACGCAAAAAATAAACAGAAAAAAACACTTTCAAAATGTGAAACCGCTTAATGAGAAATAATTATTTTCTCCTCACTGTGCAGATCGGCTTCGGTGACAATAGGCAGGGCTAGATTAATCAATTGGCATTTTAATGTGAGCAGCCTTTTATAGACCTAGCAGCAACCGAACAAAATAACAATGGTGAAGTTGAAACTGCTGAAATATTGCTGTCCATCTTCAGCTACACAAAGCTTGGAATATGATGTTTGTAGAAGGAATGCTTACAAAACGTCCTAAAATATTTCACCAGAACAAAGAGGAAAAATTAATTTTAAGTTTTGCTGTTTTGTATTAAAAAAAAGTATTTTAAAAATTTAGACATTGTTTAATATAGTTTAATAATTTTGTTTAATAACGCAATACAGAAATTCATTTAATAGCATTAACGGTGTTTTGATGTAATTAATTTGGTTTCTAAAATCGTTATATTAATTAACTAAAATTTATGAAACACATTAGGAAGTATTTAAGATGTGGGTTCAATACTTCTTTTGGTGCTTCCACAAGGTTTAACCGATCGTGGTGGGTGAGCGGTTAACGCTCTGGCCTCGCATTCGGGATGATGCCGGTTCGAATTCCCGTCCGGGCATCCAGATTTGGGTTTCTCCAAATCACTCCAGGCGAATGCCGGGATGCTTCCTTCAAAATTCCATGGCCGAATTCCTTCCCGTTCCTTGTTCCCAGTCCCATCCCGCCTCTAATGATTTCGACATCGACAAAACGTAAAGCCATCAGTAAAAAAAAAAAAAAAAACACGGCTTATAACGGAACTGCCAATGGGTATAAAGTTCAGGGTCGAAAATGGACCTTAGCTCGCGGGAAATGTGGTAACCCATTTTCTCCGTTGTTTACTCTTGCCGTCCATGAAAACTGGACTTTCCGTACTATGGAAAGTACGTTAGTAGCGTCGCGGGTATTCCAGCAAGCGGTCTAGTGGCTCAATGGATGAGGCGTCTGACTGGAGATATAAAGGTCCCCTGTTTGAATCCCTGTCTCGGCGGGGATTTTCGTAGGCACTTAACCCGACCTTCACCTCTGGCACAGCCTGCTGTGTAATGTGAAGTACGCCAGAACGCTTGCATGGTTCGGATTCCACGTTAAACTGTACAGTCCCTGGCCAATTTATAATACGCACTACAGTTTTTATGCAAATTTTGATTTGTGGCTAACTAAATAAGTTTCTTAATACATAAATTGCAATAAAATTATTATGTGTAATCTGCTTCATAACAAATAAATAAAACACAGTATTTGTTGAAAATATTTTACTTCAAATAATCACAACAAAATATTAAAATATTGTGAAAATGAAAACATTAGTTTTAATATCTTGTTGAGCCACCTTAATACGACGCGGCATGCTGTTGATGCAGGATTGTACAGTGTCCTGCATTTGTGGATGATGATACCACACATGGATGATCTTCTCCAAGAGCTGCGTTTTTGTCGTGATGACATCTTTTGCCATCTCCCTCTTCATGAGTTCCCATACATTTTCTATGGAGTTCATGTTGGGACTGTTACCTGGCCAGTCCAACAGAGGGATATTTTGTTCGTTCAGAAAGGTTTTTACCGACCTGGCTGTGAGACAGGGAGCGCCATCCTGCATAAAAATAAATGGTTCCCCATTCGGGAACCATTCTCTGACCTGCGGTATTAACCGTTTTGGCAAGACTTCTTTGTACTGGTCTTGCCTTCATTATGCCTTTAACCACATAAATATGTCCTGTACCCTTGCCACTGATGACAGACCAAATCATCACCTTTGTTGTAGGGGTGTTTTACGGTCTGAATAATGCAGTCGGGATGGAATTTTTCTCCTCTTCGACGGCGCACATGGTGACATTTGTTACTTAAAATTTCAAACGTGTTTTCATTGCTGAAGCATACCTGTAAAAATCAAGAAACTTAATTAATATATTATTAATAAATGTACATATCATCTATCATATCGTAAATAATAATTTTAAAGTTAAATTACCGATCTCCAGATGTCCACATCCTTATCACACCACTGTTTAACCCACTTCAGACGTTTTGCTTTCATTGCGGCTGTTAACTTGGGTTTTCTAGCAGTTCGACAAGCCTTGAAATCAATATCCTTCAACTTTCTGAGAACAGTGCGTTCAGATTCATTCACATTAGCCTCTTCCAGTTGAGATTTTATCTGTTTCGTTGTTGCAAATCTGTTTTCTAGACAAACTCTTTTGAGAAATCTTTCTGACCTTGGGGTGAAAATTGGCTTTCTTCCACATTTATTCTTCCTTCTGGGGCTCAATTCATCACCTGAATCAATTTTCTTCTTTATGCGCCTCACACTAGCGTCTAATAATTTCAACCTTCGTGAAATTTCCCGATTGGAATACATTTTTGTACTAACGAGGGCTTTGATTTCTGCTTTTTTACGTGGTGTAATATTTCCTCTTTTCCCATTTTTGAAGGTCACAATCAGTACTATCTGGTTATTAAACAATCACTTGTGATGTCGATATTACACAAATGATAATAAAAGTGAACAAAGAAACAGAGCAGTTACACGTGAGAACGCCACTGAACAGATCCGTACCTGAACACTGTACTATGCACACTGCTAGCCACAATAAGTCAACAATCCAATGTCAAATAGCAACAATAGACATAAAATTCAACAATGAACTAAGTGCCCTAAATAACTGTTATAAATTTTATGGTTAATTGCATGAGAAATAGTACTCAACACGTAATTATTACAAATAATACTAAAGATTTGCAGTGCGTCTAATAATATGGCCAGGGACTGTAGGTCCCCTGTACCTGGATCGCCGGGTTAGGTTAAGGCGGCGGAATGCGCTACCAATAGAAACGCTGTCACCAGGTCATTACGACCACACGGAATTATTATTATTATTATCTATGTTGCTAGATCCTTCAGTTGCAAAAATCACTTAACAGACATTTGTTATTTGAGATCTGTGTGAGACACGTTTTGATTTATCGACCAGTTTGCCGATCGACATAAATTAGTATGTCCTAAATAGTAAATGACAGCAAACTTGCCTCATTTATTTTTGCTTTCTTCTAACTCAAGGCTTTAGTGGAGTTTCGAAAAATTTACTGATTTGGTTCCGTGGCTCGGAATCCACGTTTATCTATAGGTCCCTTATACCCGGTAAAATTATTAGGTTAGTGGGGCTCATTGCCCTGCGAATCGAAAACTCTGACGGCCGAACAGTCATTCGGAATAATCCGGCCTACAATGCCATGCGATAGTTTAATTCCTGGTTGGTGACGTTGTCGCAGTAGCAACTTTGACCTACCATTTCACCTGATGACCACAGCGGAGGTAGCATTCGAAACGTCGAGTATGGCACTACTTATCCGGCAGAACACCCGAGAACAATTTTTATCATCTGTACGCCAGGAAAGATTCAATTCTCATATGTTTGGATTTGAATTATTACTTATACAGATCAGTTGAATGTGAAGTGAAACATAAAAAGGATTAATTATCCAAATAACAAGTTAAAGGGAATACGATAGTACGAATCCTGGAACAGAATGAGAGAATCAAAGCAGGTAACCAGCTTCCGATTCACGCGATGTCATTGAAATACATGAACTTCTGCTCTGTGGACCCTTGGAAACAGTCAATTCTATAAACGTCAAGAGAACCAATTTACATAGTTTAGAGAAAATTCTGTTGCTTTCTTGTGAGAAATGTCGTTGTTTGTGCGTTGTTTCTGCGTTTTCTATGCTGTACTTTGTCATAATACCGCCGAATGATATTTACGAAATATCACTTTACGACTGCAGTTATCTTCAGATGGTGGCGATACTTACAGGCTCCGTATTGATATATCATGTTAATTTATGTTGGAAAGGCATTACGTTTCGCGATAAGAGATCCATTTTTGTCAGAATTTGACAGTGCTAAGCTCTGATAAGGCATTGGAAGGAGAGAGTCCTTTGGAAAGAAGAAACAAAACAACATTCAGACCGATTTAAAAGACGATACCGGAGAAATAGTGATACCTAAGTAAATGCTTAATTTTCTTTAAGTCGCAGAAAGAACAAAGCTGTTGTCTTGATTTCATTACCACCAGTTTCAGCTCACATGCTCCAAAATTAAATCGAAGAACGGAAAGCAAACTATGTACAGCTGTTGAGTTTAGGAAAAACATGTGTACAAGACGAAAATTCTGGATTAGCTGCTAACGTTTGGTTTCCGCCGAAATTGATTCATTAATGGTGTTTGGCAGATCTTTAAAATTTTAAAGAAGTCATTTCTTTAATGCCAGGACTTATATATAATCTTGGTAGGTTGTAATAAAAGTAAAGCACAGGGTGAGATGGGAATTTAATTGCAGTGGAGTACAGGTCCCGGTGGATATTTCCCCTAGACACCAACTGCCTCCATTCCACTTAAAAAAAAAAAATTACTGAGTGCCATATCACCACCCTACTACTTTTGCTCTCAACTGGAAGTAACGAGAAAGTAGTTAAATCTATGACCTCTGTTCAGCGGTTAAAAATTAAGGAAGAAAAAGAAAACTTGCTGTGGCATGAAGGTTCAAGGGGAGACGTCTGTAATGTCACGCCTTGGTACTGGTGCCATAACATTATCAGCCGTAGGCTCAGGTTTGTAGTTCGTCATTACAAACGATTTACTTAACCATTCTGACAAATTATGTGTAATTAAAGTAAAATTAAAGAGTTAATTACGGCTGATATGCCACGTGATGATGATGCCTGCCTTGTAGGTAACCTGGGGCCTGATATTATAGAGCAGAGGCTCCCAAATGGTGGTCCGCGGAACCATGGGGTTCCGTGTTCCGTTCGAGAATTAAATAAATTGTTCGTTGAAAAGATTCATAACCACGTTGTGAGAAGGCTATCCGTTTGTGACGACTTACCGATACGACACTGATTTTTCAGCTTGCGCTTATAAAAATGGGGATCCGCCAAAAAATGTATAATCAATTAAGGTTCCGTAGCAAAAAAAAATAATAATAATAATAATGGAATCGCTGTTATAGAGGACGGTTTGAATCCCCGTCTGGCCATCCAGGTTTCAGGTTTCCCGTCTTTCTCGAAATGGCTTATTCAAAAAGGCCATTTCCGAATTCATGCCTGATCCTTCTGACTGGTACTTTTCCGCCTCTAATGGCCTCGACATCGACAAGACGTAAAGCCACAAACAAACAAAAAAACAGATAATATCGACTTATTTTCATAACAATAGAAAGTGTGTGATTCTCGTTAAAAGAAAAAGTGCGAAGTAAAAACAAAAAGTTTCCATTATATTTCATATCAGTTTACGCGGTAAAATTCTTGCGCAAGCATTAACAGTGGCTAGTAAATTAACGCACAGAGTTGTTCATGGTTATTAATTTTTTGGGTTACCTTTTGTTACTATCTCGCCACCAATATTTGCTACATGAAGTCAAACTTTTAACATCACTTGTGTATAGTGCTAATAAGTAACTAGTAGATCACTAACATACGTTTACGCTTAGATATCAAGCACAAGGAATCTCACCCTAACGACTGGGAGAGCTCTGGGGAAACCAGTTTGCCTCTCGGACCTTCATCACCACTCACAGAGGCGGAAGGAAACGTGTTAGGTTTGTATAGGAATGCGAACGCCGTAAACAATATACAGAGATCAGCTTTAGAGTTAAGAGAAATGTGATAGGAAATAGAAGGCTCCTAGATTATAAAAAAAAACTGGCTACGATAATGGAATGTGCGGCTGTTTAGTGTATAAAATAAGAATAGTAGTGTTTAGGGACGAAGAATTAGGAAAAGATCGTTGATAGTTAAGAATTTCGATGCAAGTGTGGAAGAAGTTGATAGTGTTCCATTATATTGTTTTGGGGTATGAATTATAAATTTGGACCTATTTGAACAGCATCGAAAATGGATTACTAACTAAATTGAAAGAATGGAGATAAATGTTGATGTGGCGTTAAGGAAAGTTGGTTGACAGACTTTCTCAATTAGAATTAGGGAAGGTGTGTCGTTTGGACCACGCAGAATCTGTTTGCTGATGCAGATAATGAGATGCTCGACATAAAGAGCGCACGGCTCATAAGTGTCTCTTATCTGAAAAATCAAGCGATAGAAGAATTTATTCACTGTCCTACTTTTGTTAATAATGATAGCGGAAATATTCTGTACTGTCTCCAGTGTTGGCTTTGGCATACTTCGTCTTTAGTGCAGGCAAATATAGCAGTTGTTTGGTCGTAGTTCCTCCATAAATCATTTCACTTACAGGTGTTGTACAAGACGCTTAAAAAATTACTTTTAATTTAACTTTCTATGATCAGAGTGACGATGTTCGCAAGAGCTGTGGTTTCTCTTATTTTACTGGCTGTGTCGCTTTCTATTTGCTGCCGTTAAACATTTCCGTCTACAGTATCCTTATATTGCTCCCTCGCTGTACAAACCTGTTTCAGCATGAGTGTGCTTCTTTGTTTCAACGATATCGAATTACTACTGAAGCTTCATAAATTGCACCCAAGAGTAGCAAAGTTGTTGTCTGTTAATAACGGCATTTTACATGGCTATCTCGTTCGGTGCTAGTTTTGTCTGTGTTGATTCTGACTGTAGTTGACTTTTGGGTTATTCTGATTGCATGTTGCCGCTGTCTCCTGACGTGTTTATTGTTCGCGTGCGGTTTTTTTACTGACGCAGCCAGGACCTATCTCTATCGAGCTTCCACAAAACCGCAGACGGGAGACAGAAAGTCGGTGGTTTACACTTTCAGCTAGTGTCAGATAAATCGCTACCAGCAAACACCATTAACTCATTTAATCCTCTCCACTGTTTCTGTAAGCTGCTTGCTTCAGATTGCTATTATTATTATTATTATTTTATTATTGTAATAGTAACTAAGAAATTTAACACACGCTTTTCAGATAGCTAATATTTTGAAATAATTTTCGTCTTGAATTTACAGCTGTTCTTGAAGTAAGACTGGAGGTTTTCTCGGCGTCGAATATGTATAAAATCTTCTAGGGTAACTGCCACCATTGTTAAGTGAATGAGTTACTTGACAACAGTCACTTGAGATGGCGGCAGAGTTGACCGCCGAAACGTCGTGGTTTATGGATGGACTCACTCGGATAGTTACCCGAGAATATTTTATTCAGATTTTCTTGATGCCTTCTTCGCGTCTTTTATTAGTTGAGAAATTTTCTGACTTATAACTATTTTGGTTTGTATTCCATGCCTCATGAAAAACACCGCCTCTAATGCGAAATTAAAATTATTAAAAATTCTGAATGTTCAATACGTTCGAAGTTTTGCTGTTGAAGCAATGCACAGTAATGCTCTGTTACAACTTTCTATCCTTCTACCACTGTATAGAGCGGTCTGGTAGCTCAATGGCTAAGTCGCCTGCTTTCTAAAGTTCAGGTTCCGGTCCCGGGTTCAATTCCCAGTGGACCAGGAATTTTTAAGTGTTTGATCATATGAGCTACTCCAGGACGATCCGTGGTTCAGATTTCACGTTATAGGTCCCAGAGGAAAATATTGGCCGTCCTACTTCTGACAAAGAGGCTTATTATGCCTCCTTTTGGAGGATTCAGTTAACCGTTGAGTTGTGGACTAAGTTTTTTAAACACTGTATCCCAGACGTAACGTGTCGGTTCTTCTATAACAAGAAAACGCATCTGCCTTGCCCATTTCGAAAGGGACCACATCACTTTCTATGTACGCTTTTCTGTGACCCACTTCCATAATTTGTGTTGTTCAACTTAACTAATCTGAAGTTTATTTCGAAGTAGAAAAAAAAGTTTTTTTTTTTTTTCCTTTTTCAGTGACGCTCCATGGAGTCGCATTCGCGACCTTATTCTGCTGACCATAACAGTATCTATTTTCTAGACATTGAACGCTAAAAGGAAACTCACCATAGCTTGATGGTTGTTAGTTCTCTGCGCTGTCGAGACCACAGCACCAAAAATATTTTTTGAACCGCCGATTCTAGCTTGTGCCATTTAAGAAGCGACATGTTAAAAAAAAATTATTATCCTGACAATTGCATCTAGACTCGTAACTTCCAACAGAAATTATATATATTTGCCTGTTAATAATGTAATGATGCACTCGACAAGTGTAAGATGAAGCAGACATCCCCCCCCCCCACTTTCCCCGTTAGTCACTGGATGTGGCTGTCGCTGCGGCCATGTTGAGGCGCGTAGTTCCCACAGCACAGGTCGGTCTAATGAGGAAGCGACACTTGTTACACCGTCACACTCCGTGTTGAAATTGAGGTGAACGATCGCTGGCTGCCAGGTGTCGTTAAGAAACTAGCGGCTGCGGCGCTATTGATATACATCTCGATTCTTGTCGGCTACCTCATGTGCTGTAGCTGGGCGTTGCTTAAAAATCAATTCCAGAGCCTTTATGTCCCGTAGCCACCTGGGAAAAGTACGGATGTTTTCAGTTTCAGAAACGGTATAATACGATGAGCACGGCTATATATTTACTCATTGAGCCGCTTCGTCCTCCATGTCCCGTTCTCTTTGAGAACAGTACTGCTAAGAACTTATTGTCGTCTCTGTGCCAACACTTATTCCATTCTGTTTCTTGGAACAAAGTTATTATGAACCTAACCTAAACAGCTTTTCTTCATCCTTTATTTGTGCTATTTGATAATCGGCTCAGCTCGTGATTGGCAAAGAACGTATTGTAATCAATATTACAAGTCAGATACGGCTTTTGTGTGGCTCCTGTTTAGTTATTTTTTGTGTTCGTTCATCTGATGGACGTATCTTATTTTCGCTGTCGTATTCTTTAAATCGAGCGATTCAAATCGAAAAGCCCCCGATTCAAATCCCTGTCTCTGCGGTGATTTTGATAGGTCCTTAACCCACCTTTCACATCTAGCATAGCTTCGTATTTAATATGAAATACGCAATACGCAACAAAGTTTCCGTGTTTCGGTATGTAGGTCCCCTTTAACTGGTAGGATTACCAGGTTAGGTTAGGGAAGGGGCTATGTATATCTTTCAGGAGGGTCCAGCCAAGCTTCGGGTGAATACCAAGCTTAGCTTCATTCATTAAATCGAATCTCATGAATATTGGATACAGTTGGGGGCAACAGGGTCTAATTAAGTTTACGGTGAACGCTAATTTTCAATAATTGCTGAAAAGTGCGCTACTTTTGTTAATGACTCCCAAGTGATATTTGCAATAGATCTTTCAACTTCTCGCATAATATATTCTCTTATTCATTACTCATCCTATCCGCATTAATCCTTGCTGCTCTGGAATGAACAGGAGATCAAAATGATGGGCTACGTGGTTTATGCACGCTCCCTTAGCGCTTTTCTACCGTGCCATACCCATTCTCAGTACCATACATCAGTTACTAAATTCGTTCATTGTATCAGTACCATGGGGTGCAAGGGTTTCTAGCCTTTTCCAACCAAATGTCAACCTCTCCTTCACGTGGTGCACCTTGTTTGTACGGACGAGGCTCTGGCGACTGAAAGACTCCCGATATAAGGAGTTACCCAGTGCTTGCCAACGGCCTCCAAAAGGAGGGCGGAAGAGCGGGGGAGCGGTTCAGGACACCCTCTTGCCCTTGGGGTTGGAAACGGCCCCTAAAGGCGGATGAATCAGAAATGATCAACGGCATGGGGATGCAGAAGGCAACGGGAAACCACTGCAATAAAGACCCAAAGGGTATCCCGAGGACATGTAATCCTCTCAAATTACATATATCATGATGGCTTCTTCCTGGGTAAAATATTCCGGAGGTAAAATAGTCCCCAATCGGATCTCCGGATGGGGACTGCTAAGGGAGGAGTCATCAGAATGGATAGAAACATTCTAAGAGTCGGAGTGTGGAATGTTAGAAGTCAGAATAGGGCAGGTAGAAAACTTAAAAAGGGAGATGCAACAACTTAAGTTAGATGTTGGGATTAGTGAGATTAAATGGAAGGACGCACAGGATTTCTGGGCTGGGGAACACAGGATAATTAGCACACCAGCTGTCAATGGAGTCACTGGTGTAGGATTTGTAATGAACAAGAAAGTAGGGAAACAGGCGAGTTATTATGAACAGTTTAGTGACAGGATTATTTTGATGAGGTTAGAAACTAAGCCCGTCCCAACCACATTAGTATAAGTGTATATGCCAACATCACAGGAAGATGACGAAAAAATAGAAAAAATATACACTGAAATTGAAGAATTAATCCAGTATGTGAAGGGAGAGGAAAATCTAATAATCGTGGGTGATTGGAATGCAATAGTGGGAGAAGGAAAAGAGGGGAATACTGTAGGAAGTTTTGGTCTAGGAGAAAGAAATGAGTGAAGAAGCAGGTTAATAGAATTTTGTGAAAGATATAAGCTAGTAGTGGAAAACACACTGTTCAAGATACATGCAAGAAGAATATACACCTGGAAACGTCCTGGGGATACCGGCAGATATCAGCTAGATTATATCATGGTCAAACAGAGATTCAGGAATCAAGTTCTAGATTGTAAAGCGTACCCAGGAGCAGACATAGACTCGGACCATAATTTGATAGTAATGGAGTGCAGGCTGAAATTTAAGCGAATAAGGAAGCAGTATAAGCAGAACAGACTGGAAGTGAATAAACTGAAGCAATCTAGCACGAGAGAGAAATTTGCAGAAATGGTAGACTTGGGTCTAAGAAGTAACTCTGAAAGTGGCTCAACCGAGGACGAATGGAATTCATTAAAGACCGAAATAATGAAAGCTGGTAAAGAAAAACTAGGCTTTAGGGAACAAGCTGCCCGAAAACCTTGGATCACAGAAGAAATTTTGGAGCTGATGGATCGAGAAGCTGTATGTTGGGGACGCCTTGAACAATAGTGTAATGGAAAAGGAAGGCGATGTCGACATTGATGACTTAGGAGATCCTGTTTTGAGGACAGAATTTAATAAAGCTCTGAATGTCTTGAAAGCAAATAAGGAAGTTGGAATTGATGAGATCCCTGCAGAACTTCTTAAATCCCTAGGAGAGGAAGGATTCAAAGATTATTCAAGCTGATATCAAAAAGTTATGAAACAGGAGAAATTCCAACTGATTTTAATAAAAATATCATCTTCACACTTCCAAAGATAGCACAAGCCGACAAATTTGAGAATTATCGCACCATTAGTCTAACATCACATGCTTCAAAATTACTGACCAGAATAATATACAGAAGGATGGAAAGGGTAGTAGAAGAGATAGTAGGTGAAGATCAGTTTGGGTTTAGGAAAAATCGAGGTACCAAGGAAGCAATTCTGTCTTTAAGATTAATACTTGAAGGGCGGATCAAGAAAAACAGATACTTTTATGGCATTTGTTGATTTAGAAAAAGCTTTTGATAATGTCAGGTGGGACAAGATGTTCAAAATTTTAAAGAAGTCAGGTCTAAAGTATCGAGATAGAAGAATGCTCTATAAACTATACAAGAATCAAGTGTCTATAATAAAAGTAGAGGATCACGAGAGAAATCCATCAGTTAAAGAGGGTGTGAGATAAGGTTGTTTTGTCTATCACCGTTAATATTCAACTTGTATGTAGAAGAAGCAATAAAGGACGTAAAAGAAAAATTTTCATGTGGCATAAGTGTTCAGCGAGAAAAAATCTGTTTGCTACGATGATATTGTCTTGTTAGCAGAACAGGCTGAGGATATTGAGAATTTACTGAATAGCATGAGTAAAATACTGAAGGAAGATTTTGGACTGAATATAAATCAAAGCAAGACAAAAGTGATGAAATGTAGCAGAAATGATACCAATACTAGTAGATTAAGTATAAAAATAGAATCGGATGCAATAGGACAAGTAATTCTGCTACTTGGAAAACAAAATTACAACCGATGGTCGAAGCAGGAATGATTTTAAAAGCAGATGAGCTCCAGCAAAAAGTGCCTTCATGAAGAAGAGAAATCTTTTAGCTTCAAAAATTGATCTAGGAATTAAAAAGAACTTTTTAAAACTCTATGTGTGGAGCACAGCACGTGATGGTAGCGAAACGTGGACTTTAGGAATACCGGAAAGAAAGAAAATTGAAGCATTTGAAATGTGGTGCTACAGAAGAATGCTGAAATTTAAGTAGACAGACAAAGTAAGAAATGAACGAGTTTTGGAAATGATAGGTGAGAAAAGAAGTTTGTGCAAGAAGCTTACAGAAAGAAGAGATAGGCTGGTAGGTCATATTTTGATACATGCTGGATTTCTTAATTTGTTAGTGGAGGGAACAGTCGATGGTAAGAACTGTAGAGGAAATAGAGATTAGAATATTCGAATCAGATAATTGAGGATGTCGGTTGTAAAGGGTATGTAGAAATGAGGAGGTTAGCACAGGATAGGAAGGGATGGAGGATTGCATCAAACCAGTCGAACGACTGATGACAGTAAAAAAAAAAAAAAATCAGTACCATGCGTGTGAATAACAAACATCAGCAGCGGAAAGTTTTTATAGAACTCCAGGTAAAAAACTGCTCGCAGAAGGCAGTACGTATGATAAATCATTGCATCAGTGCAATCACACATGTATCAATGTCAATAATTGTGGTAAATAATTCATTTTTTAAAATTACTGTACAGTTCTCGTGTTCCCTTTGAAAATATTTATTTTAGCTCTTTCTTTGTTATACTAAAAATGTTTGTTTTATTATGCTATGTGGTTCCTTAATCATCGTGCCAACAGTTTAGAATTATCATGCGTAATAGTGGCTTATTTGCTACAAATAGGAATAGTAAAGGTTTCAAAAGCGTGAAATTCAGACGAGTTATTAGATAGTCAACATCCATACAAATGTCAATTGATAGGAAAATGTTCGCAGTTTATTCGGGTATATAAACTTCATCTCTTCGTTTCTAGGATTCCTATTGTTGTCATTAGTCTGTCCGCATGTCACTAGTCTTTAGCTAGTAAATGAAATATGCTGCAGATTACAAATTTTCCTGTCAAGAATTTCGTTGACCCATAACCGAATACCTTATTTAAAATTCTTTAAATATTCTAAGAGCCCCCCACAAAGAAAGAAAGAGGAAAAAAAATGGGCAGCCATTTGGGACTGCCGACGGAAGTGAAAACTTGCGACTATGAATATCGTATGCGCAACATGTCATACTTATAGTTACAGATATAGGCCTACTAAATAATAACTAGATGATCCGTGCGAAAAGGAATATTAAGGTTGAGGGTTTTTAATAGGATGAAAGAAGAACCGCCTCATTTGTTTCAATATAATAAGGTACGTAACAAAATTCCACGCCAATGAATCAGTTTATTAATCTCTCTGTGACATGTGCTACTGCTATCTAGCGGCTTGACTCTGAACTGTCCCATGCCCGCGACCTTTACAGTTATTACCTTTGCACTTTAAGGGTTAAACTCCGAAAACAATCGTCCGTAAGATATGATGTGACCAAAGCAGAGACCTTAATTTTTAATAAGATAGCTCATTTATCTATTTCGTTGTGATAAATGGCCCGTGACACAAAAACGCGTTGATACTTTTGTCCTTTAAGGGTCGAATTCCGAAAAATCTCTTTCTTAATGTACGATGTCACCAAAGCGGAGATCTTAATCTTTAGAGTGATACTTCATTTAACGATTTCAATTAGGTATCCAGGGAGATAAATGGCTCGTGACACAAAAATCAGCATTTTAGAAATATTGATATTTTTGCCCTTTAAGGGTCGAATTTGAAAAAAAAATCCATTGTTAAAATATGATACTTTAATCTTTAAAATGATACCTCATTTATCAATTTTGGATATTTAGGAAGAGAGATATTAGCTTGTGACAAAAAAACACTTTATAGAAATAATATATATGACTGTATGTGGTCGTAGTGACGTGGTGACCACTGAGCCGACGGACCGCATCAGACATGTTGTTAACATTAACATGTCGGCGACGCGAACTCACAAGATTGTATCCATCCAAAAAGCGCCCAACGCGCAACATATTATAGCATGTTGGTGACAGGAAGTCCTTAACTCTTAGATTTACCCTCGTCTAAACATCGCCTAACGTGCCTATTAAAGCTTTCACTTAAGTAATATAATTGAAACAAATATTTTCAACTCTGGGTTGTAGGGAATCGTAAAGAACTTGTCAAGCGGGAAACTAATATATTTGTCTGTTTTTCTCTGGAAAACAGTGGTTTGACAGATTATCTCAAACTTTATCTAGGAACTTTAAATTTATCACCATATTAACCATATCCTTTATATCAGGTATGGGCAACCTTTGCTTAGGTGAGGGCGTAATTTCGGGACCGCGGGCCGTAGGTAAGAAATAAGTAGGTTGCAGTGAATAAAAAGGCGATAAAAATTCACACAATTTTTTATTAATTAGAATTACAATAGCATATTCAAATGAAAATTAATGAGACTTTAGTTTGAGGTTTATTTGAAATTTCTGAATCTCTCGCGGGCCGGATTGAAGCTGGTGGAGGGCTGGATCCATCCCGGGGGCCGGGGGTTGCCCATATATGCTTTATATGAACAATAAATACTGAAAATTCTAACATTTAATATAGTTTTTAAGTTGCGAGCAAACCAAGCAAACGTTTTATTTGTAGTTTATTGCCGAATACTATTTATGGTAAGTGCTCGCAATTCGAACTGTATTCCAGCACATTTAATAGTGTAGGTAATCAGATAGTAAATTTAATACGATTGAACCATTGCGTTAGCTGCGCAACCTACACAAACTATTATTAAATTTTTTATTTCTCTCGTTTTTTTTTTCCCTAATAACGATTCGGATCATACCTAGTGAAACAGTTTTTTTGTACTGATTACATCTTGTGTTATTGTAGTTACAGAGACGATGGACTGTGTGAATACATTTTTCGCAGTCTTGCGTTGTTTGTCATATTATTATCACCCAATGGATTTATTGAGATTCATTGCAGGGTATGTTGCCGTGGGCAAGGAACAGACCCACTTTCAACTACTTTACTGTGGAGACTATTTTAGTACATCTGGACAAAGGGGCTCTGTTCTACAATGGCGATAACAATGTCGTGTGGTTGGTATGACCTAGTGACAGGGAATCCGCCCATATAGTAGCCGCCTACTCTAAGCCGGTAGTTCACAGAAGGCCAAAATGGAGTTACGTGGTTTATGGACACTCCCTTCATGTGAATTAAATTTAACTTGTTTTAATACGAAAGGATTTCGTAATATATGCTGTAGAGCCAAAGATTATAATGAGGATACGTCATGCGCTGAGGAAAGTATATAAGCTGAGCAAAGGCGCATGGGAAGTCTTTCCAGCAACGATATATATGGAAAATCCGCTAGCATAAATGACTTTGAGAAAAGGCAGATTGGCAAGAGCGCAATCACTGGGACTCATCAAGGAACTGTCGTTTTGGTCTGAAAACTGTTACACACGTTCCTTGGGTGATATTATTTAATATATGTTGCTCTTAGAGCTGTAAAACTTATTCATACCTTACAAACTTAACTCAAAAAGTGACGTTACGTTATACGGCGTGTGACTGGGAGATATACTATATCGACGTATAACAATCATGCAGATATTCTTGGAACGATATTATTTAAGAATATGTTGCTGTCACAGCCATTAAAAATGTATTCATGGAAGAATTTGCACACGCATACAAAAAAAAAAAAAAAAAAGATTGTCACAATTTTCAATCGTAAGCAAACGATAGACGCCATAATTACGTACACACATGCCAGAGACAATACTAGCACATGGCATTTATGAAAGTAGGTTGCGGTAATATTAACGTAAGTTGTGTTTATGATGAAAGAGCGGCAGTATTCGTGTTTTAACATAGGGTTGAAGGAATTTAATATTTATAAATGTTTTTAATCTGAGGTTGAAATGCAGCCTGTACCAGAATGGCACATAGTTTTTATTTCTAAAACAAAACACTGTTGAATTTGTTAAAGATTTAATTTTTCTTTATTTTCAAGCAGCATTAGCGGTGGTTTTGGATATGTTGAAAGACAGGCTGATCCAAAAATTGAAATTTATTTAAAAATTTTGAGCTACCATGAGTTTCGAGCAGAATTATTAGCAGCGCTTGTGGATAGGTTCAATGCAGCCTGGACCATAATGTTCATAGAAGCTGCCCGTTGTAGCTTAATGAATTTTTTTTTTTTTTAAAATTGAGCTACCGTGATTTTGAGCAGAATTATTAGCGCCGCCTGAACAGAGGTGAAGCAGGAACGTTTGCGTTATCATTATGCATCGCCGTATGCCTTTTCCCAGTCGCGCGCGGCTTAACGGTACGGCACTTTTCGAGTCAATTTTCTGAGAATTGATATATTTTACAGCTCCAAGAGCAACATATATTAAATAATATCACCCAACTAATGTGTAAAACAGTTTTCAGGACAAAACTAGTATTCCTTGATGAGTCCCAGTGTCTGGGCTATTACCGGCAGATTGTTATAGCTCGGCGCCCGGGAACGATCTCGTAACGCCTAGGCTTGTCCGATGTTCGCGTTCTACTGTAGTGAGCTTCTATGGAAAGTGGTTGAAGAGCGGTAAAACCACGAGTAGGCGACAAGGTGATGGTGGTCGACGCCTCATCACAGAACGCGGAGGTCGGAGGCTTGCCCGCTCTGTAAAGCAAGGTAGGGGATGATCTGTGGCAGATGTGAAGCAGAATACAATGCTGGTACAGTTCCAAGTGTTTCGGAGCAAACCGTTTAGCGCACATTGTTGAACTTGCTGCTCTGCAGCAAATGGCCCCTACGTGTTCGCAACGGCAACCAGAAGCATCGTTAATTACGATTGCAGTGGGCACGAGATCGTCGAAATTGGACCTTGGATCAATGGAAACGTGTCGCCTGAATCACGTTTCTTGTTACACCAGATCGATGGTCATGTCCGGACACGCAGTCTTCCAAACAAATGGCTGCTCGAAACATGCACCACGCCACGGACGCAGTATTAAGATATGGGCTTCCATGAGACTTGGAGTGATCGAAGGCACCATGACAGCTATGTAGACCTACTACGTGTAAATTATTGTTGACTTCCATCATGCTTCATGTCTTCCACGACGTTTATGGCATATTCCAGCAGGATACGAGTAATTGTCCATGTCGCTAGGCCAGAATAATGCCGCAATGGTTTGAGGAACATGCTAGTGAACTAATGTTGACGCCTTGACCACCAAATTCGCCTGATCTCAATCCTATAAAATGCATTTGGGACGCTATCTGGCGCCAGCTCCGCGGCCACAAACAACCGGCCCTAATTTAAGAGAATTCCGTGGCCTGTGCGTATAAATCTGGTGCCGGATACTACCGGAAACCTACCAAAGACTTGCAGAACCTGTGCTATGTTGAATCGCTACTGTATAGGGTTCCAAAGTTGGACAAACACGCTATTAAGCAGGTTCTCATAATGTTTTGTTTCTTCAGTGTATATGGATGAGTTCTGAGATGGTATTGTATTTCATAGCCGCGAGTGAAACAAGTCCTGTTTTCATTGTTTAAGTAGTTTATTTGCAAGACAGCGAGGACATAGGTTTTTTGTGATAGTTAAACATGCGCGATTTGGGATAAAAAAATAATTTACGATTTTCTTGTGCCTTTCTTGCATTACCAAAACTGTTCATACATTACTAAAGAAAAAGTGGATGAATCTTCCAAGAGTTAAATACACTTTAACCACCTATTCAAAAACGAAAGAAATGGAAGTGCGAGGAATTTTTTCGGCAGCATATTTTTATTGTGAGATGAAACTTAAACATGTATAATTCAGTTTGAATGTCGGTTATTACGTTCGATTTTCCTTACTTAATATTTTTTACTAAAATGAATTTGTCACCACATTGGCTTTGAAATTAGTTTTAAACTTCATCAGAACGAAAAACAATTAAATTTATCGTATTTTGCATTGGATTTGATTATTATGAGGGCGTGGCAATTGATGGGTAGATGATCGAGATAATGCTGGATTTGTAGTCGGTGCGTAATCGATGAGAGAAATATTTAGTATGGACCAGAAGCGAGTAAACAGTAATTTGAAAAGAGAGATTATTGAAACATAGGGGAACAAAAGTCAAGGTGCGTTCAGCATAGAATGTTATACCCTGCCAGGAAGGTACTTCTAGTATTCGTAGGTGTTACTGTAATTGTAGTTGACTGTGTCAGTGTGTGTTCAGTGTAGAATGACGTTTGTATTATGAGAGAGAGAGGATAGAACTCGGTGCCAGCCTTTCAGTCTTACTCTTCTGATAGACACCAATCGGTCCTTCAAGTCGTAAGTCCCCATCCGACGGACGAATCACCATCAACAGTGTCTTAAGCCCTCTCTCAGTACGCACTACCGAGAGGTTTGAGGGTTGACCCAGGAATTTCACATACAACCTGGTTATTAAGAATTGTGTACCACCTCTCCTACCCAGCCGGCCAACTCCTGATGATGAAAATTTCTTCCTCCATCAGGACTTGAACCTGCTAAAACCGTGTAAGGGGCTGGATACTCATCACTAGGGTTCGGATCTTTAGGACAAGACATATTTTTTTCCTGCCTTCTTTTTTTTTTAACTGAAATGTTGAATTAAACACTGATTCAACGTTTCTGATTGTATTTAAAAATATTTTATGTAACATATAAACCCATATTCAGACCATTTTCCTAGTTTTGGTCATATTTCGATAATATTTATGGTTATATGATTGAGGAAAGATGTCGTAGTTTGTTAACAGTACCAGGAATTCACTAGATTTAGATGAGAAGAAATTAAAATAATTATTCGCAGAACTGTACTTCTGTTATACAGGTTGGAGGACGGGGGCGGGGGGGGGGGGGGACTAATTTTCACTGTGATCAGAATTCACCAGTCAAGAATTAAATTTATACACTCTCTAAACGTGATGTTCCGCCCAGAAGCATGCCTGTGTCGACCCGCGTCAATCAATATCTCAATGAAATATTCTCAGTCATCGTTAAATCTACCGCCATGCCGAAAATAAAATTTTCTGAAAGTGCGAAGTTACGTAAGGGTATTTAGAGAGGAGTATTTTAGTACAGATAAAAGAGTTCTGTTCTGTAAATTATCTGAAATTAAAGTGACTTCAACAAAACGATTTAAAATATAATTTCCCAATGATGCAGTCAGTGCACGGAAGTAAATTATGCTGTCTGCATGAAAGCGACACTACCAAATAAAATAAAAGATGTATAGTAAATTTAAATGTTTGTCATATTTACCATTTTTAAGTTCATATTTGCCTGCATATTTCTATTTTTTTGCTCATAAATATCCGAACCCTACTCATCATTGTTCCGCAACCACCTGAGCCAACTGAGTGAGATTTGCTATGGTATTCGTGGAATTTTTGAACCGGCCTCGTTGTTAGCATTATCACCTCTTCCCTGACACCTCAAAGTTATCATCTCCTACTATTGTATACCATCAAACATATGTGCTTATGTCACCATCTATTGTAGAGACCTTGGGAAAGTTCATCAAAGTGCTTCCGGTGTTACGCGAACCCATCCGGCCTTCGGAAAGCAAACCTAGCGTAACAGCAAAATTTCAGGTTTTCTATGTTAATTTCGGTTCCCTCTGTGTGACGAAAGACATCGCATACGTTATAATAACAGACTGAACAATCTCACGATTTGCCGAAATTAGTGAAGACGAGATGATCATTTCACAGTTGTAATAGGTCCCTGGCACAATTTCCTATTTGATGACGCTTAACATATGAATTTACCTATACTATTATAAATCTGTGATCAAGCTGCGTGTGTCTAAGGGGTATGAAACCGTTTCACGCAAAAACTACCGCATCAATTTGCATGGTGTTTTAAAATTTCTAGGGTTATCAAAGGGTCAAAATATGCGGAAGCAGCTAATGACTTAAACGTACCGAGGGACGGAGAAAGCAATTGAAATCATTTCTAGACTGAAGATTATGGGCTCTGTATAGTGTTGTAAAAAAACGGTTTTTTTTCTGGCTTGAAAAAAAACATGAAAAAAAACTTTGAAAAAAAAAACATGTTTTTTTTCAGGAACACGTTTTTTTTCACAACTACTAAATCTCAAATTTGTAAGGCAGTTATCGTTTAAAATGACTGTTTTAGAGTTTATTCTAAGTACTTATCTTAGTTTAAAATCTACTATATTTTTCTGGTTCAGTAGGAAAAAAAAATTGAAATATTGACTAAATTGACTGAAATTTTCTTTAAGAACGGGGATTTCCCGAAGAGACTAGGTTGCGCGAGAAGGAATCCCCATTCCCCATTGTTTGGATTGATACTTGCTATTTGAAATAGTGCTGCCAGCCCTAAAAAATTAACTATAGATCTTTGAAAAAAATTAGGAATTTAAAATTTATCCACGGTTTTTTGCCTTATTGGACTTTCCTTATATTCGTATACTTGTTAACTCTCAGAGTATAGTGGTACTGACTCATTAAATTGTCAGTAAGGGAGCGTGCATAAACCACATAGCTTCATTTTGGCCTCCTGTGAACCCCCACGTAGCCCCTACTTGGCTTTTGCCTACCCCCCCCCCCCCCCGTTCACGAAGCATATAGCTTTCTTCCGTTTTGATTCCAGAAGACATTTTGTACTATTTTCTCTTGTCAGACTATTGTAAATTACATACGGGTTTAATTAACTGAGGGAAATAAATACTCACATGCTGTTGTGAGATCAGTTCCTCATTTTAACTGTGAAAAATGTTACGAAAGGAAAGTTACGTGGCCTGTCTCGGAACCCCCCCCCCCCTCCCCCCCCCCTCTCCTTACGTAGCCCAGAGTAGCCTTCCAGCTAACCCCTCCTCCCTCTGGACCGAGCCACGTAATTTGTGCACGGTCCCTAATTATGAATCGTTTCCTTGCAACCGTTGGTGTAAACAAACGATTGAAAAGAAATAAAGCTCCTATTTTTTATGATAATCGATTTTAATTCAAACTTAAAAGACCGTAATACAGAACTATTGGCGCAGTCTTTATGCACAGTGTGTACTTTGCTCACAATTTAAAATTTCAATCTGAAAATCTTTTGCTTACAATATAAGAACAACCAGTAAAAGAAAATTTAACTATTTCTGAAGTTAGAGGAGACAGAAGAAGAGACAGAAAATTCCGACACCGACCGAACTAGTGTTGGTATTACTGATACTAGTGAATGTGGTACTGACATAGAGGATGAATAAAATTATGTTACCTATATAGATACACTTATGAATCATTATGTTAGACATTATATGATTCAGTAAGACTTAAAACACACTTGTAAAATGGAAGTTCCTTAAATAAAACTATAATTTATGAAATATATTATTTTCTGAAAAAAACAAAATTTAGAAAAAAAACACGGGTGCTAGGTTTTTTTTCATGTTTTTTTTCAAAAAGTTGAAAAAAAAAACATTTTTTTTTTTTTCAGTTTGCAACACTAGCTCTGTATCATATTCTATTGGTGGAGCACAGCACTTTACGGTAGCGAAACGTGGACTTTAGGAATACCGGAAAGAAGGAAAATTGAAGCATTTGAAATGTGGTGTTACAGAAGAATGCTGAAAATTAAGTGGACAGACAAAGTAAGAAATGATCGAGTTTTGGAAATGATGGGTGAGGAAAGAAGTTTGTGGAAGAAGCTTACAGAAAGAAGAGACAGGCTGGTAGGTCATATTTTGAGACATGATGGATTAGTTAATTTGCTGGTGGAGGGAACAGTCGAAGGTAAGGACTGTAGAGGAAGACAGAGATTAGAATATATGAAGCAGATAATTGAGGACGTGGGTTGTAAGGGGTATGTAGAGATGAAGAGGTTAGCACAAGATAGTAAGGGATGGAGGATTGCATCAACCCAGTCGAAAGACTGATGACAGCAAAAAAAAAAATTCATACTGTATTTGAGATGTTCACTATTTTCACAAAAAAACTGACAAAAGATCACACTACTTTTCTTAGGATTGTTTCGTTTCATAACTTCGGCCATTTATTTGATCACTTCTCCGGAATTTAGAACATTAAAATTAAAGGAAAATATGAATCAAACGCAATAAGCGTGAGTAATATATAAATTACAGTAAGCACATACGGCGAGAGTATTAACATCTTTGATAGTTATACAATTTGTCTCTGGTACGAAATTTTTGCAATACACGCTGAATGCTGTACAATGTGCAGTAATTTGTAATACTTCTCCCCTGTGTGTCATAAGGTAACGGAATTCAGCTTTTTGTCGAAGAAAGATGTCTGAAAAAGGACTAAGCCTACAAATCAACAGATAACAATACGTATTTCTTGCATCATAAATAGCGAGAAGTGCCCATATTTCGAACGATTTTACTCGATTAGTATATATTAGGTGGCTTTAATGTGTAAATATTTTGGAATATCACCCAAGGAACGAGTGAACAAATGTTGGCTGCTGTCCAAATGTTCTCTTTATTAAATAATGGTCCTAACCCTGATTTTGTAATGTTTGTTTTCGATTTTAGTTTTTATCGCCATGAAGTTGGAACTTCTATAATGCTGTTGAGTTAATGACCACAGCAGCATGGAACCAGTGAGATCAAAAAGTAACTAGGAATCCTAAAATCTTATGCTACACCGCGTAAATTATAAAACTAAAGCCATCGTGCCTAATGCTTTAACAAAACGTGTCAGTAGTCATTCTGATCCAGGCTGCATTTCAACCTAACAATAAACCAGTGGTCCGCCACGTTTTCCATCTAGTGGCACATCTTACCGGACAGATCGTTGAGCAACAAAAGCAAAAAAAAAAAAAAAAAAGGTCCTCACAACACGAAATTTTGAGTAAAAAATTATAGCTACAAACAGCGGTTGCATAAAATTAATAATCAGGCAGTTTAATAGTAATATAAAAGTAAATAATTGTACACATACCTTCAATGTGACCCCTGTGCCTGCTTAACTGCACACAGGTGGCTGATTCGCGGAGAAATCGTTGACAATGCAATCATTTCTTCGACGGATTTGAGTCTTTCCCTCTTGGATGTTTTAATCTCAGTTAACGTTGAGAAGCCCAATTCACATAAATATGTAGTTGGAAGTGGCAATAAAACATTAACTGCCATGTCGGAGACAGCCGGATATTCATTCCTTACTATTAGCCAAAACGTATCTGAAGCTTTAATTTCAAAATCCTGTCAGCTTTTAAATCTGCGAGTTCCTCATGAATATTAATTGGAAGATGTTTCGAATTTGCAACGAATGGATCACGAACCCAGTCGAAATCCTCAACACTTTCTCCAAAGTACTTTTTTGAATCTCTGCTGAAGACTTCTAAATGTTTTTTAATTAAGTTCATCACCATTTTACTACCGTCATCAAGTGACCATACAGTCGGGAACATCTCACACGACCCATTTTCAATGCTTTGTAACCACAAATTCAGCTTGTTCTCAAATGCTTTAATCTTATACATACTAACAAGAATATTTTCGTTCATACCTTGCATTTTGAAGTTCAGCTCATTCAAGTGTACGAAAATGCAGGAAAGATATGCCAACTTACATACCCATTCGTCATCTGCGAATAAATCCACGTACTTGTGTCTTTCAACAGTCAAAAATGCCTGGACCTCTTCTCTAAGTTCAAATATTCGCGTTAACACTTTTCCTCGTGACAGCCAGCGTATTTCTGTATGTAGCAGGAGTGTAGGGTGTTCTGAACCCATTTCTTGACATAAAACAGCAAATAGTCTCGAATTTAGGGGCTGCGATTTTATGAAGTTCACGACTTTTACTACTTCGTCCAGCACATCTTTCAGAGAAGGTGGCAGAGACTTAGCAAGAATGGCTTCGCGGTGAATAAGACATCGTACGTTGGGATTTACTTCGCGTACTTTAGGTGCAAAATTCTTTCACTGGGCCTGTCATAGCAGCCGCTCCGTCTGTACAAACACTAACGCAATCCTTCCATGTAATTCATTGAGGCGCAAATATTCATCAGCCAAACGAAATATTTCTTCACCGGTAGTATGATCTGGAAGTTCTTTGCAAAAGAATAAATTACTTACAATTACATCTCCATCGTTTGTAGCGAATGTAAGCCAGAAGTTGTGCATGTCGACTAAGGTCTGTGGACTCGTCGATCTGAAGTGAGAACTTATGACTGTTGTTGATTTTCTCCTTCATAATGTCTTCAGTATCACGAGACATGTCAATAACTCGGCGACTGATTGTGTCAGCAGAAAGAGGAATTTTTGACATTTCACTAGAAGATTCTAAACCCAGAACTTTTCTCACCGTCTCTTTACAAACAGTCTTTAACAGCATTTCACCTATTTTATGTGGTTTCTTGCCATTTAAGATAAGTTCGGTTGCGTTATAACTAGCTTAAAGTACTTATTCCGAAACATGTATTGTACATGGTATTTCCTTCCTCCATGGTATTGTAGCGTTCATGAAAGTTCTTTGTTTTTTCTTATTTTCCGATAACGTACGAAAATAGACAACTTTTTTTGGCAGAGAAAATGTTTTGTTGACAAATGTCGTTTCAATTTACTGGGAACCATTGCAGCGTTGCTGAGTATTTCACCACAAACGATACATTCGGGGATTGGGCACGCTTTTTCACCACACCAAGAAAACCCATAAGATAAGTAATTATCACTATATTTCCACTTTAATCAGTTGCACTCATAGAAGGAACACTCCGTTCAAGGAATCTGTCCATCTTGAAGAAATAAGTCTTCTAATTGTAATAGAAAATATCAAGACAAACTAGTAACACAGTTTTCGGAACACTTCAGAGCACAGCTATGATAGAACTGAAGTAATTGTAAGAAGCGGGATTTATACACTTCAAAGAAGTCACATATACGGTGCCGATTGTTTTTACAGTGATGTCTAATAATGCGCCGGTGCAACGGTACAGGAACATAGTAGTATTGTTGGAGAAGCACCTAACAACTTAATAAAATAATATAAGGCTTGGAAAGTTCTGTTAATCCCAGCAGTTTAGACAGATGGAAAAGCACATACACAGAACATGCGGTAAATATAACGGAACTTCAAAGCACAGCAGTAGAGGCGAGGAATAAAAATATTTAAAAAATGAATAAACCAAACTAATAGTAAGTGTGAGTAAATAAATAACATTTCTTTTCTTAAAATACGATTATGCGTAACAATTAGCGGCACATGAAACTAAAATGTAATTAATAAAAAAATTGGCAATTAACTCCTTATATCTGGTAAAATTTCGCGGCACACCTTTCACCTTGTAGCGGCACACCGGTTGCGGACCACTGCCATATTCTTCGATAATGTTTCCTTTCGAAAATCATAGCTTTTGTCACATACGTATTGAAACATTCACTGTTTTACGATCGAAACTTGGTCCGCTGAAACTACTGATATGCTACTGAAATAATAACATCCATGCCTCTCCAAGTTAAATTTGGTAATACAATAAAATCGGTAAAAAAATTAATTTAATTTAATTGCAATGGAGCACAGGCTACGGTGGCAATTTCCCTACACACCCATCTACCCCCTATCCTGCACCTGCCTACATTTGCCCTCTACAAATTTTATCTTTAAATTCTTTCAAAGTTTTCGGTAAATTATTCATCATTTTTCTTGGTAACTCATTCCAATCCCTGACACCCTTACCTAAAAAAGAGAATCTTCCCACACCCTTGTGCCTGAAATCGAGTGCCAGCTTGTGGTCATGGTCATCTTTTCCCTTCCATGCACTACTTTTCATACCTATTGCAATATCTTTCCATGCCTCATCGCCAGTATATGCCCTGTACACTCCCAAGACCCTCCTCATCCTCCTCCTGTCTTGCAATGAATCCCATTCCAGCTCCTTTATCATATCCGTCACTGATTGCATTCTGCGATAATTTCCAGAAACAAATCTAGCAGCCCTTTTTTGCACCCTCTCCAACTCCTGTATTTGATACGTAAAATGAGGGTCCCATACTACACTACCATATTCGAGCAATGGACTGACCAAAGTTTTGTAAACCAATTCCTTGACTTTCTCGTACATCCCCTCATCACTCTCTCCAACAAGTGCAGAACTTTGAAACCTTTTCCTACCACCTGTCCTATGTGTCCTGCCCAGTTAATTTGTTATCAAAAGTAATTCCAAGATATTTACATTTCAAGTCTTCAGCAAGCAATTCTTTCCCCACCTTATATTCATAATTAACCTTTTGTTTTTTATTTGTGTATCTAATAAGCTGACACTTCTTTGCATTTATCTTCATTCCATGTTTACCAACCCAATTTTATATCCTGTCCAGATCACCCTGCAACTGTTTACAATCCTCTATCGTTTTGATTCTTTTATACAGCATTATGTCATCTGCAAACAATCTAATTTCAGATAGTAAACAATCAACACAATTATTCATTATTCTAATGAATAGCAATGGTCCCAATACGCTACCCTGTGGCACACCCATTTTTACTTCCACTTCTTTTGATACTACATTTCCTACTCTAACTTTCTGTTTTCTCCTTTTAAAAATTCTTCTACCCAGCAAATGACTTTCTTATCCACTCCAATGGTTTTTACCTTATTTACTACCATTTCTACACATACAAAAGCACACATGAGCGAAGCAGCGGGCAAAAGATAATGTATCAATGCAAATGAAGCAATCCGACATGACGCTATTCGTTGCTAAGTCCGTACATTTTTTTTTTCCTTTTATTGAACATATAGCTACTAATATCTGAACGAAAGCGCATAGTTGCACCCCAAATGAGAGAAAAGAGTGGTAACGTTTTTAAGTATCTAAGCTATGGAAAGTAATGATTACGGTGGTGTTATTTCTATAAGGCCTGAATTAAGTCAGACTGAAATAAATGTATCTTCTGCGTAACATGCTGTAACGAAATCTCTTAAGTCCAGGGGTAGCAACCCAAATGATCCTGCGGACCACTTTGTAAATACATCATAACTCCGCGGGCCGCATACAAAATTATATATCCCCATATTAGATTTAGACCCACTATAAATAATTTTTTGGAGTGAAAAATTGAAACATAATGAGTTATTATTATTGTGTTTACCATTATTCTCATATGTAAACATAGATAATATAATAATAATGATACAAAACGCACATTTTAAATAAATATATAACACTAAAAATAATGTTTAAATATAAATGAAATAAATTTTGAAAATATGGATGCACAAATGTATTTTTAATACATTTTTTTCAATTCTTAGTCCATTATAAAATAAATATATTTTGTAAAAGTGTGTTGGCCACCCCTGCTCTAAACATTGCTTGTAACTTTTAAATTGGCAGGTAGCAGCAGATAACAGGCCTTGTTGATTTCAGCTGCAAGTTTAATCTAGTGGGTGAGTGGGTGGATCATTTGAGATAAATAAGAGGATATGCTTAACAAGTTCCCTCAAACATTACAACAATTTAAAATGAAAATGCTTGCAGCGAAAAAGTAAATGAAATTGCCGCTGTGGCACACGATCCATCCTAATTAATTATTCAATAATATTAATAATAAATTTTCTTTGTTTAGAATGGTGTGTAGACATGTCTGTAACTTCCTAAATTCATATTTTTCCATCGACCGTCAGTGAAAGGTTAAAAGAGTAGAGCAGAGACTAAACTTCTGTCTCCTTGTGTAGTTTTTCTTTGTACACCTAGTTTCTCTTCCAATATGTTGTGGTATGCTTAAGTAAACTATTCATACCATCAATTTTAATAATTACGTCGGAGCTAATGTCCCAGTGAGAATTTCTCTACTCTTTTACTTTTGCATCTCACGTAGCTTTACTTTAAATTCTTCCTTTAAGAAAAAATATTCATAAACGCCCTTGATAATATATTCCAGTCCCTTACCTACAAATGGAAATCTGGTGCTAATTTATAGTAATGGTTGCCTCCCTCTTTTCACCTATTGCTTCTAACTTTCCGAAAATCTCATCGCTAAAGTATGATGCTTCTTTATACGCACCCAGCATTCTTTATCTACCTTCTGTCTTACCTTCCAGTGACTCCCGGCACTGAACCTTCATAGTATCGGTTGTTTATTATGCTCTATGGTTACTTTCGTACACAAACGTTTCTGCAATGTGAACTTAATCTCATATCGCCTTGTGCTGTTGAGCCGTAATATTTAAATACACTTGTCAGCAAGCCATGTGGCCATGAGACTTGCACTCCATTGATTTTTTAACCCTTTTTTTCTTTCTAAATAAAGTATTTTGTTCATTTCCGAATCGTCCTTTTTTTTTTGTATATTGTTCAAAGAGCTTCTAGACCAATCTGCACATAAGCATAATATATGTGTACATTTTCTGTTCACCAAGAGTGAAAAAGTGGTTGAAAATGCGGCATTACATCGCATTCCTAAATTTATTCGAAACAGTCATTAGAATCGATATTGTATTATCTCCTCTTTAGTTAGTTCTAATCTACTTTGACTGTGTTCCCACATATCTAATACGGAGGGATAAAACTGGCTATTCTTTTTCGATAGATATATATAGCAGATTTGTAAATAGGATGATCGTTCCTAGAACACGTATTAAGTGCAACTCCAGCAGCTGAAAGCTCAGCGCACATTTTCATCTATTAGAGTGCATAAATTACAGACCATTGTGTTTTGGCTACCGGAATGATTTCCCGCATCTGCCATTATGTACCTGCTGTGTATGGAGAAGCCGTCGTCTTATGTACTTGTCAACATTTGCCATGGGATCTGTTTGACCTAGACACTCAAAAACACTAATTTTTTAATTTTAGACGAGGAGGGGGAAATGGCAGTTTTTGTTTCGAAACTCCAAAAATCGGGACTAATATAAGTATTGTTGGGTGGGTGACTGAATCGATCGTCAGTTGGCTGTTGCTTCTCTGGTTTGGAATTTAGCTTAGAAACGCATCCGCGAAGATGGAGCCATAGCAATACGACACGAAGTACTGCTGCCGTTAGTAGCTCCTCTCAGCTAAGAACAGATTGATCGAAACAAGGCCTATAACTTCGAATTATAAGCAAACAATACAATGAGTAATTCCAGATTAACAATTCATTAGAAGAGGAGAAATTAATCTTTAAAATGGTACCTCGATGGGCAGACAAAGCTGGTGTGATTTTGATGAAACGTGGTACACTTGTTTCTCATTGAGTATAAAAAAATATTGTAGGGGTAGATCAACTCCAAACCACACCCTTCTAGGAAGGGTGGAGGCAAGTCGATGTGCTGAAAATGGCTGGGGCGATTTTCATAAAACTAACTACATGTGTTCCTCATTGGGCGATTAATAATACTAGTAATAATAATCATAGTTTCGTGTCACCTATTAACAACTTTTTACCGGCTTCGAAATGTGTTTCTATCGTAGCCGCCTAGAGTAAGGGACCTCGTCATCAACAAGATAAAGCTTCGACAGTTTTAAAGTTAGTAAAAAAACCAACCGACAACGGGATTTAAGCCAGGAACTTTCCAATCCCCCGTCACGCGCCTTAATCAACTGAGCCTCCAGACCGCTCAAAATCGGCACTTAACGATGATCAGTGGGAAAACAAATCGAAAATACGATGATTGGTAAGGTTGGTGGTTTCGTAATAGGATGAAAGAAAAACAGCCTCATTTGTTTCAGTTGTTTATTTGTTTAGTGTAATAGGTACATAACAAAAGTCGACGCCAGTGAAGCAGTTTATTAATATTTCTGTGAAGTGTGCAACTGCTATCTAGCGGATTGGCTCTGAACTGTCTCATACGCGCGATATTCAGTTATTACTTTTGCCCTTTAAGTGCCAAATTCCGAAAAATTTCATTCTACCTTTATAGTGTTGCCTGAGTGGTGACCTTAGTATTTTAAATGATACTTCATTTATCAATTTCGGTTAGGTATGGAGGGAGATAATGGCCTGTGAAAAAAAAAACACCATATTGAAATAATACATGCGATTGAAGTATAATGAACTTCAAGAACGGAATTTTCTTACCTAGGTGAAAACTAGTGGACCCAAAGGTCAGAAACATTGCTGCACTCTTGTAGAAGAGACATATTACTTCTTTCTTTTTTTTTTTTTTTTTTTAAATTGCTGCAGCTACTTATAACATTTGGCTAAAGTACAATTGAAAAGCTGTTTCCTGTGCAGAACCTAGGTGAGAGGCGACTTGTTAGCAAAAAAGTCTCAATCTCAGTTAATTATTTGAATGAAACAAGTCCTGAACTGATCTGGATTTGTGCTTCGGATATTTCATTTAAAAATCCCGTTAATAGATGACGACCTATTGATTGTGTCTGATAATCATTAACAGAATATGTACCGAACTACTCCAGCACACAGCATGTCAGTTTCATTGCCTTGTATAAAGGAAACTGATACGTTAAACCTGGTAGGTAAGCAATTATCGCTCTATTCTGTCATTTGGTAGAGCGCAGGTTCATCTCCAACCATGCAGATTACGGTTTTCACGGTTTCTCTAAATCGATATAGGCGAATGTCATGTTGGTTCCTTCGAAGCGCCATTTTTCCCGATCTTTGTCACTTTGCTCTTCTGACTCCAATGACTCCCTACCTCTACCAGCCGTAAAGCCCTAACAAAAATGATACTGGCGCTGCGCTGGTTGCCATGAGGGTCCAAATAGGTGTTAGAGCACCTTGGTGTTTACATTGCAGCATACTGAAGTGATTTAAATTTTTTGATGTCCGTAGTCTCACAATGAGCTTTACTATACATTTGAACAGAACCATTTTAAATATTTGGAGCGACTGATTACATGAATTTTTTCGGAGAACTTCAAGGTACACGTTGAAAGGAGAACTCAATCTTAAGTCGTGTCTAAATTTTGGAAATGTAAGTCTTCGTAAAGCTATTAGCCGCGCAACATCGCGTCAATGTTAAATATCATCACATAGAGTGTGGGGGAAATTAGCGGCGACCACTTATTGGGCTTTCCGGAGGAAGCATTGGACTCGTCTTGCGCTGCACTAATGAACTCATTAAAGAGCCTCGTGTGGACTTCATCAGCGGTGGAGGTCGACCGCTGACGAAGGAAGTTGTTGCGATGTGGAAACATCGCTCGAGAAATTCCCTAGCTGTAGTTTGTGACTTTGTACTGAACTGTGTAAAATATTCCATGACAGTGAAATATTAACCTTTTCAAATACTGCGAGACATTCTACTTTCAGTATTTTTTTTTAAAAATTCACGCCTTTTAGTTTTTGTCAAAATGATTGCAAAACTACAAGCAAATGCATATTGCAGTCAAATTACTTTCAAGTAAAAGTTCTACGCTTAACGTTTTCCCAGTGACATTTATCACTTAACACAAATCAAAGTAGAAGAGCAATAACAAACATACAGATACTTCCACAATTTACGATATTTTGTGCATGAAATCTTATACAAGTATAAGCACAAGACGCATGACAAACGAGGTACTGCAACTAAAAATGAGGCGAGTTGAGAATATGCAACATTGACGTTTAATGAGTTGTCTGAACTAGAAGATTGGAAGTAACTGGAAATGAGAATGAACTTAATAAGCCAGCATTCTATTAGGCCTGTTTTGAGGATGTACTGTACGATAGATGTGATCAAAGAGAATGGAAAATAGGAAAATGAAATAGAAAAGTGGAAATATTGGTTCTGGCAATGTTAAATTGGTAACCCATTGGGGGAATAAGACCAGGAGCAAGATGTGTTCCATATGTGGTTTGTGCATCATTATGGAGCTCAGAGCTTGTAGCTTGATTTCGGAACATTACGTACACACTTTAACAATAAATTTGGCCGCCGCTGAAAAATTCTGTCACTCTTATTTTGCAAAATCTGACATCAATGTCATCCCAGGAAACAGTTATGTAATACTAGCAAGCCAGTATTGCGTTACTGTTTCTTAGGATGACATTGATGTCAGATTGTGCAAAATAGGACTTACAGAATTTTTCAGCGGCGGCCAAATTTATTGTCAAAGTGTGTACTTGGTAAGCTGAATGTAAGCAGGGGGCTGGGCTGTTAACGAATTCAGTGTGTCACTTCGAATCGCGTTCAGGGTCGTGAACGATACGGCACGACGAGGGTATCGCAAGCAAATGGTGTAAGGGAGACCAAAAACTGTCATACACTAAACAGGTTGGGCACTCTGTTCAATTATAGACAAAACGTACTGTATTTGTTAAAACGAGCATCAGCTGTAACAGAAAAGTGAAAATTTGTTGTTCTTTGAACTGTGTTTAAAGTTTAGAGCGAAGGAATGTCGCCGATCATGAGTCTGCAGAAGGTCAGCTTTGATCTGGAGCATCAACGTGTAAAATTCTTTCATGTTTCATACAAGGTCCTCAGAACCTGTGTCGTATTTATTACTGGTCCTTCTAGACACAGGTATTAGTAGTAATGCTTGCTAATTGACGACTTTATATTGTCTAACTTCGTATCCTAGAAGAAACAGTTTAAATTTATTTAAAAGGATCACTCAACTTTCATTTGGGCTTCGTAGGTCAGCAATATGCAGAAAGAGTGGATAGGCAGTCGTAAATTTAATGTATTTTGATGATATCGAGGATTAATAACATATTTTTGAAGTATAAGATAGTCGGAGAAATAAGTAGGTTTAATTATTTGTAAAGGCTCATTTGTTCCACGAATCATTGATGAACGCGGAAGCGCACAGTGTATTAGTAGTAAAGTGATTGTTGTAAGGGAACGTCCATAAACTAGGTGGCACGGTCTAGAGAGAGAGGGGGGGGGGAAGGGTGGCTGGAAAGCTACGCTGAGCTACGTGAGGGGGGAGAGGGGGAATGTTCAGAGCCAGGCTACGTAGTTTTTCATTTACGAGAGTCGTTCAATAATTAATACTTTTTTTTTCTGAAACAGGGATTGTTTTATTCAGCATTCAAATATACCATGTTATTTCTCAATCTTTTAGTTACACAACACTATTTTTCAGTATAATCTCCATTCAATGCTACGGCTTTACGCCACCTTGAAATGAGGGCCTGTATGCCTGCACGGTACCATTACACTGGTCGATGCCGGAGCCAATGTCGTACTGCATCGATAACTTCATCATACACGTAGTGCGTCCCACGGATTGCGTCCTTCATTGGGCCAAACGTGTGCAAATCCGACGGTGCGAGACGGGCTGTAGGCTGGATGAGGAAGTACAGTCCACTGAAGTTTTGTGAGCTCCTCTCGGGTGCGAAGACTTGTGTGAGGTATTGCGTTGTCATGAAGGAGAAGTTAGTTCTGATTTCTGTGTCTACGAACACGCTGAAGCCGTTTCTTCAGTTTTCGAAGAGTAGCACAATACACCTCAGAGTTGATCGTTTGACCATGGGGAAGGACATCGACCAGAATAACCCCTTCAGTGTCCCAGAAGACTGTAGCCATGACTTTACCGGCTGAGGGTATGGCTTTAAACTTTTTCTTGGTTGGGGAGTGGGTGTGGCGCCACTCCATTGATTGCCGTTTTGTTTCTGGTTCGAAGTGATGAACTCATGTTTCATCGTCTGTAACAATGTTTGACAAGACATTGTCACCCTCACCCTCAGCTTCACGACGAGCAAGCAGTTCCGCACAGATGGTTCTCCTTTGTTCTTTATGGTCTTCGGTTTGGGAACAAACCTTTGAATATCCCAACTGGTGAAAAATTGTGACAGCACTACCAACAGAGATGTCAAGTTGAGCACTGAGTTGTTTGATGGTGATCCGTCGATCGTCTCGAATGAGAGTCTTCGCACGCTGCGACATTGCAGGAGTCACAGCTGTGCACGGCCGGCCAGCACGCGGGAGATCAGACAGTACTCCTAGACCTTGCGCCGATGATGACACACGCCTTGCCCAACGACTCACCGTTCTTATGTCAACTTCCACATCTCCATAGACATTTTGCAAGCGCCTATGAATATCTGAGATGCGCTGGTTTTCCGCCAAAAGAAACTCAGTCACTGCCCTTTGTTTGGAACGCACATCCGTTACAGACGCCTTTTAACAGCTCGGTATAGCATTGTAACCTGTCTGAAGTCAATGTAATTATATGAGACGAAGCGGGAATGTTTGAAACTGTTCCACAAAAAAATGTCCTGTTTTTTCAACCAAAATTGGCCGAGAAAAAAATGTTGCATTAGTTATTGAACGACTCTCGTATATTATTTGTCACAGTTAAAATGAGGTACAGAACACACAACAGCATGTGGATATTTATATCTGTCATTTAATTATCTCCATATGTAATTTACGATAGTCTGACAAGAAAAAACAGTACAAAATGTCTTCTGGAATTAACATGGGAAAGAAGCTACTTGCTAAGTGGGGGAGAGGGGGGGGTAAAGGCAAAAGCCACGTCGGGCTACGTGGAGGGGAGGGGGGGGAGGGAGGGTTCACAGGAGGCCAAAATGGAATTACGTGGTTTATGGACGCTCCCATAGCTAGTCCGAAGCTGGCGGTCGAGAGAGGAGGAGGCAAAGATATAGTGTGGCGTATGTAACAGTAAGGGGACACGCTTTCCTTTTACTAAATATAAAGCAACTTGATGCTGTCCTTTCAGTATTTTAGACAAGTGTTTCCTGGAGAACTGAGAGCCGTTATGAATTAGTTGTCGGACTGAAGCGTGGTCAGAATCTGCAACTCTCGGAGATGAAGTGCGATGTGCCTTATCCACGGTCAAAGTAAGTAATATAACTGGTGGTGGTTGATGGAAAACTTGTATGCGTTGTGTGAATAAAACCGGAGTGAACTTTAAAGCGAACCGTGTTATAATACAACCTGCAAACCTATCAATCAGTGAGCTAGACAGTATCATATCACCGCCAGCATTATCCCATCCTGTATGCCACCGCCTGCATCATCGCGACAGGCTCTAGTACTTCGATTCCGCTACTATTAAAAAGGAAGTTTTCAAGTCTGTGTTCGGCAAATAATGAGAAACATGGTGTGATTGTGTCTAAAACTGATTTATGGATTTAACCGTTGAGGATATGTAAGTTGTCGATTTGACTCTAGTGAAATACACCGTTCCGAGAAATGTGGTATGACAGACAGTGATTGTTAATAAGTCTTACATTGCCCAGTGCCCATCTTCAGATGCGTAGCGAAGGTGCACCAGCCTGTAAGACCTAAAGACGGCTTCATTATGAACGATGTGCTGTACTGTAGGTCGATCGTAGGATAATGAAAACATACTCCTGAATAGGAACGCACTATTGTCAAGATTTCTTTTGCTTATTATCTGGCTCCCTTTGCTGTGGCGAAAGCAGTGGATACTGTTCTTAGCTCGATCTGCAGATGGTAGTGAAAAATGTGATGCTATTTTTATATCTTCAAAAGACTTGTCTGTAAATGGGGAGGAATTTAACATTCTAATTATAAAAGAAATATTTTAAAAATATATGTAAAAAAAGGGATAAATGGATGACTTGTGGAATTTCCACCGGGGTGTTGCTCCATCGCAATTAAAAATCTTATATATATATAAAAATAGACGTGCTTTTTCCTATATTTCACTTTTCAGCCACCACTACCTAGCACAGATCACTGATGTTTGTGGGTGGAAGTAGCATGGAGTTTCCTGTCGTGCACAACGTTGGCCGAATGCCGATAGCTGTGGGGATGTGGGAGATATAATGATTAAAGTTGGTCAGTGCAGGGCGTTTTCATATTTCGACCAAAAATTCGTATCTCGGTATACTTCTCTTTCCTGCCACAACTACATAACATAGACTATTGGTGTTTGTGTGTGGTAGTAGAATCGTCTTTTCTGTCGTGCACTATGGTTGTTAGATGTCGGTAGCTATGGGGATGTGGGAGATATGGGGGTTGAAAGTGGTCGACTTGTGGCAGTTTCATACTTCTGCCAAAGACAAAAGTGTCATGGTGTATCACTTTTCAGCGAAAACTATAGATCACAGATAACTGGCGTTTGTGTGTAGTAGTAGCACAGTCACCTTTCGATCACAACAGCGGCCGAATTTCAGAAACTGTGGTACTGTGGTAGATATGGTGGTTGTTAGTGGCATACCAAGTATATTTTCGTATTTCGACTGTCTCCGCATATGTCACTTTTCTGCCACAACTACATAGCATAGAGCATTGGTGTTTGTGTTTGGTAGTAGAATCGTATCTCATGTAGTGCACTATGGTTGTTAGATGTCGGTAACTATGGGGGTGTGGGAGAAATGGGGGTTGAAAGTGGTCGACCTGTGGCAGTTTCATACTTCTGCCAAAGACAAAAGTGTCATGGTGTATCACTTTTCAGCGAAAACTATAGATCACAGATAACTGGCGTTTGTGTGTAGTAGTAGCACAGAGTCACCTTTCGATCACAACAGCGGCCGAATTTCAGAAACTGTGGTACTGTGGTAGATATGGTGGTTGTAAGTGGCCGACCAAGGATATTTTCGCATTTCGACTGTCTCTGCATATGTCACTTTTCTGCCACAACTACGTAGCATAGAGCATTGGTGTTTGTGTTTGGTAGTAGAATTGTATCTCATGTAGTGCACTATGGTTGTTAGATGTCGGTAGCTATGGGGATGTGGGAGATATGGGGGTTGAAAGTGATCGACCTGTGGCAATTTCATACTTCTGCCAAAGACAAAAGTGTCATGGTGTATCACTTTTCAGCGAAAACTATAGGTCACAGATAACTGGCGTTTGTGTATAGTAGTAGCACAGAGTCACCTTTCGATCACAACAGCGGCCGAATTTCAGAAACTGTGGTACTGTGGTATATATGGTGGTTGTAAGTGGCCGACCAAGGATATTTTCGCATTTCGACTGTCTCCTCATATGTCACTTTTCTGCCACAACTACATAGCATAGAGCATTGGTGTTTGTGTTTGGTAGTAGAATCGTATCTCATGTAGTGCACTATGGTTGTTAGATGTCGGTAGCTATGGGAGTGTGGGAGAAAAGAGGGTTGAAAGTGGTCGACCTGTGGCAGTTTGATACTTCTGCCAAAGACAAAAGTATCATGGTGTATCACTTTTCAGCGAAAACTATAGATCACAGATAACTGGCGTTTGTGTGTAGTAGTAGCACAGAGTCACCTTTCGATCACAACAGCGGCCGAATTTCACAAACTGTTGTACTGTGGTAGATATGGTGGTTGTAAGTGGCCGACCAAGGATATTTTCGTATTTCGACGAAAGTCATGTGTCTCCGCAGATTTCACTTTTCTACCACGACTACATAGCATAGAGCATTGGTGTTTATGTGTGGTAGTAGAATCGTGTGTGTTGTCATGCACTATGGTTGTTAGATGTCTGTAGCTATGGGGGTGTGGGAGATATGGGGGAAGATAATGGTCGACCTGCGGCAATTTCATATTTCTGCCAAAGATGCATGTGTCACGGTGTATTACTTTTAAGTGAAAACTATCAATCGCAGATCACTGGCGTTTGTGTGTGGTAGTAACACAGAGTCTCCCATCGATCACAACGTTGGCCGAAATTCGGTAACTGTGGGAGTGTGTGAGATATGGTGTTTGAAATTGGTCGATCATAAATATTTTCGTGTTTCATCCAAAGACTTGTGTGTATCCATAAATTTTACCTTGCTGACGGAACTACATAGCGCAGAAGACTGGTACTTGTGTGTGGTAATAGTATCGCGTCTCCCATCGTGCACTAGGGTGGTTAGATGTCAATATGAATTCTTTACAGTCACGAACGAAGTCGTGGGTACCAGCTAGTAATAAAGAAATATTAATCTTCTTAAAAACTAGTTTGGCAACCTTCTCAACATGTATAATAACCATAATAGCTGTTACGGAAAAAAACTTGGTATATTTTACTTGTTTCATTCCCTTCTCATGTTAGCAATTCCTTCTAGGAAAATTCATCATAAGAGCGGACTGCATTTAAGTTAGGGGGGGAATGTGCTGTAAGAATTACTTGCAGAATAAGCTCACAGATACCGTGAAGAATTATTGTTTTGAAACCTGGGTATACCTAAGATGCTTGCTCTACCATAATTCTTAGTAGGAAATGCTGAACAGTTTAGCTTCAATGTTGATATACAATAATCAGCCAGGAAAAGTATAATCGAACAATCAGTTGCATAGCGAGAGAAACTTCTCTAACTTCTTTATGCAGTGTCCCGCAATAGATAGAATGTTCTCTAAAAAAAACCTGACAGATTAAAGTTGAAACTGAAAGAGTTTCTGCTTTAGAATCTCTTTTCTGCAAGAAAAAATTCGCATTTTCTGCTGTAGTGTAAGATTTATTTATGTGATGGGAGCCAACAACAGCCAGTTGGACGAGACTGGTGCTGCTGAGCCGTTTGCCCCTGACTCAGTACTGTGTAGCGAAGTCGGCAATACGTCAAATAATCACCTGGATTATTAAACAGCATTGATTTAAACAATGAGCGTGAGCCTTGTCCGGCACAGTTCCTAAAAGGGTGTATACAAATTTTTATGTTAATGATTTGCCTAACTGCCTTCTCTTTCTGTATATAGCGTCTAAGGATTGTTTCCACAGTTAGTGTGAACCAATAGGGAGAGAGGACTTCCTGGAAGACCCGCCGTTATTAAAACCAGATTTGTTAGATGGGTGGAAGTTTTGTGTTGCCATCCATCGGCGAAACGTGTAATTTGTGTTCTGCATTAGAGTGCTTGGTTTGTGAAATGTATAGTTTGAGGTTACGGGGGGAAATAGCCTAAAAAGCCGTAATCGGGCCTGCCGATACGCAGATTCCTGGACTCGAACATTTTCCTTCCCAATCCAGTGTGGTGCCATGTCAAAGCGCACAGCCACACTGACAAATGCACGAGTTATTAATATATGAACATCTATTTCTTATTTTGAAACTGCAAAACGATTCGCTACCTTTGTGAAATGGGAGAGGTTAAATGTATTAAGAAAGCTAAATTAATACTGCTGACGAACTAGCTGAATGAACTGTGGTTTCTTCATCTTATTACGATTTTTTTTTTACGACCAACGGAGCTGAAGTATCGTTTCAATCCGCAACAAATGAACTCCAGTCTCATATTACAATTCCATGTATAGGGCCTACGTGGAAGGGAGATAATACAAAACAGGTAAGCTCATTTCAAACTTTGTGAGTTATCAGAACTAGCATGTTGGCGTAAGTAATGGAACAAAGGTCCATAATGATCCAGAAAGTATTGAGTAATTACATACCGAGCGTGGTGGGTGAACGGTTAACGTTGTGGCCTCGCATTCGGGAGGACGCGGGTTCGAATCCCCGTCCGGGCATCCAGATTTGGGTTTTACATGGTTTCCCCAAATCACTCCAGGCGAATGCCGTGATGCTTCGTTCAAAAAGGCCATGGTCGAATTCCTTCCCGTTCCTTCTCCTCAGTCCCATCCCGCCTCTAATGACCTCAGCCGTCGACGAGGCGTAATGCAGTTAAAAAAAAGAGTAATTACAAAAGAATACTACAACGTTGAGAGATTGCATCCCCGCAATCAAATTAACTATAGAGCGAGTCTACAAAACATTGAGGCGGGCATCCTGGAATTTCATTTTGTGCGGAGGGATGTTGCTACATGTAGGCGCGCCCTTCATCGCACCACGATTTTGCTGTTTGTCAGTTCGCGTCCATATGGAAGCAGAAAGCGTCGAGTTATTGAATTTGTTAAAAGTGACTCGACTGAGACTGCTCAGCGTGCGTTTTGTCGCAAATACGAATTCATTCTCCCGTTAGTTTAGCTTATGAAAAATGGTGCTTTTACAAAATCAAAAATTTTAGTCAGCCCACTGTTGGAAATTCTTGCGCGGATATACCAATGTTTCGATTGCTTCTTTATCTAGAAGAGGAAGGAGGGTACTTTAGTTCCGAAAAGGATTTAGTGTCGCTATATTGGCGCTTATCCGTTCGCGCATACTTTAAAGAAAGTTTGCCACAACGATGGATTGGCCTCGCGCAGCATATAGTGACAAGGCTCTTCGTCATTAATCCCCACTAGAAGTCGTTATTTAACCCTCCCCGAATTTAAGTCTGAGTTTAAATAAGAGATTTACTGTTTTTTCAGCATAGCCGGCTAACACTGACGAAATGAAAACCATTCAAAACGTAACACCGGACATGACGCGAAGAGTGTGGGATGAGTTTGAATACAGCGTAAATCTCGTTTGGAGTAGATGTCGTTCGGGTTTCTCGCCGCGTTAACATTGAAAATTTATGAATTTATGGTATTTACACCCTTATTTTTGAAGTTATTGATCACCCAAGATCGTAACGTTTTCCATTTTGTTAGCATAACCTTTCAAAGTTTTGAAAGCGGTTGATGAAATTGCAAAAAAAAAAAATCAAAAAAATCTTGAAATTGGAAAGTATATGTGTACGAATTTTACCGTCGAGGCATATGCTCCGTTGCAGTTAAAATATTCTTTTGTTATACCATGTGTATTTTACTCAAAGACCGAAAACGCTCTATGAGCGAAATAAAAACGCGTTCTGGTTTCTTGAAAACGGCCACAACACGTTGTGGTTTATTAGTATTTAACTCTTTGTGTTCACGACGAATGGGTCCAGGTTGCATTTAATACGAGGCGGTACCCAAAAATAACCGGAATAGTATCGCCGTGGGCTGAGCTTGTGTAGTGCGCGTTTCTGCCGCTAGGCGTTTATAGCGCAACACATTTCCATTTCAGTGCCGCCTGTGTTGTCGACCTGGCTTGTTCTGGTAGTCTGCAGTGATTGTTTTGCTAGCGCTATTTTGCTATTGTTTCATTTTTAATGACGGCAAATTTAAGTAAACAACTTGCAGCTGTGAAATTTTGTTTTCTGCTCAGTAAAAATGCTACTGAAACTGTTTTAATATTGAAAACAGCTTACTAAGATGACGCTATGGGTAAAAACTCAAGTGTACGATAGGTTCGCTCGGTTTAAAAATGGTGACATGTCGATTGATGACAAACCTCGTTCTGGAGGTCCATCAACTACCGAATCGACAAAAATGTTGAAAAAATTCGAGAGATTGTAATCTCAGACCGTCGACAGAAAATTGATCAACTGTCAGATATTAGTGTGTTATCATGGAGCTCGGTTCAACGAATTTTAACTGAAGATTTGGGAATGAAAAGGGTTGCTGCCAAGCTCTGACTGACAATCAAAAAGAACTTGAAACATGTCGTGCTTTGAAAAAACAGCTTCAAATTGATCCAGATTCTCTGTCAAAGGTCATTACTGGTGACGAGTCATGGTTCTATGGTAATAACTCAGAAACAAAGCAACACTTAAGCCAATGGAAGACGTCATTGTCACCCCATCAAAAAAAAATATCGTCAAATCAAACATCAAAACAATGCTCATTTGCTTTTTTGATGCCAAGGGCGTATTTCATTCTGAGTTTGTTCCCCCACATCAGACCGTCAATCAAACCTTTTATTTGGAAGTTTTATGAAGATTACGGAACCGTGTTCGTCAAAAAAGACCCGCTTTTTAGCAGACAGGAGACTGCTTTTTTTCACCACGACAATGCATCTGCACACACAGCTGTCTCTGTTAGGCACTTTCTGTTTTTATTTTTTTTATTATTTTTATTATTTTTATTTTTATTTTTTTTTTTTAATGGCATTTGGCCATCTTAGCCATACAGCCAGCTCAACGTGTGTGTTTCTCTTACAATGTAGACATTTCATTTCAGTGTGATTATATTCTATATTCTGTAAGGACGCCACAAGACAAACACAACATTTAATTAAAACCTCCCATGCCCTTGGCCGGACTCGAACCGGCGACCCCTGCAACGCGAAGCAAGCACGCTACCTACCCCTACGCTGCCGGGGTCGGCCACTTGCTGGTTAAAACGTGGTTCCGCTGCTCCACGCACCTTACTCCTCCATGTGACTTTTTCTTATTTCTACGCATGAAAAGGGAATCAAAGGAAACCGATTTGACTACACTGAAGAGGTTAAGAAAAAAATGAGGAAGGAGCTGTCGGCCATTTCTAAAGATGACTGCAGAAAATATTTCAAACAGTGGGAACATCGGTGGGACAAATGTATTAGTTGTAATGGTGCGTATTTTGAAGGGGATAAGGTTGTTATGTAAAAAATTTGAGAATATATAGCTTTTAAAAAAATTCCGTTTTTTTTTTTTTGGGTACCAGTGGAAGCCAGAAGTGAGAATCTGGAGAATATGCAGCTATAAGCTGGATCACTGCTTAGGGCAAATCTTTGCGATAAATGTGAGTTAAAGTAGCTAACTATTTCGAGGGAACCAGTCAACGAGCGTATTAGTATTGATCCTAATATTCTATCTAGCACGATGTAACTCCAATATCTACCCCAAATAAATCTCCGATCGCGGAAAATTTTCATCTCAAGTCTTTATCTGCTTTCAAGAAATCGATGAAAACTCACCCCACTACTCTGCAGCCGATGTGTGTTAACTTGTAAACCAGTCCCTAGATAAAGTAAGTGAGTAAGGTCAATCTGTATTACGAAGCTCTCCCCAGTGCTAGTCTGTACGCAGCTCATAACTAGCTGCGTATGACCTGGTCAACTGCGCCTTTGTTGAAGTCGCCTTTCCTCACTGGGGTCTGGGGTACTGGTCGAACAGGGTATAGTGACAAATAAAATAGAGAGAGTAAACTTTCGCTCCGGAAATTATTACGAACCCCCTTCAGTTCTGATTTCATCTACTGTTTTCTTTTCTATGATTCATAATCGTTCTACAAAAGAGGAAAAATGAAAAAAAAAAGTTGATTCAACATTGAATTCTTAGTGCTGATGACGAGTTGATAACAAGCAACTTATATTGCACCATTCTGTTAGTAAACGGTTGAGATTTTGTCATCTCTGACAGTGAACAGAAGTGAACTGGGGCATTAGGGAAATTCTACCTCTAAGTTAAAAAAATAAGGAAACAAAAACAGCGGTGGCCTGGTTAGCGAACTGAAGGCGCGGTGCAAAGAAATCTTTTCTTATCGTGGCTCGTTAATTTCTTCGTCCGTATCTTTTCCCGTCCTATGCTTTTCCTTTGTCGTGGAATCCGGTGTATTAAACTTTAGATTATATTTACAACGTATGTGACCACGCCATCTTAATCCTTTGTGACAGTGGCTTTGATGTTCCCTGAACTGCATTAATGAATATGTCTGTTTTCCCACCCACGTCTCTTAGGAAGAACAACAAACGTTACATCTGTCGGTAAATAAATGAAGTAACTGAAAAGCTTGTATTTGAGGCAGCGATGTGTTAACTTCCTTATTCGATACATCTCCGAAATGTTCAGTAAAAGCCACGATAAAGAGACTTCGTAAGGAGTAACATAAAAGTGTTTCTGAGGCTAAGTGTAAGGTCGTTACTATCCCGTTAAAAAGTAATTAAAAGGAATAGCAGATCAGTTGCTGCACACGAATTCCCCAGAATTATGAATGTTAAATATTGTTTCAAACAAAGTGAACCATTGGGAATCTTTTGAAATATTCTGTCCTCTTAAGGCAGCTTTGCATATATCTATAATCAGGCGGATGAGTATTGAGACAATGTTACAGCCATAAGTGCTCATTTACATTAACGTATTCTTAAGATGGCTTCATTAATATTATTTTCCGTTTTTCTTGATTTGCTTCTAGTTCTTTATGTTGGAAGACTCTCCATTAAAAATTTCGACTCTCCAATCAGTTTGGATTTTCTGTAATTCATCAAGTAGTAATTTTCCCAGTGGCCCACTAGTCTGCTCTTATTTCTTTCAATGTGCTCATTGTTTCTTGACTTGGTATAATTTTTCTCGTTGTTTTACATTCTTTCGTAATAAATTACCTACCTTGTTTTTCCTTCTTCATATTTACCGGTCCTACGAAATTATTTCATGTGATACATTTTAGTTTGTTCATTTCCAGGCTCTGTGATCTGAATTTCTTCTACATACAGTTCTGTGTAACCTGCCTACGGTTAATAAATATTGAGTTGTAATCAATCAGTATTCAATAACCGGTAACATAACAGCTAAGTTCATCATTGCAAGCTTTTCTTTTCGTTCCGCATCATTATTCCTATATCCATTTTAAGATAGCCCTTCCGCTTTTCATACTCTTGTTTGTTTCGTCGTCATCTACATGCGAAGTTGGCGTATCTGATCCAGTAGAAGAACTTCTTTACTTCAGAAATATTTTATGCTATAGCAATGTGAGTTTAGACAATTATATCGTCTAATCTTACAAAATAGAGGTTGTACGTTACGTATTGCAGCCTTATTAATTACCTTTCTTGCTTCATCCGCCTTTCAATTATCGTTTACAACCCCAAGGGCAGAAAGCTCCTGCATACATTTGTGATCCTCTCTCTCGTTTGGAGTACATTAGCAAGTTCGAGGCTAAGGTGAAAAGTTCTCGGCTTGGCGTAGAGAAGCCGTTACTATCACTGAATTTTTTTATTTGCGAAGTCTAACTTGTTCTGCGAAGTAGTTTTGCTTATAGTTTTTTTTTTAAAATTATACGTATCGTATGCGTGTTTGATTGAAACTAAGAATTTGCCATATTGCGCAGTCATAAACTGCTGCGTTTTGTTCTACTTTTCGCTTATAGTAATTCATCCAATGTTGGTAAAAGTTTATATAGAGTCTTCTCCTACATTTTCAACAGTAAGAAATGGGCTTCTAAACTTAGGACCAAAAGTTGCAACCACAGATAAAAATATCTAGAAGGTGCACAGGTGTGATGGTTTTTAAGATAAAAATATTATGAATTGTTACTATGTATATTGAGAAATTGCCACCGGGATATAAGCTCCTTAATAATAATGAATAATAATAGTACGGTATCTGATGAACAGCGATTGATGGTAAGTGATGAAATAGCCGGGGCAGTAGGCATATCAGAAGAAAGGTTACTTGGTGCATGACGTTTGGCGCTTTTGTGCAATGTTGACCCAGAACAAATGGGGAACTTCTGACCAATGTTTGGAACGTTTTAAAAAGGATCGTACTAATTCAGTACGCCTATTTGTTACTATGGATGAGACGTGGATCATCCTGTGCACGCCAGTAACGAAACAGCAATACAAACAGTGGCTGGAGGCGGACGGTTCTGCACCAAGAAATCATCCAGAAATGTTATGACCATTGTTTTCGGGGATGAAAAACTGGCTATTTTTATCGTTTATGTTGTAAAGGACAAAATAATACCTGCCGTATACTGAACAAGTCTTTTGGACCAACTGGATAAAAAATTATCTGGGAAGATTTTTTTTTGGTTATCAGTGTCTCGAATGGTTTTGTGCAGTCCTCAGTCCCTTCCTATCTTGCGCTAACCTCTTCATCTCAACATACCCCTTACAACCCACAATTTAAATTATCTGCTTCACATACTCTAATCTTTGTCTACCTCTACAGTTCTTTCTTTCGATTGTTGCCTCCACTAATAAATTAACCAGTCCCGCATGTCTTAAAATGTGACCTACCATCCTATCTCTTCTTTTTGTAAGACACTTCCACAAGCTTATTTTCTCACCCATAATTTCCAAAACACTTTCATTTCGTACATTATCTGTCCATTTAATTTTCAGTATCCTTGTATAGCACCACATATCAAATGCTTCAATTTTCCCTTTTCTCTAGTATTCCTAAACTCTGTGCTTCGCTACCATAAAGTGCTGTGCTCCTTACATTAAGTTTTAAGAAGTTCTTCCAGAGTGTTAGAGCAACATTTGAAGCTAAAAGATTTCTTCATGTAGGCTATTCTGCTTTTAACATCATTCCTGCTTCGGCTATCAGTTTTATTTTTACTTCCTAAGTATCAGAATTCATTTACTTGTCCTATCGCATCTGATACTATTTTTATATTTAATCCACTATCGCCGTTATCATTTCTACTACATTTAATCACTTTTGTCTTTTTTTGGTTTATATTTGGTCAAAACTCTTGCTTCAGTATTTTATTCATGACATCCAGTAACTTTCAGTATCCTCATTCTGTTCTGCGAACAGGACAATGTCATCAGCAAATTGTAGCTTGCCGGATTTTTTTCTTCCTGAACACTCATATCACATTTTGCTCCCTTTATAGCTTCCTATATATAAAAGTTGAATATTAATGGGGACAGACTACAACCTTGAGTCTCATTCTTTTTAACTGATGATTGACTCTCATGATTCTCTACTTTTATTATAACCACTTGATTATTGTATAAATTATAAAGTATTCTTCTATTTCGATATTTTAAACCAGACTTCTTCAACATTTTGTCCCATTTAACATTATAAGAAGCTTTTTCTGAATCAACAAATGCCATAAAAGTATCTTTGTTTTTCTTGATCCGCCCTTCAAGTATTATTCTTAAATCCATAATTGCTTTTCTTGTACCGCGGTTTTTCCTAAATCTAAACTGATCTTACTATCTCTTCTATTATCCTTTCTATTCTTCGGTATATTACCCTACCATAAGTATTGACCTGAATACGGCTTTCTTTAACCAAATAGACAGTCAAACACCAAATATTGTTTATAACGTCACATTTATTTAGGTACACAAGAAAAACTACTGCTCAATACATAACTGCAACAACCAGTTTATCATAGGAGATATGCAGAAATAAAGGGGTAAAAATGTTCAGGATGATCTATGATTGACAGTGTATTGTCGCGTGGTGGCCGAGCAAGCTGCGACACTTAACCCAATAGTGGGTCCGTCCTAGCCCTTACTTACTGTCGGCTGTGGTTGATAATGTTTATAGTTGGTATCTGTAAGTATGTAGCTAGGAATGAAAACAGACTTAACATTACTTAATTATAATTACGTATGTAGCTCTTCAAGATATGTGGTTTATTGGATTTATTACAAAAACTGATGCAAGGCATTCATTACAAAAATTGTTAGACAGGTTTGAAGCTTTTCCGATAGTGAAATAGTGGATCATCAGATCCAAAATGGAAGAAATTGCTTCTGGAGCCAGGGGAGGGGAGAACGGTGGAATTTGCTTAAAATGGTGGTTATGGTTTAATTACTGGACTGTCCTACATAAATTTACATCGTGAACTGCCACGCGTCTCCGTCGCCAAGTATCGTCCCCAGGGCTTTTCTTATTGGCTGGATACTCGCCGTCTTGACGTGTACATCACCTGTAAGGTGCATGCTGCCTCTCGTGAACAAGGAGTGGACCCGCGGTCCCTACACTGGGACTGCCGCGCTCAGCGACCTGGGATGATGGCGTCAAGTTTAGTGGTGTGGCGTTAAGCCGGTTCGACTGGCTCGGAATGCAAGCTATCTTTCTTAAGAATAATAAATGTCTCCAAAAATTAATATCCGCGACAATATCACTGTGTTCCTCTGGCATACATCGATCAGAGTCAGTTCAGTTCGCTGGTCACGCCGTGGTCGTGATCCCTAACTTTCTTTCGCTCGGCTTTCTTCTTAAATCGCTTTAGTCGACACCTCTACCCATTTCGTAGGAGGTTTTCTGTTCTGCTTCCTCATTCTTACAATGTACTTCAATCCTTTCGCTTTCAAAGTCTCAAATTTTTCGAAATTTACTTTTATTTCATACGAAATGATATTTTGCCTCGCAACAGACGAACTCAGCGCGCACTGAATCACTGTTTCGTTACGCGACAAATCACGACCCTTCCCCGCTTCCTACAAGAAAGGGGGGGGGGGGGGACGAGAGGCGGCTAATATACTAATACATCAAGAGAAAATAAATACTTTTATGGCGTTTGTTGATGTAGACAAAGTTTTTGATAATGTTAGGTGCGGCAAGATGTTCAAAATTTTAAAGAAGTCAGTTTAAAATATCGAGATAGAAGAATATTTTATAATCTGTATCAGAATAAAGTGGCTAAAATCAAAGCAGAGAATCATAAGAGACATGCATCAGTTGAAAAGGGTGATACAAGGTCGTAATCTATCCGCATTAATATTCAGCTTGTTTGTTGAGGAAGCAATAAAGGAAGTAAAAGAAGAAATCGAATATGGCTCAAGTTTTCAGGGAGGTTTGCTGATGACATTGTCCTGTTAAAAGAAGGTACTGAGGATCTTGAAGTTTCTGACTGGCATGAATAAAATACTGAAGATAGATTTTGTATTAAATATAAACCAAAGCAAGACAACAGTGACGAAACGTAGCGAAAACGATAGCAGTAATAGTAGATGAAATATAAAAATGAGATCGGATGCATTAGGAGAAGTTAATTCTGTTACTTCGGAAGTAAAATTACAACTGATGGCCGAAGCAAGAATGATGTTAAAAGCTGAATAGCATTAACGAAAAAAGACAAACAAAAAAAAGTTCTTTTGGTTTCATCTGTTGATCGAGAATTTAGAAATAACTTTTTAAAACTCCATGTATGGAATAGCTCGGCACCTAATGGTAGCGAGGTATAGACTTTAGGAAAATCAGAAAGAGGGAAAACTGAAGTATTTGAAATGTCGTGCTATAGAAGAATGCTGATAATTAAGTGGACAGATAAAGTACGAAATGAATGTGTTTTTTAGATGATGGGTGAGAAGGTTGTAGAAGAGTCTTACAGAAAGAAGATACAGATTGATGGGTCATATTTTAAGACATGCGGATTGATTAATTTATTAGTGGAGGAAACAGTCGAAGGAAAGAACTATAGAGGTCGACAAATATTAGAATATATGAAGCAGATAACTGAAGATGTAGATTGTAAGGGGTATGTTAAGATCAAGACGTTAGCTCAAGTTAGGAAGGGATGAAGGATTACACTTGTGGAACTGGTTAGTATTATCGCATTAGTACTACATAGTATCAATTTGAAGAATTTAAAATTAAACCTACCATGAAGTTAAGTTATTGGAATTTTTCAAAAAAGTATTTTTATCTACTTCTTATTTACAGTAAGGTGATTCAGGAGTAATTTAATAAAACAAAAAATCTGTTAAGCGCATATTATAAATACTAGACTGCTCTATAAGTTAAATTTAAGTTGTATAGAAAGTATCTTTTTCAATTCTTATATTTCTTTTTGGAGGTATTAGAAGTATTTTGGAAAAAAATCTTGCCGGGGAAATGTCTTGCCCGTCTCAGGTTTGTGGTGAATGGTGTGGATTGTAAGGAGTGTTGGAAGCGATTTCATTGAATATGTAGTTGAGAGGGCAAACGGGAGCTAAATGAGGATCTCTCATAATTATCTCTTTGTTTTAGGGACAGAAAATTTTCAGAACAGGAAAAAAAAAGAATTAGGGAGATGGCGAAGCGATTTCGGTCCTTCAGGTTCAACCTATGGGTACGGAAAGGTAAGATAGTGGGTTAAGTGGTGAGGGAAGAAAGGATAGATGGGAGCTGGTAACGGGTTGTAGGGAAAATACGGTAATCAGGATGAAAAAGCTAGACACTTCAGAAATTAGCGGGAGAAATAGGTCTGACCTGTTCCCAGAGTTAGAAGGGGAAGGGCCTCGTGTAGGTGTAGGAGTAAGTAAGGCGCAGTTGGCGTTTAGGAATAGAGGCGTGCAAAGGAAAAATGTGTTCTGATACGAGATAGTAGCCGTGGGAGAAATGTAGGCGGTAAAAATCAACGATGGACTTGTTTCAGGGAACCATATAACACATGAATTACGATGGTCGGTGCAGTACATTGCCTTACAGAAAACGCAGAAGTTTTTCTCATTTTAGAAATACACAGTTTGACAACCTACTGCAGTAGGGCCTATTAGCCAATCATCACAGATATTATTTCTGAAAGTTTTTTGTCATGAGCTATTTATCTCCCTTCATACCTAATCGAAATCTATAAATGGGGTATCACTTTAATATAAGTTTTCCGCTTTGGCAACATCATATTTTAAGAAAGAAAATTTTCTGAATTCGACCCTTAAAGGGCAAAAGTATTAACTATGAAGATCACCGAAAGTGGTGGTGTAACGGCTAGCGTTCGGGCCTCGCATTCGGGAGGACGGCGGTTCGAATCCCCGTCCGAGCATCCAGATTTGGGTTTTCCATGGTTTCCCAAATCTCTCCAGCCAAATGCCGGGATGCTTCCTTCAAAAGGCCATGGCCGAATTCCTTCCCATTCCTTGCCCCCCATCCTTTCCCGTCTCTAAATACCTCGCTGTTAGAGAGACGTTAAGCAGATAAAAAAAAAAACTATGAAGATCGCGCTGGGACAGCTCAGATCCAAGCTGCTACGCTTCGCAGGCATCGATAACGAGTGATATCGTTACCAATAGATAGCATTTTGTATAACACTTGGGCTTCCGGTTAGGGATAAATTCTGGTGTTTACGTCAAAGTAGAGGAATGCATAATAACATACATCAGGTGAACTCGGAAAAATATTTACAAATGAACCGGTCCTTCTTTCAACTTACCACAAACCACCAACCTCACTAATAATCGTAATTTGCTCGCGACATTTTCACACCGGTTATCTAGTTAATTACACAACCAGTTTATAAAATTAATTATGGTGAATCTTGCATGAAATAACTGAGATTATCTAAAGAATAATGGAGAGAACACTATATTTAGCATCACAGTGCCGAATAAATGAAAAAAATCAATACTTTAAAAATAATGTAAGTATACTTATAAACGTGGGATCCGTTACAGATGCCTAGGTTATGAAGTTGATATTCCCAAATGACTATCCAACAGCAAGATGAAAATGATTTTTCAATCACAATTTGAAGATCTTCAGCGACAGTTTAATTTTTAGAAATACTAAAGTAGCTGATACTATTGATTTTAAGATCACATTCACACGTTTTCTGCCGCTGGTATTTGGGAATAGGTCCTATATATAAAAGAGTTATATTTAAGAGTCCCGAATGGCAATTGTCAGTGCAACATGGCATACCTAATTTTTCTTTTCGTCTATATTGCATAATACGAGTACATTTATGATCACAAGTTATATCTAATTATACAAGGATCAGGTCTTCTCAGATGATACTTGGTGATACAGAAGGCTCATTAAGATTTAACACACAAACTGAAAGTATGAATGAAAAGGCGGGCATCCATCTTACGAATTCTCAGCTATAATTTACGTTTATCGTATCTAAAATGCCAATGAAAGCCCTTGTAGAATTTCCTATCCGCTGACGCACTAAGCGACTAGTTGGACAATTTGAACCAATTGGACGAGGAAGGCCTTGAAGGTCAAGACTGCTTAGGAAAGATAGATCCACTACAGGCATAAAATTATTTCAGAAAGCTGCCATCGTAGTTTTAATTTAAAAAAAAACTGCGTAACATTACATACAAAGTATGTTTCTTTAGGACGTCATAGCGGCGCTCAGGACCAGCGTTCCAGAACACAATGAGTGCATGTGACACATTTTTTGCCGGATATTATAACTACCCCAGGCAAGATGGAATATTTTTATGTTCCGATTATTGAATCTAATGTTGAGAAGTTGTATTTTTTATTATATGCATAATTTAGCTACGGCCCTGGTTAAAACGTTTCTTATATGTAAGAAATTGGAGCAAGTGAGAGTTCATATAGTTACTTTAAAGACATTACTGTTTTCTGAAAAGTACAGATAAGATCCTAAATTTCTTTAATTAGCCTTTTCGGAACTAATTTTGGGTAAATAAGGAGGAAGCCTATATGTTACTTTGCTTGTGGACATCAGTAGGCTAACTAACGTTATGAGATTTTAAACTGTAAATAAATAATAATGTATGATGACATAACGCTGTATAATAGGGTTACATCGATAGGAAAATGATGATTTTGTATGATTATTCGGTGGAAGCTGAATTGCTTGTCGAAGGAATAAAATGAAATATCTGGGATAATGGCGGATCAAGGATTTTGTTTTCGGGGAGAGGGGGGGGGGGCGCTTCAGCGCTTTTGGTTTTGGGGGGGGGCTGCTTGAGTCGGGTAAGGGTTGGCTTTATAGTAATGCTGCCCTTAAAAAATCAGTAGAGCTAAAAAAAAAAGTCTCCAAATCTAAAAAATTACCGATGTCAGGGGTGGACTTAAATACTTTTGGGGAACCTTGAGCCCCCTAGCCACTGCCTGGAAACACTAGTTGCCAGTAAACTAAACTGAGCAAGGCACATTGGGGAAGTTGCATGTGAAGGGTTCAGATAATTGCATCTGTTGGAGGAAGATGTACCAGTGAAGTAAGAGATATGGGTTACAAAACTTTGGTCAGACCTTGCTAGAGTACTGTGGGATGATGTGAGAGCCGCATTATGAGTATCAAACACTGGAGTTGGAGGAGTTTCAGAGGAAGGCATCTAGATTTGACTATGAACATTGCCAAAGGATGCACTCTGTAACCACTACGATAAAAAATTTGGGTTTGGAGTCATTGCAAGATAGAAGACTAGTGAATAGAATTGTGGGCATGAAAAAAGCATATTCTTGCGCTGAGGCCTGAATAAATATCGACGAAAGGTTTAGAAATGGATTTTTTAAGGGAAAAAGAAAACCATGAAAATAAATTATCGATTTCGGGTATAGATGAGTAGAAAAGTTTTCATATATACGTAGTGGAGTGAGTGAGTGGAATAAATTATCCAAGAAGATAATGAACAACATAATCACAGTGTGGAGGAATTTAAGGTAAAATCGTAATTGGTTTTTGGGTATGAAGGGAAATTGCCACCCGGGCATTTGCTCCATCGCAATTATTAATAATAATAGCAAATAACGATGAAAACTTATATCTAGACACGTTGGTTGCTTTGATTTAATGGTTTGAAATTTTTTAAAGATGCAATCACTGTGATTAAATACCAGTTAAACTGTAATGCTCGGAGATTTCCCCGGAGTAGTCACTTGTCGCGTTAGGCTACACTGCAGTACGGAAAACAAATACTAGCTACCTTGAAACTGTTTACCTTTCACAGTTTGGTTTTAGCGAAGCTCTATTTGTTTAGTAAGATCAGCAAATAGTGTTTATGCCACATTCGTCTAACTAGTTTGTCAAGTTTTCCATATGAACTTTGAGCATTTGATACTACACAATTTTTTTATTTATTTATTCTTTTTTTAAATAAAAAGAAAAGAAAAGGGGAAACAGCTATTGGATCATTTTTCTTATAGACCATATCCTTACTCATTAACTTATGAGTCAGTGAAACTATTTTTCCCGATCACTTCAAAGTTTTCTATGATGATGTGATGCTGAGAGCGATGTAATTTTCGCGGTTGTCCAGCCAGTATTCAGAGCAACTAGAAACAGTAAGTAGTGTTATTATCACTATTCATTATTTCTAGGTGGGTGATTTTTACTGACGGTTTTTTGTCTCTAAACGCACGTAACCAAACTGTATAAATAAGGTACCGTTAAAAAAAATTAGTTCTTCACTTCTGATGAATTATCAGTTTGGAATTTGTACAGTGTATTATTTATTTACAATTCGAATTTTTTTCCCCCCTGGTTGCGTCGATAAGGCATGGGCGACTTGATTTAATATTTCGGTTAGTATCTTACATATTTAAAATACCATACTAAACACGTTCACCAAATTAAAAAACATACAATTTGTTGTGCGTAGGTCTACGAAGGACTTTTGTCCTGTGACGTACAGAAGTAGTAGACAGTTAAGGATACATTTACTCAAAAAGTTACTGATGCTAATATTTTCACTTTAAATATTGTGTACTTATCACATTTCCACAATCTCACTATTAAATATTAAGGAATAAAATCATTTCATGTCACTTGACCAAAGTTTTATAATCCCCCTCTCATACTTCCCCGGTTCATTCTATCATTCTCTCCAACAAATGGAATACCCTCCACCTTTGTCCTACATTTTTCCCTATGTCTTGCCCAGTTTAGCTTACTTTTATCTGATATTCTCAGACGATTAAATTTTATTCTTTGAACAACCAATTTCCTTTCCACTTAATAATCATACAAAACCTTTATTTCCATATCACTTTACCTAATAAGATGAATTTTCTTGACGTTTATCTTAGTTTCTTGCCTATCTGCCCAATTAGATTTCTTCTTTAACCCATTGTCATATATGTTATTTCTAAAAAGTGTTTGTCACAAGCCATTTATATCTCTTGATACATAAACGAAATCGATAAACGAAAAATGATTTTAAAGATTAAGGTCTCCGCGTTTTGTCACACTATATCTTAAGAAAGGGATTTTTCGGAATTAGAACCTTAAGGGGCAAAAGTATTAACTATCAAAGTCTTGCGTATGAGACAGTTCAGAGCCAAGCTTCGCTGGTGTCGATAACGCTTGTTTTCGTACCACCAGATAGCGACACCACATATCACAGGGATATGGATGTACTGTGTGTGTTTAGTTCAGCTTAGTTGATTCCGGTGAGATCTGTTACGTGGAAGAAAGAGAAATATGGGGAGGAAATACCGCTTATTTTGTGACGCCGCCTCTATACTCTCGGCTAATACTGCGCATGCGCAGTGCCGGCGAGGGCCATATTACCTATCCATACAATTGCTATTTGGAGACAGTATATCCCGAAAACTAAGCAAGATATAGACAAATTTTATTCTTTATTTTTATTAGTCTCGTCTTTTTAAATAAGAATCCATCATCAAATTTGAATTTGGCTGATTGTTTATTCTGAATTTCAACTAAAAACATCTCACATTTGAGACAGGATATCTCGAAAACTAAGCAGGATATCAAAAAATTTTATTCTTAATTTTTTATTTGTCTCATCTAGTTACATAATAATCCATCATCATATTGCGGCGACATGTTTATCCTAGAGTCTCTTTGAGGTTTTTGCTCATATTCCCCGTGTCTGTATGGATAGGTAATATGCCGACCACGCCTCCCCACTCCTCTCCCCCCGGCGTCATTTCAATGCGTGGTGAAGGTCCCTTGCGTCGTCTCCATATATTTCTTTCCTCTATGGTCTGTTACACGCCTGTTTCCCCGTGTTTACATCATAGATCATAGTAGATGGCCGCAGGATGGCATCTTGGAGGAAGGAAATATATGGAGACGACGCAAGAGACCTTCACCACGCATTGAAGTGAAGCAGGGCGGAGGAGGAGTGGGGGGGCATGGTCGGAGTGGAGGGGGCATGGCCGCTTCCATACAGACACGGGGAATATGTACAAAAACCTCAAGGGGACTCTAGGATAAAGGTGACGCCGCAATCTGGTGATGGATTATTATGTAACTCGATATGACAAATAAAAAATGAAGAATAAAATTGTTTGATATCCTGCTTAGTTTTCGAAATATTCTGTCCCAAATGTGAATTGGTTTTGGTTGAAATTCAGAAGAAAACATTGGTCAAAGTCAAATTTGATTATGGATTCTTATTTAAAAAGACGAGACAAATGAAAAATAAATAATAAAAAAATTCGATATCTCACCTAGTTCTAGAGATATACTGTATCAAAAGTGAGGTGTCTTGAGTTGAAATGGAGAAGAAAAATTTCGCAAAAGTCAAATTTAATGATCGATTCTTATGTAACACGACGAGACAAATTGAAAATAAAGAATAAAATTTTTCGATATCTTGCTTAAGTTTTCGGGACAGGGCCGCATTTAGGCTCTGTGGGCCCCTAGGCTATACATGTGGTGCGGGCCCCCCTTTGTGGTGCGGGCCCCAAGGCTACAGCCTATGTAGCCTATGCTTAAATGCGGCCCTGTTTCGGGATATACTGGGAACATCGCAATTGTTTGGAAGCGCAATATCGCCGCTTCCGCATGCGCGAGCCTGCTTCACCAATTTAACGTCACTTCTCCTCCATAAATTTCCTTCCTCCATGGATGGCATGCGTCAAGTGAAATCAAAGATATTGCTACAAATGACCCGGTTCTTCTTTCAACCTACTACAAATCACTAACCTCGTTAGTCATCGTACTTTATTCGTGAAATTTTCGTACGGGTCATCTAATTTGCTCATAATCATCAATTGTGTATTTCTGTTATAATTTGTACATCGTCAACTGGAGACATCTTAACCTTTGATTATATATCAACCATGGAGGAAATATTTCCTTCCTCCATGATATCAACAAGAATAATAAACGTCTCCCACTGACTCTTTGCTTCTTACCTCTTAGGAATTCCTCCACTCAGCAAGTTACATTTCGAGATTGAAGAGTTCCTCGCTCGAATAAATAGTTTTTACTCTTCTTGGGTTGCACCAATAGCGTTAAATGCCGATGTTTTCGGCCGATTCCCTTGGACCTTCTAGCCCAGAATGAGGCAGAATATGATTTACCATATAACATAAGTATGTCGCAAAGACAATATATTATATGTTGGATTTTAAAATAGTCCTGCAAATTAGGAGTTGGATGACTGCGGGTAGTGTCTTCAGTTGTTTCCTTCGCACTTCGCAGGCCACGCTTGATGAAATTTTATTACCGCTGTCCAGTCTGCTGTTAAAAGGGAGTTTAGCAATCTCTAGCACCTCTTTCATCCGCTTGTGCTACCACTGGTCTAGTATTTTCGAAGTCTATAGGATGTTCAGTCATAAATAAACACGGTGTGGTTTCCAGCTTTTTGCTTTGATTTGACATTATTTGATTTTATGTTTTCGTAGCGTGCTGTCTGCTGTGTGGCCAGTCTCTCAAATATAAACTAACCCACAGCTGGGATTTGTTAAAGAACATACATACGAATTTCTTTCATCTAGTGTTTTTACAAAATTTGTTTTTGTCCTTTTTATAATCTTGAAAATGGGTGTACCTCTTGAGTGAGATGGTCTTATCTCTCTTTACTATTACTTTATATTTGTACAAGCTAACCTACAGAAGCACAGCCAGTAAAAAAGTTAAATACTTCCCAAGCACTGAAGTTGGTAAAAATAAACTTGCACAAATTTGTAATAATAGCATCCGATAGAGTAGTGATGGTGGAAGGTGCGGGAATGGTATTGATGGAAACGCGAGTTTTAGTATAGAGAGTGACCTTAGGAAAGTGGTGAAGGAGGCACAGCATACCAGGGTTGAGATCGTGCAGATCCTATGTCGCCATGACCGGCCACAATTGCTGTGAGGTGGGTAAATGTGGAAATGAAGTGCTACTTGGGAAAGGCATTAGTTCTGCCTTAGGGGTTGTGCCTGTGAACAATTGGTTGGTGGGGTTTCACTAGGCATGGCCTACACCTAAATAAAAGGGGCAAGGCAGTATTTTTTGAGTTTTTGGCTAAAGCTAGTAATGTAAAATACTTGGCATGGTTGTGAAAGTGGTTTGATGGGTAGAAGAATTCTTGAAAGGTAGAAAACTAAGAGTTAATGTAGGGAATGACATATCAAAAAAGGTATAAGCAAAAAAGGCAGTGCCACACATTAACATCATGGGATTATTTCTGGTCATCATTCTAATGACTGATTTTTGTGAGTGGTTTATTGTCAAAATTTAGGTTGTTTGCAGATGATATAATGGTATATAGTAGGATCAAAATGAGAGAAGCCTGAATGGCGGAATGGTGACTTGGATAGAATATCTAACTGGGTAGGTCAACATGGGATGAAGATATATGCAAAGAAGAGTTAGCTTATTAGGTACAAAGATATAAAACTAATTTAACTGCTTGCTCAAGATCTGAAGTGTTAATATGTTGGCATAACTTTTGATATTGAACTTAACCAGGCTGAACACACTGGGCAGTTGGTAGGAAAAGGTTTCAAAATCCTTCATTTATCAGATAAGTTGATGTAGGGATGTATCAGAGAAGTGACATAATTTGGTAACAAAACTTTGGTCAGACCATTTTTCTGAATGTTGTGTTGTAGCATGGGACACAGATACAGGAGTTGGAGGACATGCAAAGAAGAACAGCTTGATTTGTTTGTGTAAATTACTGAGCTAATATGATAAAGAAGCTGAATTTGGAGTCATTGTTACAGGAGAAGGGTCTAGAGAATGCTGATAGTGTACAAGCCATATATTGGTGATGAGCCTTGAAAGGATTTTTGTAGAAGAATTAGGACAAGTGCATGAAATTGAAAAGATGACTGGCCAGAAGCTGGCACTCAATGAGGGAACAGAATAAATTACCAAGGGATGTTCTGAACAATTTACCAAAAATTTGAGAATTTATAATTAAAATTCGTAAAGATCAAAAGTAGGTGTTTGGGGAAATTACACTTGCAAAATTTTAGAAAGAAAACAAAAAGTGAGAATATAAGTGTGTAGGTAAATTTGTCACGGGTGTATATGATCTATCACAATTAAATTAAATCTGGCACAGGATTCAGAATTTAATATCACAACTGTGTGAATTACACAGCTGTAAGAACTAATATTTTGGAGGTTCTAAATTGAAATAGATCAAAATTAAGCTACATCTGTAACAAAATTTTGCAAGACTCTGGTGATTTGTTCTGCTGTTATTGACCAGGGTGCAGAATTGTGAAGTTTACCTGAAATGCCTACAGGTGAGGAGCAGGAGCCAAGGCTTCTGGTGCTGCTGAACCCGAAATCGGGACCAGGGCGGGCCAGGGATGTGTTCCAACAGCGGGTGGTTCCTGTGCTTGCAGAGGCAGAGATACCATTTGATCTACATGTCACCAAACATGCTGGCTATGCCAGAGATTTCGTCCGCTCCAGGGATATCTTCCAGTGGCGGGGGCTCGTGGTGGTTGGTGGTGATGGTATTCTCTTCGAGGTTTGTAAAGATTAGTTGTTTGCTGGTGAACCTCAAATAAGCTGTGCCTTAATTCAATAAATTGCCATTTTTGAACTCCCAGTAGTTTCTAAATCATGTCTCTTGTTGTTAGTTAGTATTCATTAAGATACTTTTTCTCATAATATATCAGAGAATAGTTATTTTTCCTGTACAATAGGGCATCAGTAATCTGAACTAATTATGACCAAGGGTGATTTGGATTATTGATTTGTTTGGATTTTTGATTGGTTCAGTTTTTTGATTTGTTCAGATAAAAAACATACTACTGTATAGTTTTTATTTTGCCTTAAAATTACACTAGGTACCTTATAATTTGCCTGTCAAAAGAAGTCTCTTAATTTTCTTCTACTTCATTTTGGAGATCTTCTTAGCTGGTTAGTCCCTCATTCTCTTCAACAAAAGAAGTTTGGCTGGACTGCACGTGGGTTGTTGGCAGTTTCTAGTGCTGGAGCATCCATTGACCCAGTGTTGACATCATCTTTTTCATCTGCATTAGTTTCATTTTGAGTAACACAATTTGTTCTAATATAATTCCCAATTACACTACCATTCAAGGTTGGAAACGCTAATTCATTATCACTTTCTAGCCATGCTCTTGCATCATCTCTATCAGTTTCCAAATTGTCATAAATAACTCAGTCATCTCATCCAATATTTGGTCTTCATCTCCTTCAGCAGAGCGTGACACATCTTAACTTTTTTCTGCAATGTGTCAGTTGATTCCATTCTTCCACTAAATTTTGCTCAGTAACAGAATTCCACAAATCAGTTATTATGTAACAGCATTCTTTGAGTCAACTTTTTTGAAAAAGCAATGATATAATCTTCATTGCTTTCTTCTAAGAGCAAATGATAGTACTTTTGTTTTTTTGTAGATTCTTCATTTTTTCTATAACTCCCTGGTATATTGGTTGGATAATAACTGCCATGCTCAGTGGCAGGAACATCACTTTGGAATTGTCCATCATGTTTATTTTTCAGCAGAAGGATGTGATGGAGAATTACCCAGGATAAATAACACCTTGCTAACTTTGCCTCTCTCATTACAATATCTTTTGACATTAGAAATTAAATCATTAGTAAACCAATTTGTAAAAATTTCATCTTTCATCCACACACTTTTCTGTGCTCGGTAACACACAGAGAGGCAGGCAATATTTTTGAAACGCCCTGGGTTATTACTCTTTCCTATTATCATTAATGACAGTGCATGAGTCCCACATACATTAGGGGGCATCCATAAATTACGTAAGTTTTTTTGGGATTTCCGGACCCCCCCCCCTCCCTTCCTCTGGTGAGACTTCGTAAGTTGGGACGACCCCCCTCCCCACAAATCTCACATGAGAATTCCATTGACTCCCCCCCCCCCTTTGGTGAGAATTCGCTGGACCCCCCTTCCCCTATTTCACCTCACGTAATTTATGGATAACCCCTTAGCTTAAAACATACCACCCAGTAACTCTCTCCTTGCTCATTTTGAAACCAGAATCTGTTGATTCATGTTTACGTGCAAGAGATATTCTAAATAATGCTTTCCAGTTCATCCCAGTCTCATCAGCATTGTAGATGTCTTCTCTAGAATATCCTTCACTTTATATAAGTTCTAAAAACTCTTGTTAAAATGACTGTGTTGCACAAGGAAGATTAGATAAAACTTCTATTTCCAATTGAAGTGTCATGGTTTGAAGTTTTTGAGCCAACCTGTGAAACTCGGAAGGGTGATCAAATTTTGTTGTAATCCAGTGCCTTTTTAGATAGTAATAGTCCAGATACTGGTTTCTTCTAGGCTATATTTCTGTATGAACCACAAATAAACTAAGTCTTAAACTTGAGCATCATTAGCAGCCCTTAAATTTTTTGTTTTCTTTGAACTATCACACGAATCTTGTTTTGATGCAAAATTCAATATGCTTGCCTTCCTTTTAATGTCAGATATTGTTGCCCTTTCAACCTCATAAATTTTATCCACAGATTTACCCACTTTCTCCTTTGAAATTTTATCAAAAATCGCAAGCTTAGTTTCAGTTGCCAAACACTTGTGCTTTCTCTTAAAAGATTATAGGTGTATAATGTTGGTACGATATATTAAATCCAAAAGAACTTGCACAGTGAAATGGAACTTACACCTGTTTTATTTGATTTGTTTTAAAAACATTGTTGGTGAAAACTTTGAAATTGATAACAAAGGTGTTAGATGAACACTGTAGTTTACAGATTTTTTACAAACCCAAAACTATCAGCACACTGGAAGAATTTTTGTTGCATTGCGGTTACAACAAATATTAGCATCAAAATCAGCATCCAGTTGGTCATGAGGATATTGCAGCAATAATGCAATAACAAATGCAAAGTGGAAGCACTAAACTGTACCTAGTTCTTTGTTAGTGAATTTCCAGAACATAACAAGTGCAAAGGTGTACTGTAAATAGAAGCAAAGTTGATGCTTCTGTAATATAGTGCACAATTTGTGGAAAAAAGGCTTGTTCCGATAATTCACATGCAGATTATTGACGTTCAACTGTATCATTTTTCTTGATTCAAAAAATAAATAAATAAATTGAAACTGTACAGAAATGAACACAATGTAGGCCGTTAACACAAATTTTAAATAAATTGTATGATAGGTCAACATTATTAATACGTAACTTGGTGTTTAAACAGGTTATCAATGGGATGTTTGAGAGGCCAGATTGGCAACGTGTCATTGAGGATCTACCAATTGGAATCATTCCATGTGGCTCAGGAAATGGACTTGCCAAGACAATAGCATACATCCATGAGTAAGTATGTTCTGTAATTTCAGCTAATATCTTCAACATACTCCCTTTTTTGTACATTTATGATATCTGGTTTTATTTTTGTTAATTTAAGCCAATTTAGTTAATTTCAGGTTTTTCATTTAAAAAAGAAAAGAAATGGAATTTAATGTCAATGGATTTAATGTTTTAAATTATCAAATAACTACTTCTGACTTTTCAGTGTACTTCGATTGTATGAGAGCAGAAAATTGTATTTATAGAGTAGATTACTGACAATGACAACAGAAAGGTATATGGAATTGTTGGGAAAAGATGCAATATACATGATACTTAAAACAAAAAATTAAAAAGCATTATTTATTTTGTTATCTAATAAAATGCCACCTTTAACCTTCTATATAGTACATAACTTTGATAAGTTAGCAGGAAAATTCTTGAAGGCAATAAAACTAACGAAGGATAGGGGAATTTAACCCAACACTTACCATACATGATAACAGCTGGGCTCAAGCAACACAAAAAAGACAAACATGTTTAAAAATATTTCAGATTAAACATCGTTGTTGCAAGTAGATGAGAAACTTAACTATGTCGGATGTGATCACACCAATGCCGGATGAGTGAATGCATGTCAGTGTGATCACATCTGTGCACTCACATGTCAGTGTGATCTTATCTGACCTCCTTGCTAAGTCTTATCTAGTTGCAACAATAAGGTCTGATACCGAAAAAAATGTTTAGACATATTTGTCTTTTTTGTGTTTCTTGATCCCAGCCACCACCATTTGTGGTAAATGTTGGCTTGAATTTGCCTATCCAGCCTTAGTTTTATTGACTTTGTTATTAGTTTGAAATTAGGCAAGGTTTTTTTTCATTTAATGCAGAGAAAAGTACTATACATAGTTTGAAAATCTCTAATGGGGAGTAATTGTATAATCTTCTGGCAGCTTAACACATGAACTCGAGTAATTATGAACTTATTCCTTTAAAAATTTGATCAAAAGTTCCCTTTTATTACTTCTTGGTTTCATATGCTATGGAGTTTCTGCCACTCTTACACTGATCTTTATTGTATTAATCTGTTTATTCTGGTGTTTAGCTTTATAAGTAAACCCCCAGATTTGTAATGAGTACTTATTGTAGGTAGCTTTGCAACTGATGCATTAATAGAATATCAAATTTGCTACTAAACTTAATTGAAGGAAATAACTGATAACAGCTTTCTAATTGTCAATGTTTGTGATTGAGCTTGTACCTTACTGGTACACATGCATAATTTTACATTATGTGAATTTTTAATATATTAAAGTCATTTAGGTAGCTTAATAGCACCTCCATTCAAATTTTATTCTGGCACCTAACTAGCTTGTCTACAAACTAAGTGTAGACCCATGTCCATAGTTTGGGTGTAGTCAGGCCCGCCGCTAGCTGTTTGAGCGCCCGCGTGCAATACCGATTATGCCGCCCCCTGTCTAACTACAGCCAGTGGTGGAACTAGGAATTTTCCGAACCGGCTCAAAAGACTGTGAGATTGCCGCCCCTTCAAACAAACAAAAAAAAAAAAAAAAAAAAAAAAAAAACAAAAAATAAGCTCGCCCTCTACATAATTTAGCCGCGGCGACAATGGAATGGAAACTATCACTTGATTTGCCGCCCCCCTTGACGTGCCACCCACGTGCGGTGCACGCCTTGCACGCCCGCTTACGGCGGCCCTGGGTATAGTCATGAATCTAGAATTGTTGCCAGGCCACAAATTTAGTATCATAAAAAGCACAAAGTTGAGCTTACCCCTTACACGAAGCATTTCGTGCTATTTTAATATCTGTTTCTTCCATCTTAGTAATGCTATATACCTCAGATTTATGTTATATGTTGTTATCAGCAGACTTGGCAAAATTTCCATTTTTTTTTTTTTTTTTTTTGTTCCTGTTAATTTGGTTGTTATTTGTTTACAAATTTCACTATACTCGCTTCCTCACTTACTGATGATCATCAAAATTGTAAGGTACTTTCTGTAGAATGATGTAGAAAGATTAAATTTTGAATACAAATAAAGGGTTATGCCCAGATTATAAGAAAAGTATAAAACTTATCTACCTTAAATGTGAAATAGCTTTCTACCCTAATAATTCCATATACCTCAGATTTACACCATAGATGGAGCTTGCTAAGGGTAACTAATGTGTTGAATTTTACTTCCTACCTTTCATTATTTTGGAACTAAGTGGGGGAAAAAAATGTACAACAACGCCCAGAAATCAATATTCCACTGTACTTCCTGTGTCCTAGAAAAAGGTAATTTGATAGATGTGTATATTTTCGTCCTCAAATCATAAGAAAAGACCAGTGTTTGCAAGTTTACCCATATTTATTCAATGGTAATGTGAAACATTTTGGTGCATATTTGCAGATTAATTGCCTTGTTCTGATGGGGTCTATAAGGCTCAGTTTTATATATATATGAAGATCAGCAAGCTTTAATTTATTTAATTGCAATGGAGCAAACGCTCCGGTGGCAATTTCCCTACACACCCAACTTCCCCCTATCCTGCACCCACCTACATTTGCCCTCTACAAATTTTAACTTTAAATTCTTTTAACGTTTTCAGTAAGTTATTTATCATTCCCCTTGGTAACTCATTCCAATCCCTGACACCATTACCTAAAAAAGAAAATCTTCCCACACCCTTGTGCCTAAAATTGAGTGCCAGCTTGTGGTCATGGTCATTTTTTCCCTTCCATGAACTACTTTTCATACCTACTGCAATATCTTTCCATGCCTCATCGCCAGTATACGCCCTGTACACTTCCATGGCCCTCCTCATCCTCCTCCTGTCTTGCAATGAATCCCATTCCAGCTCCTTTATCACATCCGTCACTGATTGCATTCTGCGATAATTTCCAGAAACAAATCTAGCAGCCCTTTTTTGCACCCTCTCCAACTCCTGTATTTGATACGTAAAATGAGGGTCCCATACTACACTACCATATTCGAGCAATGGTCTGACAAAAGTTTTGTAACCCAATTCCTTGACTTCTGTCGTACATCCCCTCATCACTCTCTCCAACAAGAACAGAACTTTGAAACCTTTTCCTACCACCTGTCCTATGTGTCCTGCCCAGTTAAGTTTGTTATCAAAAGTAATTCCAAGATATTTACATTTCAAGTCTTCAGCAAGCAATTCTTTCCCCACCTTATATTCATAATTAACCTTTTGTTTTTTATTTGTGTATCTAATAAGCTGACTCTTCTTTGCATTTATCTTCATTCCATGTTTACCAACCCAAGTTAGATATCCTGTCCAGATCACCCTGCAACTGTTTACAATCCTCTATCGTTTTGATTCTTTTATACAGCATTATGTCATCTGCAAACAATCTAATTTCAGATAGTAAACAATCAACACAATTATTCATTAGAATAATGAATAGCAATGGTCCCAATACTGCTACCCTGCGGCACTCCCATTTTTACTTCCACTGCCTTTGATACCGCAGTTTCCTACCCTAACTTTCTGTTTTCTACCTTTTAAAAATTCTTCTACCCAGCAAATCACTTTCTCATCCACTCCAATAGTTTTTATCCTTATTTACTATCATTTTGTGGCTTACTCTGTCAAACGCCTTTGACAGATCTAGTGCTACACTATCAATTTGGCCTCCCTTGTCCATTTCATCTGAAATATCTTGCATATATCCCACCAACTGAGATTCGCATGAATATCCTTGCCTGAACCCATGTTGCCTACTTGAAAACCACTTACGTTCCTCACATACATTTCTGATGTGGTTGCATATCAATCTTTCCATTAATTTACCTACCACTGAAGTCAAACTGATTGGCCTGTAATTTTCGACTCTATTTCTCACCCCTCCTTTATGTACCGGTACTACTATCGCACTTTTCCAGTCTTGTGGTAAGCAGCAAGTATCCAGACTCAATTTAAATAATATTCAAGATAAGGTACAATGTCACATCCTGGCTATCTTAAGATATCTGTAGTAATATTATCTGCACCAGCCCCTTATGTTTTTTCAGCTTGCTTATTTCCTTCATGATTTCCTCAGGATGAATTTCAAATTTTTTAGTATCTTCATTTCTAATTGTATTGTTAATCTCAGTTCTCCGAATTAGACCTTCCCGTTTCTGATTCATTGTCCCTAATGCTCTCACTAAACCAGTTACTTAAAATCTCTGCCTTTTTCAAATCCTCAGTAACTACTTCTCCATCCTTATCTATAAGCGTCTCTACACCCTCCCTTCCCCTCAGTTTCCTGATATAGCCATAGAAATTTCTAGATGCATCAGTCAATGGTCCTCCTGCACTGACAATACTCTTCATAAACCCATCTTTAGCCACTTTCTTTGCTGTTATTAAGTCCTTGTTTAGTTGTTTCAAATATTCCCTACTACCCTGCTGTCTCTTAACTCTGTTATGTTCTCTTCGTACCAACCTCTTAACCTCCTCACTTCCCTATTATAGTACACAGGTTCTCTACTTCTATTTATTTTCTGCTTTGGAATGAATTTTTCTTCCCCCTTTCTTATTATCTCCTTGAACTTCTTCCCACCTTGACTCTACTGTACTTGTGCCTTCCTTCCATTTGCTGAAACGTTCTCTGAAATATCTCTTCAAATTTGAAATCTGTGCCTTTTTATAATTGTACCTATTTCCCCCTTCAGTTTTGGCTGCTTGTTCACTGAATCCTCTAATATCCATCAGAACTGCATCATGATCACTTATTCCTTCCGTTACTTGACACCCCACAAGGTTATCATCGGGCTTTATTAGGAATATATCCAAAATATTTTGTCCCCTAGTGTTTTGCTCTACCACTTGTGTGAATCCTCCTTCCCTTATTAAGGTATTTGCAAATCTTTGTTCCCGTGTGTTATTAATCTTATTTCCTTCCCAGTTTACACCTGGTAAATTTAAATCCCCACCAATAATGACCATTCTATTCTCACCTCTGAAATCTGAGTATGAATTTAATTTCTCCCCAAGAGCCTCATCCTCTTCTGTCATTCTTCCACTGTGGTAAGCAGCCAACACCCTGATTTTTTCTTTTTTATTACCCCAGAAATCTACCCCAAATAACTCATGGTCTTGATCTATGAACGCCAGTGGAACTGTGGTAGTTTTTGCTAACTAGTATGAAGACTCCTCCACCAATTGCTCCTCTATCTCTGCGGTACACTCTGTAACCACCAGGAAAAACCTCACTGTTTAGTACGTCTTCTTTTAACCAACTCTCTACCCCAATTATTACTTGTGGTTCGTGTATCTCTATTAAGTTTGCAAATTCGATTACTTTGTTCATTATACTTCTACAGTTTACCATTATCACCCTTATTACCGGCTTTATATTTTCAGCATTTATCTCCTCTTTCCCAGTTTCACCCCAGCTAATTATTGTTTCAGCAACTTCATCTATTTCTTTAACATCTATGGTCTTTCTCATCCTGGATCTGCAATCAGTATCACTTTGATCATCTTTTTCCATCCCTTCACCAGCAGCCCCTAACCTAAAAAAGGCACAGTCCTGATACAATCATCACTGGAAATGGGCTCCCTTACTGCTTTAGCTAACAACTCAGAAAGTACGCCCTTCCCCCTTCTATTTAGGTGTAGGCCATGCCTAGTGAAACCCCACATACCAATGGTGTTTACAGGCACAACCCCCAACACAGAACTAATGCCTTTCCCAAGTAGCACTTCCGTTTCCACATTTACACACCTCACAGCATAGTTCAATTGTGGCCGGTCATGGCGTCTTAGGACCTTCATGAGCTTCACCATGGTATGCTGTGCCTCCTTCACCACCTTCCTCAGGTCACTCTCTATACTATAATTCGCATTTCTATCAATAGTATTCCCCGTCCCTCCCACTATCACTTGGCTAACCCTATTAAATTTTATTTTGTTCCTCCACTTAGTTTGTAAGTTACTTGGTATTTACTTAAGTGCAGTTAAATCTGCGACAATTGGCATTGCACACACAGGATGCACACCCACTATTTGCTGAGAGCTTGGTCATTGTTGCTAATGGACACACGTATATTCATGTCTTGAATTCTGAAATGTCTTTGTCCACCAATTTTCAAATTGAGCCATTAAATTTGAACAGTTGCTCAGAATAAGTGATTAACTTACAAAAATAAATTATACCACATAAAAACAATACTTGTAAAAATAGGCCAAGTCTCAGGGTTGTTTAGTAACAAAAAGTTGATCTCGCTTTAAGCCAATTCTACACTTTACAATGTGCATTCACTTCACTTCACTTTCTGGAACAGAATGATTTGTCACAATTTTATAGATTGTTTATTTCAGTTCTTATGACTTGGCCATTGTGTACCATTTTTTTTAGTAAACCTATGTAAATACTTTAAATATGTTGCTGTATCAATCTTAAGAATAAACAAAAACCAAGATTTTCCCTGCACATCTTTTGGAATAAATTACCTATAACACTAAGAGAAACCATTCTGTTCCACAAAGTTAGGTGAAAACACATTGTGAAGTGTAGACTTGGCTGAGAAAATTATCTCATAGCTTTTCGTAACTAAGTAACCATGAGATTTGGCCTATTTTTACAAAAATTGTTTGTATGGGATTAAATAGCTACAACTCTTAAGGTCAATTTAAACCAAATGTCATGGACAGAATCTAAAAGTTACAAAACTGAATTTTTAGGTTGTAGTACTGGGTGACACAATTTGGCTGAAATATGACTTAACATGAGTTTGACCCTAGGTGTTCTCTACAACACTTGAAGAATTTCTGTTGAGTTTGAGGGGTTTTAGACATATTAAAGAGGGGCAGCGATGTTCACTATACAAGGGATAAAAATTTACGGTACCTTATGTTTTAAAATGATAAATAATTTATGTTGAATGTTACCTCTTGCCTTCCATGTACTAGTCAAAATTTTCTTTCAGTGTTCATGTAGATTGATTTACCAATAAACCCATCATGCCCTGCACATGCCTCCTACCTTCCAGTGACTCCTAGTGTGGTTTACTTATTGTATTAGTTGCATACTGTATTTTATGGTAATTTTTGCAAACAAATCTGCCACCCTCTTTTGCAAACCCTCAAACTCCTGTACTGATTTTGCCTCCAATTCTTGTCTTGCCTCTACCCTACCTTGTCACATTAAATTTTCATGCTTTCATTTGTTTCTCAATTTCAAACTATTTAATCTCACCATTGGTCTGATTTTGTCCACCACCCATTGATCATTTTTATGTGACCATTATCTGTAAATTCAGGTGGTAGATTTGCTATTATTCTCATTTGATTAATGGCTTCATTAGAACAGTTAGTTTATATTCAATTTAGTCTGATTCCTTGTTTCAGACCATCTGGCTTTCAGAACTGAGTCATATACCTTATTTATACTTGTTCTGTTTTATAATCTTTTAACACTGTTGCCCTTTCACTTGAGATGTCATATTTACTGGTAAAGCTTAAAATCTTGGTTTTTATCAAATAACTTCACACACAATAGAAATACTCATATTTCTGCAGAATTCTGTTGTACTGAATGAAGATAAATTCATAAAACAGTATCAAAGAGCAGAACACTGGAATACTGGAGATAATTATGATACTTGTACATAACTGAGTTTATAACATACATGCAGATAGTTCTGAATACAGTGACTTAGAAGTGACTGCTAGCCATTTGATATTCAATAAATCTGTGATGAACTGGTTCTTGATTTTCTATTTCTTTTAGCTGAAAAGTAAAACATGTTTAGGATAGAGAGAAAATGTGTGTTAACATCATTATATTTAGAAAATCATATGTTGGTTCAATACGGTTTAGTTTCATTAGTAATATTTGATGAAGCATGACTCTTCGAGATATAAGACGGAAAATTTTTGGTTGTGATGTGTTATTTATATCTTTAAGATTTAATATTTAAGGCAGTATTTTGTAAATTTTCAGGGAACCATTTGACCAAAATCCTGTGCTCATATCTACACTGAACATCATAAAGGCAAAAAAAGTTCCAATGGATCTTGTGAGGGTGGAAACAAAATCACAGGTAACTAAGTTTATAATTGTGGTACTTTGAAACTTTATGCCCCAACGCATTCCATTGCCATATCCGTCATTCATGGACATTTCTTGCCCATCTTTTGCAGATATGCTGTACATATTGAATTTTCACTTTAAGCATTCATAAATATTTAAACAGATTTATGCACAGTGGGTAGAATTTTGAAAAATAGGACATTTATTTTTGAAAAGGAACTTGCGCAGTAATGGCCACTATGAAGGGCAAGGGGATTGATGAACTTTGGGGCTATGTCAGTTTTTAGAAGCATGGAATGATTGCTATGTGTTTAGCACAAGATATTTGGTTTTGCTCATGATGAGAGGGAAGCAGCAGGAAATGAGAGCTTCTGGTAAATTTTTTGGGGTGCCGGGAAATTGATTCTTCATTTTTTAAAGAATTAATTTGTGTTTGCTATAACATAGAGAGAGTTTGGTGTGTAAGAGATGGCACTATAAATGCGTAGGTATTATTTAATGTAAGTAAGGATACAGAAAATAACCCATCACTTACCAAAGATGAAGGCAGAAGAGCCAGGACAAACACCAAAACATGCACACTTTTGCCAGTTGTGTAAATTTGTGGGGTTGATGTGAACAAAGGTGTGCAGCAGCAGGTCATCTTTCTATCACATCAGGAAGAAAAAGAGGGGAGAGGATTGCATGTATGTAAAAGAGAGAGATGGGGGGGGATATTTATAAGAATTGAGCCAAGGTACTGAGCTCCTGACAAGGTGGTTGGGGGGGGGGGGGAGGAGAGGGGGTGTTCATATACAAGGATGTGATTTTGATAGAGATAAGGACAAAGTAGGGGGGGGGGGGAGGGGTTGAGGGAGAACTACTGTCAGAGACTCAAGGAAATGTGTGGTGTCTTTTCCATATGAAGAGAGGCTCTGCTCAAAAAGTTGGAGCTGTTGATTCAGTAGGGCTAAAATACAGTCAGTAGATCATCTATTCACAGCAACTATAGGTCACCCAGCATCCAGCCCTGTGGATTTTTGGAAGTTGTAGGGTAGAAATAAAGAAAGAGATTAATTGGAGGCCTTGTAAGATTCCCATGGAGGTCAAGGAAAGTGTATTTCCTGGCAAATGGAAATTGTGGGATCACTTAAGTGTGGATAGGTGCTGGTATCAGAGTATGGCCTCAGCCTCATTGTAACTGTTGCCAAAAACCATGGTGGTTGAGCCCTTCTCAGCTGGAAAATGATGCTTTTCTTGTTCCTGTACAATTCTCTCATGGTTTGAGTTTCTACAGAGTTCAGGTTGTTGGAGTGAGAACCTGATTGAGGAAGTATGGTTAGGACATGATAGATGAGGGGAAGTCCTTGAAAAATAGGGGATGCTTCTGGGTGAAGGAGGGATTTGTCCGGTTTGGATGAAGGTTTGAACTGCTGTAGGCTAGTCTCAATCTTGTTACACCAGTTGTCACTATCTATAGTGGTAACAAAGTGAAACTGCAATTGAGAATTAAACTTTCCGCCATTCTTCTATCACAACCCCAACCCTTTGTTCTATCCAACGGACTCTCATTCTCACTAACACCAAAGCTTGACCATTCTGCTTGGGTGCAGGTTTCACAACCAGTTTGTGATCCTTCTCTGCAGACATATCACTTTTTTTACAGTGGAGAGTTACAAATTGTTATTCTTGAAACCTATCTCAGCTTTTTGGAGTTAGTTCCTTTCTTTCTTGGCCCTTGTATGTGTATTTTACTCTTTTCCATCATACATATTACCTTCCCACTCTTACATACCATGTTAATCATTTTCAAGGTTCCCATTCTTCCATTCAGTTTCAAGTTTAATCCCATATTGGTGATTCTCATTGTTTTTCAACATAACAAGGATAAGTTTAATGGATAAGTTCAGTGGCCACAAGTGAGATATGCAACTTTTGTTTGAGAACAAATTCTTATGTTGAAGGCAATCTATCCTGTTGGCTTGCATAACAAGGAAGCAGTTTTTCTTTCAGGGTTTACTCATTAGCGTCTTCAGATCACCCTTCGCCCCAAAGAAGTGGTTTTCTTCTTGAGATACCCCACCATCTTTTGGGGATAAATCATCAGCAAAATGTACTGTTCCGAAGGTCTCCTATATTGGCGATGTCACTAATGCAATAACCCAATAATATGGTCTGTATGCAGTGGCGGATCCAGTATTTTGGTTTGGGGGAGGGGGGCTTGAGCGCATTTCGTTTGGGGGGGGGGTTGAGTGAATTTTGATTGGGGAGGGGGGGGGGTTGAGTCGGGTAAGGGCTAGGCTTTATAGTCATGCTGCCCTTAAAAGATCAGTAGAGCTAAAAAAGAAAAAAAATCCCCAAATCTTAAATTCCGATGTTGGAGGTGGACCTTAAATAATTTTGGAGGGGGATTGAGTCCCTAGCCCCCCCCCCTCCTGGTCCATTGACTAAGTCATTACTAACTATTAAGTTACTGTGGCACCTAGCAAAGCATTTCCATAGTCTGAAATATTTTGAAATTTGGTCTCGTAATAGTCAGGGTACATCCTCTACCATGACCATGATACCAGAAAATTATGGCATTTTGAAACTGTGAGTTGTATTCTTCCAGTGGTGGATCTAGGGGAGGGGTGGGGCAGTCAAAACAGGGCACTTGCCTCAGGTGGCAACTCCAGGGGGGATGCAAAATCGTGTTTGAAGGGTGGGAAATTTATGTTGTGGCTCCACAACTGCTCCAGCTGGTAACAATGGATGGGTGGCGACTCTTGGGATAGTAACAATGCGGTTGGGGAAGTAATGTTTGAAGGGGTGGCAATGGCACAGTTTTTGTGCCGGTTTGGGAAAATCCCTATATCTACCACTGCCTTAACCTGTGCTTTACTTTTATTTAGATGCTCTGACTTGATTTCAACGTTTGTGCTAATTATCCTTTAGTCCATAAATGACTTTGGTTTAAATATTAAGGGCTACTTACTCATTCCTGTGTTGATTGAAGTTCAGTCTTTAATTTAGCTCACACCTTAACAGAATTTTTCAGAAGCTTTAGATTATTTGAAGTATTTAGTGTGTTTCATGATGCCAGAATTTGGTTTGGTCCTGCAGTTAAAAAATCTTTTTGGTGAATCCACAAGTGGAATTAAAAATAATAATTTTGAATAACCATTAAAAAACCTACAACTCGTACTTATAGTTCAGAACCACTAACCATTGAAAATGAGGGAGGTTAAGGTCATTACTCTCCACTGATGAAGGCAGAAGGGCTGCAGTAAACACACAAACATGAATATAGTTTACAATATTTCAGTTACAGCATAAATTATGCATAGAGATGAGACACATAACAAGGCGATCACATACACACTGAGACCATATGAAACCACTAGGAATAGTTATTACTAACATTAAACATTCACATGTTCATTATCAGCAAAGTAGTTCCCATTTTGCTAATTAGGTTGATGGGATAACTGTGATTCTCTGTTGATTGGTGGATTGCCTAATAACCTAAAATGGTCATAGTAGTCATGGACTTATGTATTTGTTAGTAGAATGCTGTTTTGTTTTCCATTTACTAATATATATATATACACACACAGTGCTTCCAGAGTAGCGGCTTTGAATATCCACAAATGGCCACTAAAATTTCCATAGATTTAGTATAAAAAACGGAGATTCGCTAAACTGAAAAAATCGAAACAATAATTATTGAAGAGAGATTTACAATTAAGAATATTTCCATGTCTTTAAAATTCCAAATCCTTGTTTCATACAGCATCACTTTGATCACTGCAGTAGCGGATTAGCCATGTAGCAGGAGTTACCAAATGCTACGGGCCTCGCTCCTTCCGGGGGGGCCCCACACCTTGGAGCCTCTCCCTCTCTCTTTTCCCCCTCCCCATCAGGCTACATGGGAAACTTTTTTTTTTAGCTGTACAATCCTCCCAGATGGTGAAAACCAAGGGCCCCTTCATATTTGCTAAGCGCCCCGTGCTGTCTTAATCTGCCCCTGCGTCTCTGCTGTTTTGTTTTTGTTTGTTTGTTTGTTTGTTGTTTTGTTTGTTTTGGTTTTGTTTTTACCATAAATTTTCTATGTTGACATTAAATTTAACACGTCTTTTGTAATAGGAAATTTGTAACAATTTGTAACAATATGTAACTCTATTGTTGAAACTAGTGAAGAAGGAAATGGCTCTAGGCAATATAAATGACCAAAGTTTAAGGCTGCGTTGAGTAAAAGAGTCATGTGATAAACTTCGGTGTATGCATACCTCCTAAACCACACGATTCATTTCCTACAGCATTAATAAGGCGTAAAACCGAAATATTGTGTATTTTAGTGTTCGTCATACATGTTTTTCACTTGTCGCAGCCTTCAACTTTTGTGAGTGATGAGTCATTTTTCCTTTCTTTGTCATTTATATTAACTCTATTGTTGAAGGGATATGAGCCTGAAAGTTTCAATGCTCACTTTGTGTACATATTTTTCCATGTTTCAATACTGCAGCAATCCTCAGTTTTTGTAAGTTGTGGTTATTTTCCTATCCAGATGTTTAGTATAATGTGGCTCAGTAAGTCCACAAATATCACATAGTTAATTATACTGATAAACATGGGATAGCATGCACTCAAAAACCTGTTAGTATGATAATTTTTCACAGCAATTTTTAAGTAATTGACTGCTTATGAGTTGTTGGTAATATAATTGATATTGTTAATAAGTGTGTACTGTTCCACATAAATAGTAACTAACATGATATAATATGTAGTTGTAAATTACAGAGAAACTTATTATTATACTGGTTGGTAAGAAAATAACTGGTTATTAGATGCTGGTAACAAATGTATACACTGTTCCACATAATTAGTAGTAATTAACTCGGGATTGTATTTGTAGATTACAGGGGATATTGAATATACTAATAGGTTGTAGCTAACTTGTTGTCAATATATAATAATATTATCAATTATATTGTAATACTAGCTGGTACCCACAACTTCTTTAGTGTTTGTAAAGAATTTGGATTGACAGCTACTGACATCTAACCACCATAGCGCACGATGGGAGACTCGATGCTATTACCACACACAAACGTCAGTCATCTGCGCTATCTAGTTCAGGCAGCAAAGTAAAACATACGAACACACATGTAATTGATTGAAATAAGAAAATATCCTTGATCGACCAATTTCAACTACCATATCTCCCACACTCGGTCAATGTTGATATCGACGGGTGACTCTGTGCTTCTACCACACACAAACACCAGTGATTTGTGCTAGATAGTATTGGCTGAAAAGTTATACACCATGACACATACGTTTTTGGTAGAAATATGAAAGTGCCGCAGGTCGACCTCTTTCAACCACCATATCTTCCACATCCCCATAGCTACCGACTTCTAACCACCATAGTACATGAAGGAGACATGATACCACTACCCCATACAAACACCGTTGGTCTATGCTATGTAGTTGTCAGCAGAGTGACATATACGGAGACACATGTCTTTGGTTGAAATATGAAAATATCCTTGATCGGCCACTTTCAACCACCATATCTCCCACACTACCATAGTTACCAAAATTCGGCCAATGTTGTTATTGGTGGGTGACTCTGTGCTACTACCACACACAAACACCAGATGTGTTTGATAGAAATATGAAAGTGCCACAGGTCGACCTCTTTCAACCACCATATCTCCCACATCCCCATAGCTACTGACTTCTAACCAACATAGTACACAATAGGAGACATGATACCACTGCCACACACAAACACCAATAGTCTATGCTATGTAGTTGTGTGAGAAGAGTGACATATACGGAGACACATGTCTTTGGTCGAATTACGAAAATATCTTCGATTGGCCACTTTCAACCACCATATCTCCCACACTACCATAGTTACCGAAATTCGGCCAATGTTGTTATTGGCGGGTGACTCTGTGCTACTACCACACACAAGCACCAGTGATCTGCGCTAGATAGTTTTGGCTGAAAAGTTATATACCATGACACATACGTTTTTGGTACAAATATGAAAGTGCCGCAGGTCAACCACTTTCAACCACCATATATCCCACACCCCCATAGCTACTGACATCTAACCACCATAGTACATGATAGGAGACATGATACCACTACCACACACAAACACCATTGGTCTATGCTATGTAGTTGTGGCAGCAGAGTAACATAAACAGAGACATGTCTTTCGTTGAAATACGAAAATGCCCTGCATCGACCACTTTTTACCATCATATCTCCAACATCCCCATAGCTATCGACATTCGACCAATCTTTTGCATGACAGGAAACTCAATGCTACTTCCACACACAAAGACCAGTGATCTGTGCTAGGTAGTGGTGGCTGAAAAGTGAAATATAGGAAAACACACGTCTATTTTTATATATGAATATAAGATTGACATTATTAATAAGTGTATGTACTATTCTACGTCCCCGAGATTATTCTCACATGGGATCAAAGTGAACATATCTATCTATATAACTTGGATTGAAACTGAGAGTTTATATTATATTTCACGAATTGCATTTATTAGAATTTGTAATCAAGTTATTTAGTAAATCCAAAACTACATTTACAAAGATTAGTTGGGGTACCACAATAAAGTATCTCTGATCTGAGGACTTGACTCATAGCACACAAACTCAACCACATTAACTTAGTTCATCAAATTGTTCGTTGCTAAAACAACATTTTCCACTTAAAGAGATTACGAGTTTTCTTTGAAAGGAATGAAGAAAATCTTGTGGAAAAAAAGAATAGCAGTCAACATATGTACTAGTGAAGGTACGACTGCTTTCGTTAATGTAGTTTGCTAAGACACTCGGTGAAATCTTTATCAAGAAATCATGACAGTGCTGCATAAATAAAACAATTATCCTCCACCATAAGGACTCCAGAGAATTTAGACCTGCCACCTCATTAGTGTGAGGTATGCTGTATACAAGCTCTCTGGTCTTACTTAAAATAATTGGCAATATTTTCAGTATGAAAGTTCAGTGGAATAAACTTTTATTAAATTAACAGCTGACTGTCACAAATTTGTTATACAAGTTGTCAATAAATTAATAAATCTATAAATGTGAAATTAAGATCATGTGACAAACATATTGCTAAAATAAAACTAAAATTAGCTTTGAATCACAAGGAAATGCTATTAAAACTAGAAGTTTGAGACTGCTTTTCCTTTAATGATGTTTGCACCTGATGTAGGAATTTTCCAGGGCAGTGGAATAGAATACAAAGTGTGCTATCAACATCAGAGTCAAGAAAGACTTAAATCTATGTTTGCATATGATGTCTGTTTCACTGAAAATTCCATTCAAAAGATGTTAGAATATCTAATCAAACAGAGCAATTAAATGACAGTTGTGGTTGCCTAAGTAACGATTAATGTGATTAAAACTTTCTTGGGTCATTATCCGAGTAAGTTGCCTGATTAAAAGTGGCAATTTGGCATCAAATTCTCTGTCAGGTCTTATTCATATACAGCCTTGAGAAACACTTCATTCTTACATAAAAACTAAGTTCATGGTAAAATATTGAAAGAAATATCAAAATTCAATGGCAGAGTTAAATTTTGCAGATCAGCTTTAAGCAGATCAGTTTCATGCCTGAGCAGGCAAGGCAAAGAGACAAGAATGACAATACCTAGCTTGGTGAGTGAGCAATAATGCTCAGGTGGAGGATGTGGGTTCAAATCTCCAATTCAGAAGCCTGGTATGCAAGTGCCAGGTATGGATTTGGCAAATTCACTATAGCCGAGCCTGTAATATAACCTAAATTTTGTCATCTCACAGTCAAAATTTCTTTAAAGAGTATCAAACTAACTCCAATTCCATTGCAGATCATGTTTAAAGTCATTTTCTTAAGTATATCAAGGTTTAAGTACGAGTAAACAGTTATATGAAGTTATAACGTAATGTAAACATAGCTGATACATAATGTTTGGCTTATTTTGTGAAAGAAAGTGCTACATTCATTTTCAGAAGTACTTTAGAACACAAGGAGTAAAATGAAGTATCATACTTGGCAGGTAGAAATTTTCACTGACGAGATATCTGCATATTAAAATTGAAGGTTGCATAATTTCAAAAGTTGTAGAAAACAGTTAAATTCGTGAAGCTACAGTTTTCTAGTTATGAGGATAATTTAAAGATCAGAAGAAGCATAAATTTTGATTACACATTATGGAAAAGTCTGTGAAGGATAGCAAAAGTTTAAGGGTTGTTTTTGAAGGATTTAGTGAAAATTATAAAACATGTTCGATACTAAACTGTTCACTTTGAAAAATTGTGCTTATCTTCCAAGAGGTTACAGTTCTTGGAATTTAATCACATTTTTTTTAAGCATAAAAAACTAATTTTTATTAAAATTCATACAGTAGTTTGGCTGAAATCGGGAAAAGTAAATTAGTGTAAATTCAATGAAAAATGGATACTTCTGGTGACAAGATATAATCAAACTAGATCGACAAGGAAAAAGACAAAATTTCCAACACGGTTGGAAAGTTATTAAACAAACCTTAGTGCACTTGTATAGAGTCACTACATTATGGTAAATTGTAGGTAGAATCTGTTAAAACATCTTTCAGATCTATAACTTCAATATTTTAGGAGATATCAATATTCTAAATTCAGTATTTTTCGCTAAACCAAATTAAAAATTTGGGAGTAGGCAGATTTATAAATCAGGAGATAAAAATAATTCAGAAAGTCACTTTAAAACTTATTTCGGCTAAATAGCTCTAAAACTCTAGATGTGAGAGAAATTTCCAAATTTATTATGAAAATAATTTTTTACAGCTAAACATAGGTACAGAAATTTTCACTGATATCAGTTTTGATATTTAGAGGGTTGACTACACACTGTAGAAATTTCAAGTTGATTGGGAAGAATCCCGTTCCGAAGGAAGTCCGTGATTTCGTAGGAAACTGGATATTTCTGGATTCCCAGACCACACCTATAAAAGAACTTCCCATGGTGGAAACTGGATATTTCTGGATTCCCAGACCGCACCTATAAAAGAACTTCCCATGGTGGAGGAAGAAGTCAGTAAAAGTCAGTCTTTGCTTGTGTTCAGAGCAAGAGCCACGTCGGGCTCGTCAGTGTTTTGGCGCAATACCGAATGTCCTTCACTTTTGGCAACTATCTTTGAAATTTAAGAAGTGCAAGCTATAGTTGTGAAATTCTCATGTACCTGTTATCAGTTTGTGGTTTGTGAGAGCTTGGTGTTATTCACTTATCTGTACCTACAATATTTATTTTGGAGAAGAATTTCCGATGCCAATAGATTGTTTAACGAACTTGTAAACTTTTTCTGAAGAATGCAGTGAACTTTAAATTAATTTTGAGATTACTGTGAACTTTTATTTGATCACTTACCTTTGCTAGGTAGGGTGAATAGCTAGCTGGTGACTGAGATAACTGAACTAACAATCTATTCTCCTTAGGCAACATTACGGTCAGAGTTTCATGACAAACTGTTTATGTGCAAACCCCAATATTCAGATAGGTCGTGACAAGCTGGAAACAAGTTTCCCATACTGTAAACTCCTTGAATGCTGCAAAAACCACCATAGGGTTTGATGGTGGAATGCTATGAGTCTTGGAAAGTGGGGATCTCTGCTTCATTGTCCGTATCACGAGGATGGTATGAACCTCAATAAATAACACCTCAACCTCAAGGTTTCACGCATACTGAGGAAGTGTTTGGGTGGTGAGGCCAACCACTGGTTAGTGAACAACCTCAGGGGTACCTGCTCACCCTTGTTGTATTGGGCTTCATGACATAGTGGGGGCTCCATGTTACTCGATCTGTTTCCTCCATTCTTGTCAGATGGAAAATTAATTTAAATAAAAAACGAAAATTACACTATGGCTGCAGAATAATTCACATTCATATTTCCAAGAAACTGGCCTGGGTTGCTATCCCACCTAAATCTGGGAAAGAAAATTGTAATGTAATGGCTTCTTGCCTGAAAATGATTTTTCGATTATGTATAGGAAGGACGGAATCTTTGAAAAGCTATCCACTTTCTACATCTCAGTAGTCTTGGAGGTTCTTCTAAGGACATTAAAATCTGTGAAGAAGTTGAGGAACATGACACTGCTGCTGCCAACCTCTCTCAGCTAGCAGGCATCCTACTCCTTAACTGTGAGAAGCTCTGGGAGTTTGCAGTATTATGTAACTCCATACTATTAGGGTTATCGTCGCCCATGATTTGATTGATTTAGATAATGAGGAACTCCTTAAGGAATGGGAAACCATAAAAGTGGTTGAAATTAATCAGATAACATGCAGGGTAAATGGCAGTGTTGGAAAGACTGTCACCTTTGTCCTGATGTTTGACACTCCCATTTTTTTCACAAGACGATCAACTTGGGTAACATTTACTTGAACATATGCCGATATGTTCCCAATTTGATGTGCTGCTTTCAGTGAGAAAGCTTCGGATGTACATCGGTGTCCTGCGAGGGCAGCCTCAACATGGCGAATGTGGCAAAGGGGCACATGAGCTGGGTAGCAATTGCACCCTCATACAGGTGTGCATCAACTGCCCTGGGTCACACCATCTAGAGCAAGGACAGTTGAATGTATTTCTAAGAGAAATGAAACAAACTGTAAACCAAAGAGTGTGTACCACATGGCGAAGCAAAGAAGTGGGTTAGCCCTTGGGCTCACTTGTCTTTTTTAACCAGCTTCACAAAAAAATTGGCAGCTCCCATCAGAAAAGAAAGTGTTACTACTCATGTGTCCATTGCAGATATGAGCATGAGCATAAAGCGTTCTTCTAAATGCTGTGTACATTTGCTAATGTCAGACCACTCAAGAGAGCAGACATCAGAAGCAACACATCTACAACCCCGATCACTCCAGCAGCATTTAATAAGGCTTCAGCAGCATCATCATAATCATCATCAGTTGCAACTGCTATGATTGCTGTACCTACCTAAAGTAGGAGTTAAGTCACCAGCTGTAGAAGCAGCAGCAACAATATCACCTACAAATGGTAGGCAAACTATAGAAAAAACTTGGGGTCTGAAGTTCTGATGCAGACCCATCAAAATTTGCGAGGCCCCCTCCTCGTCACCTTCCAGGCTACCCAATGCTAGGGAGAAGGAGAAGAGGCCTATATAAAAAAAGACACATGCTGCCAGTTCTTAACCCATTTGCACCATATGATGATCAGGGGTTGACATGACTTTTTGGCATAGAAATCATGTGACAACCATAGGTAGCAATACTGCATTACTCGATATAAATACATGTAGCTCTGTTTCTAATTCAGAGATGCCATTTGTGTGTATTCTGAAATGCAGTGCTAAGTGTCATGTTTGTAATTACCCAATCCTGACCTTACCCACTGCTTCTTGTAAGGGGGAATTTTTTTTTTTTTTATTCTTTCATTGTTTTCAGTAGCTACCATGATGGTGAAACACTGCTTCTTGTAGGCAAAAAATTCTGTTTTTTTTATTTTTGTAATTTCAGAAGCCACCAATGGTGATGAAAAGTATGGTAGTGATGATGAGGGAGAACTTGGAAAGTTTATACAAATTGTTTTAAATGGCATTAGTAGTGATTTTTTTCTGATGAAAAGTTCGAAAATAGTTCTAGTGATACAGTGAATCCAATACTGGTAGCAGTGAGGAAAGTGATGATAATACTGATGATAATCCACCTAGCCCTTCTAAACATGCTCCAAATTCAGTACATAAGAAACTGAATGAATGGAATTGCTTAAATCTACATGCAATTTTTCAATTGAAAAAAAAAATGTTTTGGTTGATGTTATAAGATTTTGCATGGGATTTAATTAATTTAATTCTAGTTTTTCTGTCAGCTTTGTAGGCATTTAAATATGACATTGTGTCAATGGGGTGCCTGAACTTGGTAGCTGGAAAGCAGTGAAGTAAACATTGTATATGCTAGAAAAGAAGAGGAAATAGTTTGTTGGAAATTTATCCTAAAAAAATGTCTTGGAAACAGTTAAATCTGATACAAGAACGTTGGAACAGAGGTTGGAACTTGAATGCAGCTGCAGCTTGAATGCATTCCCTGCTCTCCATGAAGTAGCTAGTCATGCAGTATGTTGTAGTGTGTGCACACCCTCTTTGCCAAATGGCCCAGTCCAATCCTACATACATGAATAATGTTTTTAATGTTCATGTTCATTTTGCCCTCCTTCCTACATCATTATTAATGTAACTATTATTATTAGTAATAACAGTAAAACCAATTAAATTCTTCCTATTGCAAAATCTATAATTATTTTTTTATCCACCTCATTACATAAAACTTCCAATGTCACAGAACATTTACTCTCTTTCATTAGCTTCTGGATTATGGCTTCCTTTTGTTTTTGTTCTTTTTTTTTTCTATTTCGGTGTTTGACACTTTTTCTTTCCACCCTTTTTCTAGTTTTGCTTTTGTGGTTTCTATTTTTTTCTTCCATTTGTTCACAATGTTATGCCCATTAATTATTATTTACCTCCATTCACAGCATTGCTCTTCATGCCTTTTATTCCTGTAAATTAATGTACAACTTGTTTGGATCTGCTTATCGTTGATCATCTTTCTCCTTTCTTCTTGCATCTTGATTTAAATGTAGTCTTTCTGTTGCGAATTATATGCTGTGAAACACTTGGTATAGCAGACTGATTCTGTATATTCTGATTCTGTAACTGATCTTGTTGATTGTCTCCAATGGAAAAAAATACTTTATTGAAGATGATTAATATCCAAATTACTTAACAAAAAGATTTAATACCAAATCAAATGTCTACATAATAAGTTCATTATGATGTTAAGCTGTGTGTGTGTGTGTGTGTGTGTGTCCTTTAACTAACTAAATCATGTATGGAGTTAAATGTAGTTATATTTTGAATAAAATTTTTAGTGTCATTTTTCCTTTATTAGTGTCAGTTTTGAGGAATTATTTTTCTCTGGTGGTGCACCTGGCTGCCTTGTAAGATTGGCATAAGATAAACTTTTCTAAGAAATGTTCTTCGTATTTCTGATCTTTTAAAACAGTTATTCTTTCCTTTAAATTGATGAAACCATTTCAGTATTGTGAACATGCCAATGAGATGAAACTGTAATAAAAAGCAATCTTCAGAATTGTTGGAAAGATTTGTTTTCCTGACTTCCCAATTCTGCAGTTTGTTTCCTCCTTTATTGTTTAAAATTTTGATTTCATTCATCCAATTAATGCTTGCATTTTTTTTTTTTTCCAGATTCTATTTTCATTTCTTAGCATAGGATGGGGCCTACTTTCAGACATTGATATAGAGTCTGAGAGGTTACGAGGTATTGGAGGTCAGAGATTTACCATATGGAGTGTTGCAAGACTGATAGGTCAGTGCAATTATTTTTGGATAAAAAATTTAAATGTTAAATTGTATCTGTACATGACTACAGTGCATGCCCTTCATCAATCTTTTACCTTAAGTATAAACTGACACAGCACTAATAGCTACTAGTTTCATTACTTGCAAACATAAAGATAAAATGATTAAAAGTTAGTTTGTTAGCTGCCATGTCCAAAACTATCCTTCAGAATGGGAATGTTCTCCTAAAAAGTAGGTCAGTAAATGGGAATAAGGCAACATGTTGTTGAATAAAGTCTTTGCATTGGTGCTGAAATAAACTGCAAAGTAGTGGGAGTGAATATTGGTCACAATAATAAATATTTGGCACAATTGACTAAAAATACTGTTTTTATATAAACTGAGCATATTAAAATACTGTTTAAAAACTGTTTGGTCAGGATAATTTTTAGGGTGATGTGAAAGAAATCATATTTTACTCAGCTTTTGTATGTATTTGTGTTGATGAAGGTAGATAATCCCATAATAATGATAACACCATAATTGAGCTATAAACTCCTTTTTTTATCAGTGTTATGAAGATCTGTTGTAAAATTTTGAATATTTACATGAAAACTTCACAACTGAGTTTTAATATTAAAGTGGGCTTGTTTTAAATGATATTCTGATGTTTGTCTCTTGTTCTATTTTATACGTTTTTACAGTCATGAGCAAAATAATTGGTTCATTAAATATCATTGAAATGTTGTAAGGCACCCTTTAGTTCACCAAAAGCCATCCCCAGCAGTAAAATATTCTATAGATCGATTTTGAAGTAGCTTATGCTGGACTTAGAAATTTTGTGTAAGGTAATTGTCAACTTGAAGGGATTTTTCTGCATTCATTTCCACAGTGAAAACTCATCATAAAAATCATTTTAAAGTGTATTCATTATATCAGGAATAATTTATTTTAAGAAATAATTCGGTTTGTTCATGTTTTGAGACGCGCGATAAGAAAAGCAAAAATTTAAGATAACTTTGAATTGAGTAAAGTCACTGCTGATCTTTTATCACCAACTATACTCGGCACTGTTCCAGATATTTGGTAGTAAAATTAACTAATCTGGCAAAGTTTAATTAGCAGTTTTAATTAAGAAAAAAATGAACTTTTTAACTAAAAGGAATACAATTCGGAAATTTATATCAGTAGATAGCCTAAATTAAGAGGATCACGAATATATAATGGTATTGGCAAAAAGTTGAAGCATTTGTCAGATAATTAAGTTTTTAAAGATAGATTGTCACTAATTGTTGTTACTGCGCGTAAGATCACACCTAACCTGTGACACGAGACTTCAATTTTAATCTTATAGAAACCTTTTGAATACTAAATTAAATTAAAACAGATAGAATATGAACATATGAAGCACTTGTATAAATTGCAAGTTAAACTATTTCGTACTTTAGGAGATATTAATTAAAGAAAAAGTTATTGATGTCATAGGTCTGGCAAAGCTTATAAAAGGCCATGCAGCCAACATGAATTGCCTCATTCTTTTGCTGGAAAGTGAACGCGTAACTTCGTTTGGGTTAGCGGACGTACTGCTCTGAGTGGTAGTGGTTGCGGCAAGTTCCAACATGCTATAACAGTCGGGTACTCACTAAAGTTGTGGGACTTAGTGATTTTTTCTTCTCGTATGAATGAGCTTAACCTGTAATCTTCTATGAAACTGTTGTTCGATGTTTTATCCACGTTTCTGGTACCAATATTCTAAAAGTGAACTTAATTTCAAGAAAACAAGTATTGTGTGATTTAAAATTGTGTCAAGTGAACTCATTTCATCACACCCTTCTTATTTGGGGTTTATAATATGAATACATGGCGACCGACTTGTTAAATTTTAAAGGTACCAGAAAGACACAAGTCAAGAACTTAATTGTTCACAGTTTAGGCAAAAGTGTATACCCCCCAGCAAACATTTTGGCCTAACAATGTCTTGATGATTACGATGATTCAAGAATTTTCTCAGCCTAATTATGAAATATTTGCTATTGAAACGGATCATTAGGATAAAATTCGAGCTATCTGGTAAAATCCTTTTGTTATATCTCTTGCAAGTGTGTGTGTGTGTGTATATACATCCAAGTGTGGTTTTGTAAGGAATAATACTCAATACCATATTAAAATTGAATAATTGTTCTTTGTGAATAAAAAAAAGTAAAAAATAAAATTAAAATAAATAAACATTTGGTTATTTGCAATCTTATCACTGCAAATAACACTAAATTGAGTCCGAAGGTAATATTCTTATGTCTACCTAGTTAGGAGAGACCAATCTTAACTAAAAACTGTGCAGTATGACAAAAGATTTAAATGTGGTTTAACAAAGATTCAGTGCAACTTGGATTTTACTTGGAATTTGTCTAAAATGATGGCCTAAAGTGTGATGTGTGACTCATTTAATATTAACATACAACATGTCATCCCATTCACAGTTGTGTGTTGTTGTAGGTTGTCTCAGTTGCACACAGAAAATAAATGATGAAAAATTTAGTCATATATAGCGGTATAGAGTAATAGTTGTTGTGATAACAATAATTGAAACTAGAAATAATAAACTGGCATTTACTATAGATTGAATAATAATAATTGCAGTTATTAAAATAGATTTTTGGTATAAAATCTATTTTTCATCAAAAACAAATTTGGAGAGAACATTTAAATATCAAATACATTTCAACCTTTATCCAAATTGACACAATCAGATGTGCAGCAATTGTTTACTAAAAGTGAAAACAAGTATACCAAGAATGCTTACTGAGTTTCTAGCACCATCTTGTCTATTTTAATGAGCTACCTTCTATCAAAAATAGGCAAAGCATTCAATAATAAGGTTCTCAGTTACAAAATCTTTGTAGGCACTCATTCCCAAACATGAAGCCTTTGCAAGAATTTATACATATTCTTTTTTGGACCTATGTAGTCAGCATTGGCACACTGGATATTGGGTGTGATATGTCATCACAAGTCCAACTACAAGCGTGAATGCTTACCTCCTCACTATCATTATGGTATTAATGAGAAGACAATTAAATGAAAGCTGTTGCTAGCTCCATATTGCTGTTGAATCCTAGAAAACAGCCACATAATTTCCCAGTTTAAGTAAGGTTGGTTCATGTAAATAAAATATGCATATTACTTTTCAATATAATTTTCCTTTATTGCATACACATTTGTTATGACATAGAATCAACCAATTTATTTGATGTGAAAAGAATTTTTTGTCTTTGCTTGTAAAATGTTCCATAAGAGCTGTCTTCACCATTAAACTTTAGTTCACAAAAATAAAATGGGGTCACTTATGGCCAGGTAAGGGTTTTATGGTGGGAAACTAACTGCATTCTGTAATGATGGTATTTACATCTTTGACAATATGGACAGATAAATGCATTGTCATTGAAGAGTCATGCACCTCTTTTTATTGGCTTCCTGAAGTTGTATTATTACGTTGGCATGATAAAATGCATTTACTGTAGAATTTCTTTCCTTGAAGCCAGTTACCATAACCTTGTTTATTTATTGCAATACTTTTGATTTCTTTGGAGAAGATCCCTTAGCACAGTAACATTTTTTTGATTCTCTTTTACTCAGATGATTATTGTAGAGAACTACTATCTCATTGCCAGAGATGATGGATTGCAGCAGTACATATTTCTTCTCTCAACTCTCCATAAACTGTTGGGCTCAGTTCACCTGGTTTTGTACTATGGAAAGAAATTAACTTACTCAATCTATAATGACCTTGTTCATGCTCAAATATTTATGTAGAATTCAAAGAACAATTGTTTTTGACAAGGTCAGTCTTGCAGCAAATTCTTTCAATTTATATTTTCAAGCACTTTCTCCTTGACAATTGTGATATTTTATTCAGTTATCCCTTGCACAACTTTTATCACATCTGAGAGATTTTCTTCTAAGTATAAATGGTTTCTACTACTGTTTCACAGTTTAATATGAAAACATAGCATCAAAGTACACGTTTTGAATTTTTGGATGGAATATGATATTTTCTCAAGAACTTGATGACTGTACAGTACTAAGGTTTTACATGGGTGTACAGGCTGTTTGCATGTGTGTCTATACATGGGAATGTGTGGGAAATACTGCAACTATGAGTGCCGTTTCTTACATGCAACTCTTAAAAAACCATCACTTATATTTTTATGTGTGGGAATTTAAGGACTTTATTTCATGATTTTCTTGTTCATGTACCTGACAAACAAAGGGATAATGTGGCACCTTAGCCCATTGTTTTGTTGGTGGCAATGAAAAGGCCAATCATATAGCTGAACTAGTGTCCAACATGGCCCCTGTACTTTATGCTCAATATTCACTTAGAGGGTTGAAGAAAGTTGACAAGAACAAGAGCCACCAAGAACAGGACGCATTTTGGTGCACAAGAATGTTGTTGCAGCTTCAAAGGAGCCTCTGAACTGCACATGGTACCTATGCTTCACAGGATTCTCAACTAAATTTAATGGCAGAGCTGGCCATTTAACTTCTAGATGCTATCTACAACATTTACATTTAAAAACAATGATCAACATTTAGAACGACGGGCATATGACACTGTAGATAAAATAAATAAATAAACATTAATGGGTGTTCACAGTGGCACCTTATGTTGGCTGTCTAATGAGTGGTGTTACTGTGCCCTGGACACTCATAACAAGAAGAGGCAATAATGAAAGAATGAATTTATTATTTCAAAAATATTCTTTGTTCTGCATATTATCACTCAAGAAAAACGTGGTATTGTTTCACTCAAGTTGTTTTCCACCTTGCGTGAAATCTATGCCTTGACAGCTGCAATCAACTATTGGTTAAATGAAAAAATGCACTGTACACTGACCAATCAAGAATGTGTTTTGAATAGAGAAAGATGTCAGGGGAGCAGGATGAAAAAACAAAGGTATCTGAACTATAAATTGTTGAAATATCCATCACAAAAACACTTCCTTGGGGTGACGCATTGCTGTAGATAAAGAAAGGTTGCTTTCTACAAAAGGGACATTTTCCTTCTCTCTCTCTCTCTCTTTTTTACTTGGTTGGTAAAAGATTTGAATAGCGCTTTTAGTTGTTTGTTCTTCAAAAGCATGGCTATGAATATAAAAAATTCATCTCTAAAAACCACTGGGCTATACAATACTGGTGTGTAATTATGAATCCAATGCTCATCCGTAGTAACAAATTGGCACATTCTCGTTAAAACGCCATTGTAAGATATCAATTCTTTGTCTGCTGGTGACAAGTGCAGTACCAATCTTGGGCAAAGTTTTTGTGTGTGCAATGTATAGGATATATCTTAAGGTTTTTCTGAGTTTACAGGGAACTATGCATACCACAACCAACAGTTTGGAAAGTGTCACAGAAATGCCTAAAAACGAAATTTTAAATCTTTAACTTGTAAGTGAATGCATATGACACTAATGGCTGTGATATCCCTTAAAGGGTTTAGGCACCTGGTGATATAGTTTCTATTTGGAATGAAAAATTCTTTTTTTTTTGTTTATTATGTGCACTAATTTTTTGAAACCATAATAGTCATTTGTAATATCCCTTTATATAAATTGTATGAATATGCTCTACATGCTTTCTTTCTTTCCTATAGTTTTGCTTTACCATCTAACTTGGTCAAAAATGCTTTACTAGTTATAATCTACTTTTTTTTATCCATCACCACACTTTCAAATTTTCACTTTTATAGGTGTCTGGACCAAGAAAACATTACAAGCCACATACTTGTTATGTATTTGCCATATGACAAGTAATTACATTTTTTTTTCTCAATGTTGATTATAGATAATATCTAAAAACTAAAGGTAGCAACTCTAATTTTTCAAATGTAGCTATAATTTCAGAAAATATGATGATTTGCAGACCCTGCCTGCAACTCATGTACTTGTTTTTTTTTTTTTTTTTTTTTGATAGAATTTTTTAAGTAGAAATAAAAAAGCTGTGGAAGCAAGGAAAATGAAAGCAGCAAACTGTTTATAGAATGCAATTTAATGATGAATTGGTTTAAATATGGTATAGTATAATACTTTTTTGATGATTCATTGAAACTGGGAAAGATCTAGTCTTGCTTGTGAACAATTAGATTCTCTTCCATAATACAGATAATTGAAAAAAAACATGTAAAACATTTTCATTTACTACTTATCAAACAAGATGTAACAATAATTACACTGCTCATAGTGCAGCTGATTGAGTGCTAAAATTTTTATATATCCTAGTAATAGTGTATTATGAATTTTCTGATCATACTAGGCCTTAGAACATACCGTGGTCATCTTTATTATGAACTGGCTGAAGACTGTGTAACAGATGAAAAAGGTCACCTGCATCCAGATGAGAAACTTTTGACCAGAAGCACCAGCCACTACCCTTCAGAAGCACCAATTTCTACTGGGCCAACTTCAGTACATTTGCCATCACTTCAGGCTAGTCGAAGTTTCGACTTTGGTGCATTACCAGATGGTATTCTGGATGAAATCGATGCATTAACTGACTCACTTAGTTTGGAAACAGCAATGTCACAGGTATGACTGTATAAATATTTCATTTGTTTGATTATGTATATGTAAATTTTTTCAGATCATTCACAAACATTTTTAGCACTTTTATATTCCTTGTTGAGGAATTATTCATATATTCCTTAGGTCAAATGGCATGAAATCTTTTATTGGAGAAATAAACATTAGCAATTAATAATACTATTTTTACAATTGCTTCTATTGTTGGAATTTTGATTAACTTAATGTAGGAATCCTGGTATTGCAGATAATTGCAGGTGTACAGTGAATGCAGCCATTTTCTGCTTTCCATCTTCATCTTCATCAGTGTCCACTCTTTGTACCAGAATCCAAGATACATCTTGTCATTTTTCTCTTCCAACTCTCCATTTTTACAAAATATATCACTGTCATCTCAACAATGACATTGTCAGTAGGCTAATAACTCTATAACTGGTGTTGCCCTCTAATGTGTAACCTAGTCTCCAACTGTTTAAACCTCAGCCCAACCTATACCTGTTACCTGTTTGTTAGAACCGACTCCACAGTTCTCTACAGCCTTGCTAGCCTTCTGACTACGCTCCACCTTTATAGTATGAACCAGAAGGCATTTTCTAAAGGGAGAGCTTTGTCTTTTAACTTACATCAAAACTGATTTCACCTACTCTATGACAAATACTAACTGTTGGAACATTTCTCAAAACTTATAGTCTGCTCCAGATTATAACTCTCCATTTCCTTCCAGGAAACTGATACATTTTCATGTCTACTTGCTCCCATAAATATATATGGCTGCTAACAAATAATAAGGCATGGAAACTTTAGTTTGACCTATCGAAGAATCTACACAATTCTTAGAACATCTCATTGCAGTCTTGAAAACGTTTCCACCAGAAGCTATGCTGATTGCTATTTAAACCACTTCTGTTGATGCCAATTTTGACTGTTCCTTTTGATTAGCATTATGGACAGGCAGACAGGAAGTGCTAATTAAATGCACCCTGCTCATATAAATTTAATGAAGAGGTGATTGAGAGAAATAACTGTTATTTGTCTGAAATTTATAAGAACTTGTAAACTCACATTCACATTTTAGGGTTTGAGTGATTTGGACAGCCCAGAATCAATGACAAGACCACGCCTCGACAGTTACTACTCTGCAAATTCTCGCCACAGTGCATATTTTTCTGCAGCTGACTCAAGCTACCGGTCTGTTGATGTAACTATACCAAGTGATGGTAGTCCCCGAGTCGTCTATGGCCCTCCTTCCCGTCTTCCGGCTCTCACTCAACCTGTGCCACCACACTGGAAAACTATTGATGGTTAGTGATCTGGATGATATTAGTGATAATTAGAATGTATTGGGAAGTTTAGGCATACAATATCTGCAGAAAGAATTTAAATGAAAAAGTTACTTTATTGAAAAATGCAAGACTATCTTAACAAAGTTTATTTTTTATTCTTACTTGAGGATTTTCTAAATTTGGGGTACCACCTCTTTTCCTATCGTCATGTATTGTTTATAATTTGAATCCTCCTCACCCACAATTATAGGATTAGTTTCTCTACCTAGTTACCTAGTAGATATTTATTTTTGTTGACAATGTGTTTTAAGTTCAAAAATTCCTTTGATTTCTCACCTTTTTTTTTTTACCGGAAACACCCTTTCTTAACAGACAGAAAATGTCAACTGATCAGTCTGTTCTTCTATAAGGAAAGTGTGATATTTTTCTGTGGAAAAATAATATATACATATATATATATATATATATATATTCGTCTGCTTGTGTTATTTTTATTTGTAAGACCTTCATGTGTCAAATAGGTAGCTTATGTCATAGTTTGGATCCTGCCCACCACCTACTTTTATTCACAGGCTCATGGAAGGTATGTTTGCCTCTTTATGACCAAGCTATCAACTATTGAGTGAAGATTTTTTGTCCTCATTAAAAAGCTAATAAAAAATAAATCAAATCTTGTAATTTTTGGTTTTGAGTTACTATAGCATCAATTTTTTCTGCATTTTGTCACAACACTCTCCTAGAATCATCATATATATTATTTCTATAAGGTATTTTTTTGTAATAGTGTATTATCTCCCATCATATCTAACTGAAATCAATAAATGAGGCATTATTTTAAAGATTAAGGTCTCCTCTTTGGTCACATCTTATTTCAAGAAATTAATTTTTCCAAATTAGACCCTTAAAGGGCAAAAATATCAGTATTTCTAAAATGCATTTTTCGTCTTGCAAACCATTTATCTCCCTAGATACCTAACCAAAATCGATAAATGAGGTCTCATATTAACGGTTAATGTCTCTAATTTGGTGAAATTGTATATTAAGGAAGGAATTTTTCAGAATTCGTCCTTTAAAAAGCAAAACTATCAATATTTCTATTACACGTTTTTGTGTATTACAGTGATCGTGGTGACAGTTCAGAACCAAGCTGTTAGATAGCAGCAGAACATATAACAGAGATATTAATAAACTTGTATAAAATCTTCTAAGGCTTTCCACCGAGGTAGCACGTCAATGTAGGGCGACGTTTCGAAGCCTGCCTCCGGCTCCATCTTCTGGCGACACTTCGCCGGAAGATGGAGCCGGAGGCAGGCTTCGAAACGTCGCCCTACATTGACGCGCTACCTCGGTGGAAAGCCTTAGAAGATTTTATACAACTGACACACCGAGAAAGCTTACATTCGTTCATCATATTAATAAACTGTTTCATTGGCATTGACAAGGATTTATTGTCTTAGCGATAAATAGCAGTGCCACATATCACAGATATATCAATAAACTGTTTGTTTTTTGTACAATAAGTAGCTTTCCGGATATTTTTTCCTGTTACAGAAAAATTTCTGTTTTTCTATATAATTTCTATGTAAAAAATTTATTTCAGAAGTTTTCTCATGGGCTAGGATCGCAGCAACATATATCAGAGATATAGATATTCCTTGTGTATTTTGTTCAGGTTAGCTGTATTCTGTTAAGGTCAGTGACAGTTTGTCATATGTATGTTTTAAATATTCTAACTTTTTCCCTAATTGTTTCACAATGTATTGTAAGTATTTTGTTATATATATATATTAAATTAAACAAATAAGTGCATCAAATGAGGCAGTTCTTCTTTCACCCTATTACGAACCACCAACCTTACTGTTCATCGGATTCATAAAATTTTCACATGGGACATCTAGTAAACTTTAAAATGGAGAATATCTGATAAAGAAAAAAATTAATAAAATGCTGTACAATCAAGATTTTTTCATGCTGTACTTCTAGCATACTAAAACAAACAAGTAAATGAAAGTTTTACTATCTTATCTTATATATATATATATATATATATATATAAAACTCTCGTGTCACAATGTTTGTCCGAGATAAACTCCGAAACTACTTAACTGATTTTTATGAAATTTGGCTTACTATGTGCAATTTGGTTCAACTTAAAAGATAGGATGGTTTTTATCTCTATTATTGACCTCAATATTTGTTATTGCGAATTAAATTTTCATTAAATGTTTGTCATAGAACAGTGGTTTTTAATTATTGCCAAGTTCTGTAAGGTTGAGCGGTCTGGTGGTTCAGTGGTTAAGGTGTCTTACTGGAGATCGTAAGGTCCCTGGTTCGAATCCCTGTCTTGGCGAGGATTTTCCTAGGCACTTAACTTGCCCTTCACCTCTGGCGCAGCTTGCTGTGTAATGTGAATTATGCCAAGATGGTACCGTGGTTCAGATTCCACGTTAAACTCTAGGTCTCCTGTACCTGGCAGGATTGGGGGGCTAGGTTAAGACGGCTATGACAGGGGCAGAATGTGTAGCCAATAGAAACCCTGTCACCATTTCATTATGACCACATGAAATTATTATTATAATTCTGTAAGTTTCTAACATATGGAGATGTGTTAATTTATGGGTACAACAATTGGCTATATAGGTTGGGTAACCATCCAGTAGACGGTGTTCAGTTTTGGTTTCTTTATACTACAGTCTATTCCATGCCATATGTGCTTAATTTACGACATAACTGAGTTTCTTGAATTTTTTGTGTATTATCATTTTTATAAGTGTGCTGTGTATCTATACTAATGTTAAAAATGCAAAAGTAACTCTGTCTATATGTCTCTCTGTCTGTTACTTTTCTTGGGCTTAAGGGAGCTAATCCAATCATGATGAAATTTGATGAGGATATATTATTTGGCACTAGGATGGAAATGGCCTACTTTTTTCTGTATAAATAATACATGTTGATATATAATTTTGAAAAATTACTGAATGGAAATAGACAGACACATTGGATGTGTAAGTCTCTGTACTACCTATGCACATAGTGGTCTGGTAGCTCAGTGGTTAAAGTGCTTGTTTACTGATGCTTGGAGCATGGTCTCCGGTTCAAATCCTGGCGGAAGCAAGGGTTTTTAAAAATTGTTTGTGATTGTATGAGTCACGCCGGGACCGTCAGTTGTTCGGATTGCTTGTTAAACTGTAGATACTACATATTTAGGGGTGCAATGCGAGGCAAATTGTAGGTAATCTAGCAATGCAGTAGGTGTACAATTGTTTTATGTTATGTTTATCCCTCAGGGGTTGTTACTCTTGCAGTCAATGTGTGTGATCTACACTAATAGTACTATAAATGCGGAAATAAGTCTGCCTCTTTGTTACATTTTAACGACTAAATGGATATACCAATATTGATGGAATTTGACAAGCAAGTACTTTGTATCTGTAGGAAGGGGACAGGACATTTTTTTCGATATGAATAACAGTTGCAGTCACAAAATTTTGAGAACTTATTAAATGGTGACAAAGACACGGATGTGTGTGTTAGACTGTAATGTTATGTCAGTTGCTCAAGTTGTGCTTTCCGCGCATTATGTTAGTGTATGATTTGTTAATAAATTTTGTTTAGAGCCGAAACATATTATTTAGCATAGTTGTAAATTATCTGTACTATTACTTTGTGACTGCTTAAATGTTTCTGGCACCAGTTTATTTTGCCTCCTTTTTTGCCATGCCTTGCGGGCGTAAACTGGCCTAACGTACAGCTCTAGTAGAGCATGAACAGCTAAAGTTATTAGAACCCAAGAATCAGATGCTCATGCTGAAGAAAAGACCAAGCTGAAATAAAGCTGCCCTTAGTTAACAACCCCCCCCCCCCCCCACACACACACACACACACACATCCCCACACCTTCGTTTGTTTTTCTGTTTTTAAATATGCTGGAAATTGATTCTTTTCATGAGACAGGTTCGACGGAAGAGTGATATAGTGATGGCTTTCCTGCCAAATTACGCCTACTCAGTGTTGTTTGGACCAATCCTACATTACCAACCGCTTTCTATATTCAATTCTGCAAATGAAATTCTTAATCCATGCGTATGAAGTCGTGGGTATCTGCTAGTTTTATTATATAAAATTAGGTATTCATTCTGCTGTATTTGTCTAAAGCTGAAAAACTATCATATTTAGTTACATTTAATTTTTTTCCTTGTTGCTAAGGCAAGGTTATTTCATACATGTATATCATGATACCAATATGACTATCCTAAAAATTTCATAACAGCTGCTGGCTTTTTTCCCGTATCATCAGTTTTTGTTATCAAGCACATTTTGTTTCCTGTGTTATAATTATTTTTGTTATGTGGGTTTACAGATGGAAGAGAAGTTAGTCCTTGCCATTTGGTAGTTAATTTTAAAAAAAATCTAATTACAGTAATCTATTAATACTGATTATAATATCTGTTCACTTTGTGTTAGCCTCAAATTCATCATTAGCTATTTGAGTAATTAATTAATGTATTGAGGATTGATTACATTGTCTCTTTATTTTAAATCTGCAAAGAAAAATTTGTAAAATCCTAGTCTTCTTGCTTTATAATCAATATTTGTCGTTTTACAGGGGAATTTGTATTGGTACATGCATCCTATCAAACTCATCTAGGAACAGACTGCTTATTTGCACCTAGTTCTAAACTGGATGATGGTATAATCTGGCTGTTAATTATTCGTGCTGGCATCACTCGTGCTCAGCTACTACAGGTAACCAATGAAATATGAAATTATGTCCAAAAAAACTAAGTCTTTAACGATTAATGTTTATTTATGATGCAGCAAAATTTGAGATTTTTGTGGCTAAGACTCCTTATCACCTTTGAGAATGATTTTTATTATTTTTTACAACTGATAAATCAAATTTTAAATGTCTGGTTGATAGGAGGAAACTAGGTCTGAGAAAAAGGCATAAAGGGAATAATATTGACATTGCTGCATGAGTAAAAAAACTTGGTGAAAACAGTATCACACTGTACGATAGGAAAAAAAGAACACATTTCTAAAAGTTTCATCTGTATATCTTTTTGGTTAGTAAGTAACTGGTAAAAATGTCAGAAAAATCACTCAACTGTAAGATGTGCCCCAAAGGAATTAAAATTGAGATAAATACGGTAATTAAAAATTTTACAATTTCTTATTCGGTTTAAAATTTTAAGTATTTTCAAACATAATAACAATTGAAATAAGACTTTAGACAACATAAGTGAGCATAGAATGGTCATCATTGGTGGGGATTTGAACCTACCAGGTGGCGACTGGGTAGGAAATAAGATTAATAACACTAAGGAAAAGATTTGCAAATACCTTGGATATTTTTCTAATAAAGCCGGATGATAACCTAATCGGGTGTCAAGTAACCGAAGGAATAAGTGATCATAATGCCTCCAGGGAGTCTTTGAAAATCAGTAGGTATGTGACCATGCTTTTCAGTAGTGTGATGTGAGATGACAATGAACAACTATTTCTGGGCAGACATATTTGCCTGTTATGTTAAAGTGTGGCAATATTAGCATCACTCATGTGACTGTAAATTCAGTTAGGGGTTGTGAGGATGGTCTGGCTCAAACGCGTTAATCGTTCCTGCAATTAAATTTCTTTGGAGAAGATTTCTGATGCCATAATTTTGTGACTGTAACTTTTAAAAGAATATAGTGATTATTAGTTTCAACAGCAACATTGACTTTGAATGATGACTTACCTTTCCTAAGTTGAGGTTCAATTTAGGTGGCGACTTAGTTCCAGCAAAGCACAAACTATTTATCCAGAGGCAACAGCACGTGGTTAGAGCTGAGGCTTAACTGTTTAGTGAAACCCCCACTGAACTTTTAGTCTTACAAGTTGAAGGTCATCCAGTCGAAACATCATCAATTGTATTGCCACCATTGTGAAAACGCTTGTGCCACTGCAGTTTTCTTCATTGCATAGTTTCCATATGCTTTCTTCAGCATCTCAAGTGTCTCCGAGGGTGATTTCTCCATTAACACATTTGATATTGCCACGCTGCTCTAAAGATGACATTTCACAATCCAATGAAAGAAAGAAATTGCGTCTAAAGTATCATGCACCACACACATGAAACCAACTACAACTGCCTGCTGAATGGCACAGCACCTTCCTCAGTAGTGTTGCCAAGCTCCCAAACAAAAATGGAACTTCCGGCAAACAACTGCTTGACTGAACACAAAGATTCCAGAAATTTTTTGACTCTTCCTGATATTTTCAGACTTCAGGAATTAATAACAAGCAACTGAAAGCAGATAAAAGAAAATTTATATTGACATAAAGTGATTAGAATAAACAGTTCTACATTATCACAAAGTTTCAGGAAAATTGGAAAGCTTTGGGAAAATCTGTTAACTCAAGCCAGGGGGCAAAAAAAAGGAGTTACAAATGCCAGACAACACGTGGCAAGCAGCAGACCTTGGGAAGGTCAATCAGGTTGGCACCACCTGAGTGTCCCTTCATGCTACGCTATATATAAGAAACCTGAGACATGACCTCTTCATGCTAGGCTATATATAAGAAACCTGAGACATGACCTCTTCCGCTTTCAATTTTGGCTGTTGCATGGATGAGGACATACAAGAAATGTGTGACAGTTAAGGACAGTGGAGGATTGTAGGCTCCTTATGGAGTTTAAGCACGAGTAGCTGAACTTGGAAGATTCGTACAACACTTGTTTTAATTGTGAAATAGATCTTTAGTAAACTAACTTAATTTATCGGTAAGGGAAACTTTGTATGGGGGAGAAGTTTCAAGTGAAGTTAAATTTTGTTGTGATTGAATGGTGTGTATATAATTCTTGTGGCATTAATCTGCAATTTTCAGAATGCTGTCTTACTGGAAACAATTTCTATTGTCAAAGTAGTGATGCCTGAGGACTTAGAATAAAAACACAGGACAAAATAACTCAGTTCTGCTTTCTGTCCTATCCTTGACATGAGTGACCAGTAAGCATACTTTTTCTATTTGACACAACCCACCTAGTCTTTCCCGCTCAGTAGCTTGAGTTTTTCGATCACTCTCCAGTCTCTGACAAAAGAAACAAATGATAACCACTGAAAACTATGATGCTACTGTATGGCGGATGTTCTGAAGTTTTCCAACTAAATTGTTTGTGGATGTTCAGAATGTAAACTCACATTGTCAAGCAAGAGACAGTCAGTAGCTCACGCAGTTGGTTGAGAATTACCCAACACAGTTTCTACAGAGTGTCACAGTTCATTTTACATTGGTGGTCATATTCTTTTGCATAAATTTGACAAGGCTGGAGGTGGCAGCCTTACAATCGTATGAGCTACATGTAGATTATGCATATTAGTTTCTTATTTTGTGGACGCATCTTGTCTACATGATTAGTATGAGAAGATTGTGAGAAGTTGAGGATGATCTGGATGGGATACCACATTGGGTAGATCAATATGAAATGAAGATAAATGGCAAAAAGAGCCAGCTTATTACGTACACAGAGAGATAAAGGTATTATATCATAATACAATAGAGGATGAGTTAATTATCGAAGGCATTATGTTTGGGTAATAAACTCACTGCACAGAGTACATTGGGGGTGTTAGGGAAAAATGCTCTGGCAACTGCATCAATTAGAGGGGGTGATGAGAATAAGTAATGGGAAAATGAGAGAAATGGACTACCAAACCTAGGTTAGGCTCCTACTTAAATATGGTGGGAAAATAGATATCAAACAAGAAGAGTTTGAAGAGCTGAAGGGATGGTATATAGAGATGTTTGTGGAAGTTACAATGAATGTAGTCAATATTTTCATCATTATCAACATTTTCCTATGACTTTAGCCAGAAAATCAAAATATATAAAAAGAAGGGTTGTGTGTTTGTGGTGATGGGCAAATACTAATTTGTGGCAAATAAAGATGACAATGACCATAAATTAGCACTTAATTCGAGGCATAAGTGATTTGGAATGTTATTAGCTATAGGTGACGGACTTGCAGACTGGCCTAAAATATGGAAGCAGTGAATGAATTTGAAAGTATAATTTTATATGATGCTTAAGTATATTTGTAGATATCTGGGTATATAAAATTTTAATTTCTGTGAAAATAATTTCATTAAAAAAATCTCTACTTGATTTAATATCTTGACATTAATCATATATATAGAACTGTCTAATTGAAATTGATTTATGTAGTTCCTCCTTGGATTATCGACTGGAAACCACCTATCCTGTCCGCGAGCTGAGATGATACCAGTAACTGCATTCAGACTGGAGCCGGAATCAACGCGGGGACATATCACTGTTGATGGAGAACTTGTTGACTATGGCCCAGTTCAAGCTGAACTCATGCCATCGCTGGCAAACATTATGTCGCGTTAATTAGGATGTTAATGATGTCAACTGCAATGTGGTTTTCTTGCATGACTGAAATTTCTAGAATGAAATACGCCAGTTACTGAAGACTATCTGTTGTATTTCATTGTTATCAACTGCCCAGTATTCATTACAATGAGACTGATTGCTCTCTTGAGTATGCTGCACAACTTGCCTATGAACCTGCACTTGACAAGTGCAGATGTTTTCTTCATTTTTATGAGTCGCACTTCATAAGTGGGAACTATTTCATTTAATATTCATGCCTATAAATGTTACTTTACTTGGAGGTTTGGCAAGGTACCATAAAGAACTGTTGTATGTAAATGACATTTATTTAACAAAACAAAAAACTGTCACTTAAAATGTTGAATCGTACTGAATAACTATTTTTCCCCACAATGTGCATATGTTTGGGAGGGAATCTTAAATACTTTTGAATATATTGTGTATTTGAAGGGTAACCAGAATACAATGAAGCAACAAAAATTAATGGTTGTAGCTAATTGTTCAGATGACCACTTTGAAAAGTAGAGGTGTTACGGGAACTTGCCTCTAACAAAGCTGGCTTTTTATGTGTGAACTACCCTGTGAATGATCCACTGTTCAGATTTTGTTTTAAGCTGTCAGTCTAGAGACAAATTCTGTGACAATTTGAAACACTGTCACTTGGTCACTAACTAAGACCAAATTAATTTAACACAAAAGTAATTGTCAAAGATATTCCTATAGTCCAAATTAATACATGGTGTTTAATCTAGCAGTTAGTAAGAATGTGATTTATTGGCATTATCATTGATTAATGAAAATGACAATTTCCAGACTTTGGATTTAATGTAGCTGTGATTAATCTTTCTTTGCCAAATCTCTGTGTTGCATGTGGAACATCATTTCAAGAATGTAACTGTAGTGTGTATAGTTTCTCCCTCCTCCACTTTGTTCAGTCCAGGAGGTGGCATTTATTGTAGTCCAGACCTAGCTATCATATTTCATATCAGTAGTCTACATTTTTTATATGACAGAAGTACCTTACACATTCCATCCAAGCAATTTTAATTTCAAGTAGACCATTTTAAAGTTGCATCCATAAAAGTGTATTTATGTAGTTAACTGGTAAGTGATTACACTTCAGAGATCTTACATCAAAGACCAGTAGTCATAAGCCTTGAGACTTGTCTTGCCAGTATCTATTCTGCATATCTGTTAACAAAATCAGATAGAAGCACCACTATGAGAAGTAAATACATCTACAAGAAACATAGTTCCTAGAAGGTAGGCAGGATATTAAAAAATGAATCATTAATAATAGTTTAAAGTTAGTCCTTTTCTGCTCACAGTATCTGGCTTCATATAAGGTGTTTTGTTGCATTAAGTTTTCAAAACTTCCTTAATAATTTGAATATTTCAACATTTGTCTTAAAGATTACATAGTAACGACTAAAAAAGATTTAAGATCCGAGCAAAAATCTTGATATGCCTTAGGCAGAGGTATGGCTTAGCGTACTATTTGCAGTATAGTTTCAACAGCAAATTGTGAAGTAAAATTTATCTACCTGGTAACTGTGCATGTCAATAATAATAATAAATGCTTATGTAAACCTATATTATTTACCTCAACTGCTCCCACAATAAATTTGATGGGAAGGAGGATTGGAATGCTCAATCATAATACGTAAGCAATATGTGTATCTAATCGTGCAACTAAGTTGCACATGCCATCACAAACTAATACTTTTGGGAACTATCCCTGTTGTTAAAATGCAAATGAGTCAAATATTTTTCTTTTCCCAATAAGTACCTGCTGATTCCAGATATTATCATATACTATTTTTAAAACTATTTCTTACATTATTTCTACCTCTTGGCTTTATCATTTTTATTTATTTATTTACTTCTACTGAGATGCCGAGATATTGGTGGTTTATAGTATCACATAAGTCATATTTAAAAATAAATTTTTGACAATACTCTATTTTTTTAATGTCAATTTAGACATTTTTAAATGATGTTTTTACCATTATTCATGCAAAAATAAGTAAATGAATTAATTTTGACATGAAACTCGTCTCCACACACAATCAGGCACTTTCAGTTTGCTGCTTGAACAGAATGGGCTCACAGTTATTGTTTAAAAACTGTGGTATAGACATTAATTCTAATGATCTTTAGAATCATACAAAGTTTTTATAGGCATTGTTCCTTAGTGAGGTATTCTACTCAACTACGAAAAATGTGTTTTAACAAAACAAATCTATTTTAGCAGTTCTTGTATGGTGCTGTAAACATATTCTTGCTCACTTCAAAATCAACATTTTAAAGAGCATTTAGTTGCTTCATTTCTTTTATAACAAAGCTACTAAACAGTTGAGGTAAAATGGTAATTGCATTTTATTAATTAGTGATTCAGTTTTACAACTGGTTTTTCAGACATACAGAATACTTACAATTTTTTATCTAGTTATTATTGTTTGGAATACATTATTTAACTTGTTTTGAGGAACCTGATATCAAGTTAATAATTAAGTCAAAGGCAATAAAAATGATGGGGTAAATAAGAAAAATACAACTGGATAAAATATAGCCAATGCAAGCTCTCTTTATCATTTGACTTCTAATACTATTACAGCAGTATTGTACATTGTGATGTCATATTTAAGGTTGTGCCATGTGATAACTGTAATTATGTATATACTGAACAGTTCAAATCTTTTTTTCATATTTTTATTTTTACAGACATTGTAAATAACTTTAAATGTGCACTGATGGTTTTTGAAATACTGCTGTCAGATACTTACAATTGCGGAGTGAGTTTTTAATTCTGCCAGTTACAAGTTTCTACTTGACATTTTTGCTTCTGTGCCATTGAAACAGTGTTTCCAGCACTGCTTCCAGTGAAGTGAACAGTACAATTTAAAGTTTACAGCTTGAATTTTTATGTTTTGCCTTTTATAATATAATAAAGACTACAACAAGTCTGAATTACAGCTGATGTCACTATATGGCTAATGAAGTGTCAACTAGAAACTTTTGTTTAACAGATTTGTAAGCAGAAATTATGAACAAGTAAACTAATGTAAATTTTGTTGCTAACCTTGGACATTGCTCTGTTTTAAGAAATATGTGTAAATAAAATACATATTTGAATCTAAATTAGTATTTTATTTGTGCTGTCACATTTCCCACTATTGTGTATAATACTAAGTTAGCCAATTTTACAGATTTATAGTTATGAAAAAAAAAAAAAAAAGAAAAATAAGTAGTCTTATCCGAAACAAAAAATGATAAAGAAAATCACCATCACAAGAAATGGCATAATAGCAAACTGTAAATTACTTAGTGATTAACTTTTACCACTAAGTTTCCTTTCAGTTCTAAGTTACAAAAACAGATGTTGAAAAAAATAATTATTTTTTCCTAATTTTTTATGTGTTTCTTGTTACCTAACAATTTGCACCGTTTTCAAATGGGCAGTACACTGTTTCTTTTTACACTTCTGTCTTGTTTTGTTATTAGTGCTTGCTTAATATCTCTATGGCATAATGCTGTGGAGGTTTCAATGGAGGTAATTTCCCTAAAAATATTGTCTTTCAAATCTGACAATATTTGTTAACTACAAAATGAGGGACTGTCCGTAAACTACGTGGCTCTGTCTAGGTGGGTGAGGAGCTGCCTGGAAAGCTACACTGAGCTAAAACAAGGTACAGAACACACAACAGCATGTGAATATTTATTTCTGTCATTAACTATCTTCGTATGTAACTTGCAATGGTTTGATATGAGGAAAAAGTACAGAGCATCTTCTGGAATCAATAGAGGAAAAAAGCTATGTGCCATGCAGAAAAGGGGGGGAGGGCGTAGAGGAAAAAGCCATGTCGAGCTATGGGTGTGGGGGGGGGGAGGGGTTTCACAGGGGGCAAAAATGGAGCTATGTAGTTTATGCACACTCCCTTTTTATTGAAGTTTCACAAGTCACCTGACTAAACAATGAATCTTGGTCTTTTTTTATGACTCAACCTTCACAATCTGGGTCTTTTGTTTCTTGTAGTGTTGAATTGTGGAAATTTAACTAAGCCTGCAAAAAAATTAGTGACAGTTATTCTAGTTTACAGTATTAAATGCCAACAGATTTTAGATTTATTTATGATGGAGTTGATGTGTATGTAGGTCAGTATCTTTTTGAGTTTTTAGTATTTATTTCTTTTGGTTCAAACAAAACAATTTGTATCTTTTGTTGGTTAAGCTTTCCAGGAAAGGTTTGGTTAATTGCCATTTAAGTGAAAAAAAATTGAAAATGATTAAAACAACACCTTAGGGCTTCATATACCCCCAATGCATCAACAACATAAGAAGTAATTTCACTCTTCATTGACTAATCTAACAATGCTACTTGAAAATACAACTTTAGGGACTGCAAAGCTTGGTCAGATAATAGAGAATACGGGAAACTTTATAGGGTTTTTAATAAAGGATAACTGGACATTAGTGATTAGTATCAAACAAAATGTTGGTTCTAGAAAAAATAATGATCTGGGAAAGGTGATGACAAAGGGACAGTATAATAAGCACAGCTGGGCATAAAACTGTCAATCCTTTAATTAAAAAAGTTAAAAAAAATTGCAAAAATTTAACTTTTAAGTTAACCTAAAAATCCTTAATGATCTTCTTAACTTCTGTTAAGTTGAACTATTGTTAATTTAGTCCGTTACATTGAAAGTTGATGTATTTGGTTTGTTTGAACTGCATACCATACCACACGATGCTTGACCATTCGGCAGGTCGGAAGGCAAATGAATTAGGTAATACCAAGTGCAAGTGTGATGCATATACAACTGTTAATGCTAGGCATGGCGTGGGTGTGAACAGGTAAGAGTTCTGTAGCATTTCTATTTTACGTCTGTAAACTGGAGCTCACTACTCATTTCTAATTCGATCGGTGATTGATTTTGATATTTTTATAATCTAACTTTATTTGACGGCCGGGAAAATGTCACTTTTTAGTTGGCATTGGTTTGGTGTTCGTTAGTGAAATAAATTAAACTGACATTTGTTACATGATTACATCATGGAAACTGAACTCTTGAATCCATTATACTATACTCAGTTAAGAAAGGCGGGTCAAGCTCACTCTGCTCTATCCTCACTCTGCTGCCCTAGCCCCTACAGTTGATGGGGAAACAGCTGCCGCGCATGCGCACTCATCCTCTCAACATATGTTATACAATATGTTGCATTTCAAGTGATGTTTCCTTTAGTACAATTAAGCATTTTAATTATTTGTCATGAGCGAAATTAGTAAATCATGTATCATAGAAATTGCATGTTTACCAACTTCAATTTCATATGTTGATAAAGATAAAAATTATTTACACGATTTCAATTAATAAAGTTTACTGCTTCCAGTCATTATTTTTAGTTTTAAAAGTTGTGCGAGTCATTTCGAGAATTAAATCCAATTTTTAGAAGTGTTTCCCAGTGGAAGTTAAATTTTGAAACATGTCCTATAAATTTTGAAATGAAAGTGATAGTGACTGGATTTTTTCTTTGAATTTTGAGTGATAACTTGCATTATCCATTATGAGGATACACCCTTCTTCCACTCCCTTAAGCAAGATAGAAAACCATTCTCTGAACATTTCACTACTGATTTCTTGGTGATAGTCGCCAGAACTTTTAGATTGAAACACTAAGCCAGCCCTTTCAATCCACGAGTTGTTTACCCAGGATGACAAATGATTAATTGAGAGCCTTTACCTACAGGAACCCTGAAACCACCTTTTGGTTTAGAGTATTGCCAAATAAACTTCCTTGCATGATTTTGATTTACCCCCATCTCATCAAGGTAGGTGATAGGACAAAGAGGATGTTCTTTCCTTACATTGTGCATTTTTCTGAAAAACGAGGCCCATGCTGCAACAATGTTTGTCCTTTCCATCAGAAAATGTCTACCGTCATTACATTTTCTGCATCTGAAGTCAAGTTTTAGTAATTTATGCAGAGAAGTGAACCCTCCAGGATAGTTAATTTTCTCTTTCAGTATCACCCTCAATTTTCTTATGGTAGGATATTTGCCTCGATCATAAAATTCTAGTACAAAATGTCGAATGATATCTTTCCAGAAGTCATCCATCTCAGTGAATGTTTTCCATTGGATAAGAAAAGGATGGTCCTGGTATATTCAGCCTGGCTTCGCTACATGGACGCTGCATTGTTCGTAACAATCTGCCACATCCACTGCTGTAATTTTTTGGAGTTTCCTAAAAAGTATATTAACTTTCTCTTCAGAGTTTTCAAGCGTCTAAAAAAATGTTTTTGTCACCTATATAACAACTATCTGATGCCATTTCACTTCCACCATTTTTTAAAGATGTATTGGTATAAACATGACAAAACTGCGACAAACAACAATGACTCCCGCCTGCCTGCAGGCAGCAGTCTGCTCAGAGGGGAAGGCAACGGGAGGGGGTGGTAAGGTGAGGCACGGGACAGCACTAGGGGAACATGACCTTGACACTCCAGTTGAGAGTGAACAAGGTATAGTGAAAGCAGCAATGCTAACAATAGCAGCGAGAATATTAAAAATCCTTGGCCACATTTGTGTGATTATGTTGCATTTATATCACAACTGGGAGAACAATTGAGATATGAATGCAAACTGTGTTTGTCTAAACTTTCTACAATCAAGGCTCACATGCCCAGCCTTAATAATCTGGAACAACATATGAAGACGATGCATATATCCCAATATGAATAATTTGAAGAAAAAGTAAAAACAGGGCCAACTCGTGTGGGGGAAAAAGAAAAATAATTCAAAGCCTTCAAGTGCTGAGGCGTCTTCTGATGTAGAAAGCAGCAGAATTGATTTGGTTTCAACGCCATCTGCTAATATAAGTTAACGTCAGTAAAACATTTGGCATCGTGGCTACCAACACCATCGTATTCCAAGCTGGTGTGGTCCAGAAGGACATTGGGAAGATGTATTATTGATTCAAATCATGGTACTTAACACCTTGGTATAGCTTTCAGTAATATCTATTGCAAAATATAAACATCAGTTCAACTTTTGGATGGTTAACTTTTAACAGTTAACTTTAACTTGCGTTAAATTTGCAAAAATGTAACACTTTAGCGATTATCGAAGTTAATTTTTTAAGTAGCAGATTAATGATTAACGAAGTTAACTTTTTGATTAACTGTGTCCACCTATGATAATGGGGCAGGATTGGTGCATATCCTGCATTGCCAGGATTGGCTATAGTTGAGCCTAGCTGTAATGTGCACAGCTTGTGTAATGAAGGGGATCCATTATTGGGGTTTTGCTTGTTTACCTACACCCAAATGGAGGCGTGGGTTACTTACAGAATTGTTAGCTGTAATTGTAAGTCAAGTCTACTTCCAACTATTTAGGCTTCTGTGACTGAGTTTGACGTGTACAGTCCTGATGTATTGGAAGTTGTGGGCTTCTTAAACATTTCTCGTTCGTCTTTGGGGAATTGGTGAGAGGATGTTAGAAAGTATGGGTAGCCATTCCATAGGTTTAGATTTTACAATTCCAGATATTGTTTTCATTGTATCATTTAACTAAGTATTGATTTTTTTTGTGACTGCTGTTTAGCCTTGCTGGGCTGCAGTATCCAGCAGTTGTCTATACTAGTGCAAGAGCTGCAGTTCTAAGGGTATATGCTCCCCAATCCATTCCTGAAAGTTTGTCGAGGGCATTATTTCAGTTTTTGACTTTTGCTGCTGTTTGATAAAAATATTCTTTGTACATCAGTGACTAGTCCAGAACCATACCTAAATACTTTGACTGAGGACTGTACTTGAGTAATTGGTTTTGAATTATATATGAGACTAGCAGAGTATCCAGTGTTGCCTGGTCTAATTGGGATTGACTTACCCATAAACTATTTTTATATTTCCCATGTGAATCATGTGTACCAAGTTTCATTAATTTGGCACCAGCCATTTTCAGAAGTAAACCAAACAATTCCCAGAACCGGGTGAATTGTATGCTGTGATACGGTATGACCAACTTACATTTTGGTCCGGCTGTATTTCAACCTAATCAAAACCTCTGTTAAAGCTGCTACTCAATTGAAACACGTACTATTGATGCATTAATACACACCACATACATAAATCTGTATATCTGGAATATGCAGTATCAAAAGAAGTGGAAATGAAAATGGGAGTGCCTCAGGGTAACATATTGGAACCATTGCTATTCATTATTGTAATGAATAATTGTGTTGATTGTTTACTATCAGAAATTGGATTGTTTGCAGATGAGACATAATGCTATATAAAAGGATTGAAATGGTAGAGGACTGTAAACAGCTGCAGGCTGATATGGACAGGATATCTAGTTGGGTTGGTAGACATGGGATGAAGATAAATGCAAAGAAGGGTCAGCTTATTAGATACACAGATAAAAAACTGAAGGTTGATTATGATTATAAGGTGGGGAAAGAATTGCTTGTTGAAGACTTGAAATTTAAATATCCTGGCACTACATTTAATAGCAAGCTTAAGTGCGCAGGGCACGTTGGACAGGTAGTAGGAAAAGGTTTCAAAATTCTGCACTTGTCGGAGAGAATGATAAGGGGATGTATGAGAGAAGTAAAGGAAGTGGGTTACAAAACTTTGGTCAGACCATTACTTGAATAGGGTAGTGTAGTATGGGACCCACATTTTGAGTATCAATTACAGGAGTTGGAGAAAAAGGGCTGTTAGATTTGTTTCTGGAAATTATCGCAGAATGCAATAAGTAACGGATATGATAAAAGAGCTAGAATGGGATTCGCTGGAAGACGGGGGGAGGTTTAAGTGGGTCATGGGAGTGTACATGGTGTATATTGGTGATGAGGCATGGAAAGATATTGTTGTAATGATTAAAAGCAATGCCTGGAAGGGATAACATGACCACGACCACAGGCTGGCACTCGATTTTAGGCACAAGGGTATAGGAAGATTCTCTTTTTTAGGTAACTGTGTCAGGGATTGGAATAAGTTACCAAGAGAAATGATGAATTGATCAAAAATGTTGAAAGAATTTAAAATTAAAATTTGTAGAGGACAAATGTAAGTGGGTGCAGGAAAGGGGTAAGATGGCTGAGTAGGGAAATTGCCATCAGAGCATTCAATCCATTGCAATTTTAATTAAATTTTATCAAATATTATATATCTGTTTAGAAAATGCAGAATTTTTTATCGGGTTTCACAAATTTGACATACATGTTGAAACATTAGGACACATTATTTTGTGAATATTTTGGCATAACTTAAAAACAGCTAATTAATTTTGACAAGATTTAAAACTGTGGGTTTTTATAAAGAACATTGGAAATTAAAAGGAGTGAGGGGAAAGGCAGAAAAAGGTTAGGCTTTTGTAAACCAGATGTAGGCAGTATTTTTATCTTTGATTAAAAGTCGCTTCAATATTGGAAAAAGGTGGGCGTATATGAAGAACATAGGCAAAAATCAAGGGAATGTAAAGAGGGGAGAAGTTTGGTTTTGGTGAAACTGATTTGAACAGCATTTTTCTGTTTGATTTGAAGTATACATTTGCTAAATTCCATTGAAATCGGATTAAAACTGTAACTTTGCATGAAGAACATTTGCAAAAATTAAATGGCATAAAGAGGGTGACGGGTTGTGTTTTGTAAACAGAATGTAGACAGTACATTTCTTTTTGCTTTAAAGGATATGTTTGCAGTGTTCCATCGAACTACGGAATTCTATAAAGAATATTGAAAATTAAGAGGAGTTGAGGTAAAGGAAGGTAGGGGTTTTGATTTTGCAAACCAAATGTAAATGCCATTTTTCTGTTTGTTTTAAAGTATACATAGTTTCTTCAAAATTGGATAGAAAACTAGATTTGCATAAAGAACATTGGCAAAAATTAAGGGTGAAGAAAGGAGGAGAAGGGTTGGGTTTTTGGAAACCAAATGTTAACAGTACTTTTATCTTCGTTATGAAGTATACATGTGCAAGGTTCCATTGAAACTGGAAAAAATTGAGTGATTTTTGGAGTTGTTTTGGTTATAAACCTCTTCCATAAAAAAGTATATACCAGTGCCAACTTTCATGGTGTTCAGCCAAACGGTGTTAACTGTAGCTTTTTGTAAAGAACATTGTCAAAAATTAAATGGGTGGGAAGGGGAAGAGGGTGTTTGAAAAACAAATGTTTTCAATATTTTTCTCTTTACTTTAAAGTATACATGTGCTTAGTTTCATTGAAATTGGATTAAAGATTTGGATTTGTATAAAACTTAAAGGGCGCGAAAGATACTTATCTGTGCCAACTTTCATGGTGATTGGTAAACGGTGTCGACTGTAGCTTTGATAAAGAACATTGAAAAAAGTTAAGGGGAGGGAAAGAGGTTGGGTTTTTGCAAACCAAACACTGAAAGTATTTTTCTCTGTTTTATAGTATACGTATGCAAAGTTCCATCAAAATAGGATAAAAACTGTGGTTTGTATTAAATTTAAGGAGTGTAGAAGGGGCGAGGCAGTGATTTTTGGACATATTTTTGGTCATAAACATTCTCTGTGAAAAAATGCATACCTGTACCAACTTTTATAGTGTTAAGTCAAAGGGTGTATTCTGTAGCTTTGTATAGAGAACATTGTTTAAAATTTAGGGGGTGGAAAGGGGTTGGTTGTTTGCAAAGTAAATGTTTACAGCAGTGTTGTCACCTTATGAAAACAAAAGTCGCTGGACCTCTTCTCAAAACTCACTAGATTTCGGGATATTAAGAACTAAAAGATTCCCTAGAAATTGCTAAATAAAATAAAGGAAAGTGATATAAAAATATTTTAATAATTAGTATTTTCATTAAATTAAACATAACATTTTATTAAAAAACAACACCAAATTTCTTCAATCTGCAACTCTTCTTCATCATCTTGCAACTGTAGATGGATGAGATGAATCGTCTTATATTTAAGAGTATTTAGCATCTTTACCAATTGCAGCAATCACGTCAGCTGGATGCTCGTAACTGTAGCAGTTTTTTTCACAATTTTTAACCGTTCCATATAAAAAAGAATTAGCTATTTACAGCTTTCTTGTTTGTCAAATTGTTTTTAAGAATGTTCATTGTACTGAAAGTCCTTTCTACTGTGGCATTCGAGTGAGAAAGTGATAGGATATGGCTAAATAAGATAAGGTATAAGAAAAGGTATTTATTCCAGCAGCATTCTTGTATGGGGATGCCATATTCGGTTTTCAATATATTATGTACGGCATTATTTATGAGTCATGACGGAGACATTACCTACCCCAATTCCAATAAAGTTTTTCGAAACTCCGCAAGGTTGAATATCACTAAAAATCTCCAAATATTTTTTTAGTGATAACATATTTAAGAATATCACTTTCAAGCTCCAAAATTCACTAAATCTAGCGACAAAATTGCTAAGGTGGCAACATTGGTTTACAGTATTTTTCTCATTATTTTAAAGTATATGTGTGCTTAGATCCATCGAAATTGGATAAAAAATGTTGGTTTGTATAAAAATTAAGTGGGAGAGGGTGTGGTTTTTGGATGTTTTGGTCAGAAACCTTCTCCATTCAAAAAATACATGTATGTACCAACTTTCATGGTGATAGGTCAAACGGTGTTGATGTCTATTAATCTCGGCTATATATACCAACATCCACTTTTATATATAAGATCTATAGTGGGCTTTTATATTGTTTAGGTGAAAAGAGTTGACCTCTGTCTTATTTATATTCAGTTTCAGGTGCTACAAGTTGAAGTATTCATTCAGTTTAGGGTGGTCACCTGCAAGAATTTCTTCAATTGTCCAACAGCGGGCTGTAACAACAAACTGCTCCAGTAATTGTGACCATGATTGCTGTTACCTGTTGGCATATAATAATACTTGAAGTTGCCCGATTCTGGATGTTGACACCAGTGTCTTAGCTCTGAGAATATGAATGTTTTTCTGTTAACAACATTGTCCAATAAGCCTCATGTTGGTATTCAACACTGAAGTAAAACACTAATGACATAATTGAAAGTTTTCCTTTAATTACTGATAAAATGTTCTTGCCGACACAGTCACAAATAACTTGGAACTTTGTATAATCCTCAAATTGCAGACCCTAGCTAGAAACACAAGTATTGTTCACTTTCACTCGATAAAACTTACATAACTTGTCTCTTTCATACTTCTGGCTGGTTTATGCACTTACAACCTATCATTTCACTACTTTCCTCTACCTTGTAGCACCGTACTAACAAAAGTAACATTTCATAAACCAATAATTAGCTGTTCACCACAGACATTAACACCAAACACTTCACTATCACTTGCTAGAGTGCCAGTTGGCCTCCAAAAATCGCTATACTTCTGTCTCTTTGTCACCCATGTGATCTGACTCAGCCAATCACTGAATATCTTTTCCAGAAACTATTACAACGTACTTCCAGCTATGACCGTTGGAGCCATCTTGACTTATAATTATTATTTATTTCTGCAATGTTGCTTGAAATAACCTACAAGGGTAAATGTCCTGTTACAACCCCAAAATTCTTCATTACTTTATTCATGATTATAATAAAATGTAGAGGTGACAGGAAACTTCCTTGTAATAACGTATTCTATCTTGTATGGCCTTTCATTCCAGTCATAAGCTTTCTCAGTATCAAGGAATACTAACAGCAGATTACTCCCATATTCATCATGTTTATTCTCCAATTATCTCATTGTAAATATCATGTTTACCATTTATCTGCCTTGTCTGAAACTGTACGCTCTTGGCTTAGCTGTTTTTCAACCATGTCTCTATTTTTTTCTCAAGGATCTTCTCATACATTTTGGAACATTGGCACATCAGTGTGATTATTGCATAGTAATTAAAATCCTTCATGCTTCCATTTTCCAAAGAAAGTATAATTATACCTTTTCTCCCAGTCTTCCCAGGTTATCATTTCCTTCCATATCTATCTAGTCGCACAATATAACTATTACTTTCCTACTATTCCATGCTTACTTTATCAACGCCTGGTGTTTTAACATCCTTCATCATGCTCGGAGCTGCTTCCACTTCTTGAGTTATATCTTTTCCTACATGGTTTTTGCTGTCTGCTATAATTTTATTTTTTGGCTTCCTCTTTCTGCTTAACAATTCTCCTAAGGTACTGTTTTGTAATTCTATTTCTTCTATTATTCCACCATGTAATCTTTTTCCATATTTTTATGTGACTAGACCTGCCACACATTGCTGCTACAACAACAATTTTCTTTTAGCTCCAGCCCTCTCCTCTTTCATTGCTCCATTTTCCCTTGCTCCTTGCAAGTTTCCAGTATTCTTCTGTTTAAATTTACATGCCTTTCTTTCCTATCCTGTCTTTCAGATTTTTTCCTGCCTCTGTACTTAGCTTCATTACAAATAGATGGTGAACACTTTCACACCTCTGATGGTATTTAATTTACTTCCGCCACACTCCTCTTCAATTTTCCATTGAATATCATGTAGTTAACTACAAACTTCCTGTGTCTATAATTAATTCAGGATGAATAAAATCCTCTAAGGTAATTATCCATGAGAGTCCATCGATAAAACATGGCATTTTGACGGTCATAATAGCTGCCGCCATTGTCAAGTGACTGCTGCCAATGTGTTCTAGAGCCGCTTACATACCGTGCGAAGTCCACACTACATCATCCTTTTTCTGATTAGCGAAAGCAATTAGCTGTAGCTGAGAGGATTTTATTCATTTTCAATGCTGAGAAATCCTCCAGTCTTACAATATACCAGGATACCTTCTGGTTCTCTTGTTATTTGTACCTGTTCTCGAACAATTTATATTTCAGAAATGCAGTAAGGTTTTCCTTTCTTCACTTCTGCTTCCCCATCCTTCTGTCCCCAATACCTCCTCATACCCCAGACATTCTGAGCCCAAATGGGCATTCAGGTCTCTTATAATTTAACATTTTATACATTCAATTGTCTATTGCAGAAAGTCCTTTCCACACCTTACAAATATTACGCTATGCCTGCATAATGCATGCCTTGTTGCATTGCTTTGCTTACTCATTATTATGTTAATGTGTTCCTAACGGTACGGTATACTACCCTAATAAATGTTAATTAATAATCATTTAAATTTTCCAGTCATGAATATGATTAAACATAGAAATTATTGATTGGAAAGGATGCTAAAAATTTATTACTAATCAGAAGTAGGATTAAAATGTCATAACCTGATTATATATTCTTTCTTTTGACAAATGGCCCACAGACATTAGGTGTATTTAAATTTATTTTTAATAAACAACACATTTATGCTACATCAGTGGCCACTAAAATTAAATAATTAAGTCATACAAGACAAAAAACATTCTGATTTTTCTTTACAAAATAATCATTTACAATTTTCAGCAGAACAGGTAATGAAATTACTCGTTATGTCTTCTGTTTCATACAAAGAAGATACTAAATCAAACTTGTACACAAGTGCCACGGCTAATTTATCAGTTTCTATATAAGAAAGTAAGGATTCTTATGGTGCAGACTTCTCCACTCATTACATTATTTTGACCATCAATGAAGGTCCTAAGTACAAACACCATATTAGGAATTTCTGCAAAGTTTGTTTTTTACCGTCTGGTCGGCGGTGACTTAGTCAGCAACCACCAACCCACACTGAATTTATATGTCATATTTTGACCCAAAATGAAGACTCTATATCACACATAACCAATTGCATGATACGCAGTCATGTCCAAACACAAGTAAAGTCAAGAACCAGTGAGACCAAAATGACCTTGAGGATCTTCTCATTCCTCCTTTTAAAACCTTGGGTCATAGCTACCATTCCTTGGTGCTTTTGCCATAGTCGAATCATCGTCCTTGCAGTTTACGCCTCTCTCCCCATAGATGGAAATGGAACAACATTATAAATAAAATAGTTACCATTTTATAAACTTAAACTCTTTTGGCAAACTATGTGCCCTCCAAACACACTCAGATTCAGCACATCTTTGCTTTGACATGGTTGGATAATTCCTTCAGAAACTATCGTACCTTTTTCGTGTTCATTCAGTTTTTCATCTCTCTCTGAGTATTAACAGCATTTCTAATTTGGCACGTCTTGACGTTGTGATCTATCAGCAATTGGTTATGCCAGCTGAGTGTGATATGTTTTACATAAATCTCACCCATCCAAGCACAGAACTGCAGCTGACTCTCCCATGAGTGGTGAAAGGTAATACAGCTACTTTTTCAAACTAGTAAATACTATTACGTTTGTTTGTGTTGTCTTTCCTTCCAGTTTGAATGGAGAGTTCACCCACCGTAACGGGTTAAAAGTTCATTGACCTCTGCTCTGCAGAAAGTACTTCCCACATCTTGGAAATATTATGCAAAGCCTGCATATTGCATGCCTTGTTGCATTGCCCTGATGACTCTTTATTATGTTATGTGGCCCTGAGTCATACTACACTATAAACTCTTCTTTATCTTGTGTTGGGCAGCATATGTGTAGGATATATACTTGCAGTATCTTCATCTTCTTCCTTTAACTGTTACCTTAACCTTCATCATCCTGTCACGTATCTCTTTCCTCTTTTGTCTCTCTCTAAGAAGAACCCCACTCGATTTCTCCTCCCTTCCTCATTCCCATTCTAGTACAAACAAAAACATCTCCTCTGTTCCATTCTTTTCCACTTTGCCTCTCCTAGCCACAAGAAATCCAATTTTCCTCTTTCCATAATGTCCAAAATTTACTCCACTTTGCCAGTTCTTATATTCTGAATCACAGTTCACAAACCATTTCGATATCTGCCTAATTTATCTATAGAACTGTCAATTCTGAGACTTATTTCTGCTCTCAAAGCAAGCACCATTGACTACCAGCTTTCTAGGCTTATTCCTCAGATTTCCATTAAAAATGTTTATCAAGTAAATTTGAATTTTGTTTTAGTTGCAATCTTCAAGACTGTGTAACTTAGCATTTTTAAATTTTTCAATGGTTTGTCGGGAAAAAAAACATTTCTCTGATATAAAGCAATTACAGTAAGTTTCAGAATTTTGGAGGCAATGCTACTGACAGCTGATACAGAAATGGGTAATTGAGCTGCTGGTCTGTTACCTCAAAAAAAGGTCCAGAACAAGTACTTCTCAATACCATACATCATCTCCTCACACAGTCAGCCATCTGCATGGGCCTACATGCACTGTAGGGTGATCAAGCAGATGAATTCCATCCTTGCAGTCAGGAACAAACATCTGTTCCACCTTCGAAGAGGAATGCACCAGTGCAGAGCTCACCTATATCAGCATTAAATTGTAACACTCTTAACACTTAATACTGCACAGACAACAGTTTGTTTCCACCATATTCTCATTATTTTGTCTGTATATATTTTTATAGTCATTTTTATTAGATTGTACCTTTTAGTTCTAAATCAATAAATAATATACTATTTAAGTCTGGTTGTAATTGTAACAATTGAATTAATAGCTAAAAAATTGTAAATGGTCAGGAGTAGATAATATAACTACAGATATATATTAACCCTGCAGTGGTCGCGCTCTGAAAAGTCCCATTAGAAATGGCTTGAGTGGACTACATATGTAATCCACGCGACCACTGCAGGGTTAAATGTATTGAGCTATCAAATTGTGCCTTAAAACAAATTAGATTGAGTCTAAAGGGTTGCTGCATAGGATTGGAAAAATGAATGGTAGTATTAGTCAATAAAGAAGGGGTGATAATGGCTATAGGCAAGAATATTAACTTGTATCTAATTTAACCAGTTACAGGGTGAGGCATAATATAGAGCAATTTTTAAAAAGCACGCAAATCAAGCTGCATCGGAGAGAGGTGGAGGGGATAGTGTCAGTTAAGTTGGGTGCAAAATAGCATTCAGTCATAATGAAGCATAATGCGTATGCTGTCAAAGCATTTTATCAAAATGGTAGTTCGTACCAGCTAGCACGTTGTACATTCTGCAACCACTTCAGCATTAATAGGAATTAGCCAGTGCCATCTGCCTGTGCGATTAAAAAGTGGATTGAGAACTTTGAAGAGACTGCATCAACAATAAAGAAGAAAACTGGGAGGCCAAAAACTGTGTGCACACCTGAAAACATCGAACGTGTAAGAGTTGCCATTGAGAGAAGCCCACATCGCTCAGTTCACCGGCACAGCACTACACTTGGGATTTCAAAACGAACAGTAAGAATAATTTTACAGCAAGATTTGCGCTTTTGCCCCTACAAAATCCAAATAGGTCAGGCCCCTAAGGAAACAGATTATGTGAACCAAAGCCAGTTCTGCTTAGAATTTTTGAACTTGATTAATAAAGATGAGGACATTGTAAACCACTTGTGGATGAGTGATGAAGCTCACTTCCATCTCTCCGTTTATGTGAACAAGCAGAACTTTCAATTTTGGAGTGACGTTAATCCTAGAGAAATGCATCAGCAACCATTGCACTCCACAAAAGCTACTGTGTGGTGCGCCATGTCTTCATTAGGGATAACAGGGCCATACTTGTTTGAAGATAGCCTTGGCAATGCTGTAACAGTGACTTCACAGAGATACGCAGACAAGTTGGAAAAATTTTTTACTCCACAACTTGCACACTACGAAGTGAACGATGTTTTTCCAGCAGGATGGAGCAACCTGGAGTAAGCATGACTATTGTCAATTGTTTGTTTCCAAATCACGTGATCTCTCAAAATGGGGATATTGCATGGCCTTCTCATTCACCAGACCTCACAACATGAGACTTTTTCTTGTGGGGTTATCTGAGAAGCAAAGTTTACCAACTTAACCCTCCTCGAACAATTGAAGCCCTGAAAGAGTGGATCTGAAAGGAAGTTGTTCAAATCCCACTGGCAGTGCTGTGTAATGTGATGAGTCACTTCAAGGTCTGGCTGGAGGAATGTGTGCATCTAAACAGAGGCCATCTTACTGGAGTTATCTTCAAAAAATAACCGCTGTTTTACTGTTGAAGAAAATGCTTTTACATGTATTATATGATTATGATATTTTAAATTTTTTTTAGCAAAGTGTTTTTACTTCAAATCCTTTTAAAAATCACTCTTTATTATGCCTCACCCTGTATAAATAATTAAATTATTATTAATAATGATGATACTAAATAGAAAGAAAGAGGCTTTAAAACAATATCAATAAAATAGGATGGGGAAAATAACCCATCACTTGCCAAAGTTGAATGTTGTGACAAGTGAATAATACATAGGCAAACACAAAAATACAATATTTCAGTATAAAACTTTATTCATGCACTAAAGAATAAGCCATTTGGTTCTGGAGGTGTGCAATCACCGAATGTCATCCCATGACCAGCTATATGTGAGATATTTCAGGTGAAATTGACAAGGGGTGCCAAGTTTATAGTGCAGCACTAAAGTATCCAGTATATTTGAGAGAATGGGCCATAAAAATGTGTTAAATAAGGGAAAAAGTATTTTGACTTGTGGTATATACAAATTCTTAAAAGATAGATCCACAGTGGTGTCAGAAATGCTGTTTCAAAAGAGTTGAAAGTGCCACAGGGTAATTTATTTGAACCATTGCTATTCATAATAGACAGATCTTCTTGCGAGTGAAGAAACTATTGAAATCACACCCTATGGAAGGTTCACCTAGAAGATTCAGGCGAGCAATCCAGCAGCTTCATGAAGCAACTACAGAGAATCTGAATGGCTGCAAATACTCAATTATCTTTGTCTGATTCATTCTATCATATGATGACTGTCTTTGTATCTTTATGCCATATATGTTATGATAATAATTGCTATTCACTATACTAATGAATGATTGTGTTAATGCTTTTGCACTCAGAAGTTAGGTTAGTAGTAGATGACATATTACATAATGGCATGAAAATGTGTGACCTGCTCAGGATATCTGGTTGGTTAGGTCAGCATAGAAGAAGGTTAAATGGGATATAAAAGTATAAGAATGGCTTATGTTAACAGTGTGGGGAAGGAATACCTTAAGTCTAAACATCTTGGCTTAACAGTTGATAATAAACTCAACTAGGCAAAGTACATATTTTGAATAGAGTGATGAATGGATGTACTGCAGTAGTTGGGAAATTGGAGTACTTAGGTCTGACCATAGCTAAAATATTGTAGTGTTGTATGAAATCCACAATATGTTTATTTAATACAAGAGTTGTAAATTGTCACAGAACACATTCAACAACTGAAATGATAAAGAAGCTGGAGTGAGACACGAGTAGATGGGTAAATATTGGTTGTACAAGGGTCGTTCAATAAGTAATGCAACACGTTTTTTTTTTTTTTTTTTTTTCTCAAACAGGTTTTTTTATTAAGCATTCAAATACACCATGTTATTTCCCAATCTTTTAGTTACATAACACTATTTTTCAACATAATCTCCATTCAATGCTATGGCTTTACGCCACCTTGAAATGAGGGCCTGTATGCCTGCATGCTACCATTACACTGGTTGATGCCGGAGCCAATGTTGTACTGCATCAATAACTTCAACATCCGCGTAGTGTCTCACAGATTGCGTCTTTCATTGGGCCAAACATATGGAAATCCGACAGTGCAAGATCGGGGCTGTAGGGTGGATGATGAAGAAGAGTCCACTGAAGTTTTGTGAGCTCCTCTTGGGTGCAAAGACTAGTGTTGTCATGAAGAAGGATAAGTTTGTTCTGATTTCTGTGCCTATGAACACGCTGAAGCCGTTTCTTCAATTTTCGAAGAGTAGCACAATACACCTCAGAGTTGATCGTTTGACCATGGGGAAAGACATCAATCAGAATAACCCCTTCAGTATACCAGAAGACTGTAGCTATGACTTGACTGGCTGAGGGTATGGCTTTAAACTCTTTCTTGGTAGGGGAGTGGGTGTGGTGCCATTCCATTGATTGCCATTTTGTTTTGGGTTTGAAGTGATGAACCCATGTTTCATCACCTATAACAATGTTTGACAAGAAATTTTCACCCTCAGCCTCATGATGAGCAATCAGTTCCGCACAGATGGTTCTCCTTTATTCTTTATGCTCTTCGGTTAGACATTGAGGGACCCAGCTGGAACAAACCTTTGAATATCCCAACTGGTGAACAATTGTGACAGCTCCACCAGCAGAAATGTCAAGTTGAGCACTGAGTTGTTTGATGGTGAACAGTCAATCGTCTCGAATGAGAGTCTTTGCACGCTCCGACATTGCAGGAGTCACAGCTTTGCACGGTCGGCCAGCACGCAGGAGATCAGACAGTACTGCTAGACCTTGCGGCGATGATGACACATGCTTTGCCCAACAACTCACTGTGCTTATATCCACTGCCACATCACCATAGACATTCTGCAATCGCCTATGAATATCTGAGATGCACTGCTTTTCCGCCAAAAGAAACTCAATCACTGCCCATTGTTTGGAACGAACATCCATTACAGACACCATTTGAACAGTTCCATATAGTTCTGTCACCTGTCGGAAGTCAATGAATCTATACGAGACAAAGTGGGAATATTTGAAAATGTTCCACAAAAAAATTCCGTTTTTTTTTCAACCAAAATTGGCTGAGAAAAAAAATGTGTTGCATTACTTATTGAACGACCCTCGTAGAATTAAGACAGTGCATTGAAGGGCAAAGAGTACCATTACTACAAACTGGTACACAGTTTCACACTTAAGGTAGTGGAAAAATTTTCTTTTGTAAGAAGAGAAGTTCGGGTTTGAATTAATTACAAAGAAAAGTGATAAATAATTTACCAAAAACATTGAATGAATTTAAAATTAAAATTTGTAAAAACAAATGTAGTTGAGTGAGGAAATTACACTTAAAACAATCAAGATTTTTGAAAAGAAACAATCAGGAATGGAGACAATTAGGTATGTAGGCAATTTTCGATGAGAAAATTTGCTCTATTGCAATAAAGTTAAGTACAAATAAACTGTCATGAATTTGAATTAACATATATTTCATTGATTATTTGTTAAATAGGGTTGAATTACATTAAAATCACAAACTTCAGTTTCGTAAAAAGAATAGAATTTGGACTGTTAGTTAATTGTCTGAACCTGATTAAAATATATCTGTACAGTAAGAGAAGATTCCTTCTGAACTTATGTAATGGCAACTCAGATTCCTATAAAAGTGAGAGAATTTGCAATGAGGAAAACAGAAAGAACAAGAAAATAATTTTATTAAAAAATAGTTCAATCCCACATTTAGAAAAGAATAACATAGTAGAAGATTTAGTTTTGATTTATACTGAATTTCATTTACTGATTTCACATCTCCAACAACAATTTAAAAAAAAATTGAACACTGAATCATATTAGATAAAATTTTCAATTCTCAAAGATAAATTGAAAGATAGATCAAAGACTTATTAATTTGAAGCATTTGGAAAGGAGAAAAACCTTTCAAAACCAAAACTGAAGATTGCTGCAGCGTTAAAACATGTACACATATAGATTATTGAAATTTATGGGCTCGTATCCCTTATTTGGGGTGTAAGGGTGGGGGCACTATGTTAGCATCTTCCAACCAATTTTCAATCTCTTCTTCATGGGGTACATCCTGTTTGCACAGACAAGTCTCTGGCGTCTGAATGACTCCCAGTATAAGGAGTTGCCAACTGCCTCCTGAAAGGAGGGTGGTAGAGTGAGGAGTGGTTATGGGCTCTAGGTGTTGGAAACAGCCCCTAAAGGTGGACGAACCAGAATTGATCAACGGCGTAGGTATGCAGAAGCTGCTGTATTAAAGAAGCATCCGGTAAACTGAGGCATGTAATCTGTTCCAATTACAAATAGATAATGGCTTCTTCCTGGGTAAAATATTCAGGAGGTAAAATAATCCCCAATTGGATCTTTTGGTGAGAACTGCTGCTACAGCAGTTATCAGAATGGATGGACACATTCTACAAGTCGGAGCATGTAATGTTAAAAGTCTGAATAGGGCAGGTAGATTAGAAAACTTAAAATGGGAGATGCGACAACTTCAGTTATTTACCATTGGGATTAGTGAGGATTTCTGGTATGGAGTACACAGAGTAGTTAACACAATAGCTGTCGGTAGGGTTACTGGTGTCGAATTTATAATGTGCAAAAGAGTAAGTCATTATGAACAGTTTAGTGACAGGATTAGTTTGGTGAGAATAGAAAATTATCTCTCTCCAGCCACATTAGTACAAATTTATATACCAACATCACAGGATGCTTTCAAAAAAGTAGAGAAAATATATGATGAAATTGAAGAATTAATCCAATATGTGAAGGGGGATGAAAATCTAATAATCATGGATGATTGGTAGTGGGGGAAGAAAAAAGGGGAATAGTGTAGAAAGTTTTGGCATAGAAAAAATGAGTGTGGAAGCAGGTTGTTAGAATTTTGTGAAAAATATAAACTCACCATGGCGAACGTCGTACTTATGAATCTTTCATGAAGAATATACATCTGGAAAAATCCTGGGGATACAGGTAGATATCAGGATTCAGCACGGTAGATCGCATCCGAATCATCCACAAAGTAATAAGTCAAGCAAATGAATACCAGATGCCACTCTGTTTGGCTTTTTATCGATTTTGAAAAAGCTTTTGATTCAGTCCAAGCCCTTCTAGAACAAGGAGTGAATTCAGGCTATATTGATATAGTGTACAACATCTACAGCACTTCCACTGCCTTTGTCAACATCGCTGAAGCCACCAAAGAGTTCTCAGCATAAAGAGGGGTAAAACAAGGAAACTCTATATCTTCCAAGCTATTCACATCGGTCCTGGAGTTGGCAATATCAAAAATCCAATGGCAAAACAGAGGGTTGAGAATAAATGAAAGAAGTCTCAACAATTTAAGATTTGCTGATGATATAGTTTTACTCTCAAATAGTCTGAAAGAGCTCAAAGAACTGATAAATGAACTAGAGGCAGCTTGTGGTGAAGTGGGCCTTAAAATAAATGTGTCAAAAAAGTAAAATCATGCAAAATAAATGGACAGAAAAAGACAAAGACAAGGCAGACACGAAAGATGCTGGCATTGAGTCCGCAGAACAGTACATCCATTGTTGTTTTGTTGTTGCTTTAGGATGCGTCGACAGCGGGGTCATTAGTGAGTATATCCATCATGGCCAACTAATCAACATGAATGATGACTCAAAGCCTGAGATCTACAGACGCATAAAGCTGGGCTCAAGAGCATATGCAAGAAATTCCATAGTTTTTAAATCTAACATGCCAGTACATCTTAAAAAACAGGTTTATGAACAATGTGTATTACTGGTCCTCACATACGCCTACCAGACTTGGACCCTAAATAGTCACATTAAGCAAAAACTGAGAACTGCCCAGTGAAGTATGGAAAAAGCAATGCTAGGGTTTACAAGAAGACACAGGAAAAGGACTATAAACATTCGTTCAATAACCAAAGTGACAGACATCTCAAAAAGAGTCATAGCCCAAAAATGGCAATGGGCTAGTCATATTGCTCGCAAAAGAGATGACAGATGGACTACGGCAGTGCTGGATTGGATACCAAGGAACCTGAAAAGAGCAAAAGGAAGAAGACCCCCAGATTGTTGGGATAGAGATAAACGTCGAGTTACAGGAGTGAACTGGAAGAGGGTTGTTCAAGATCGATCAGCATGGAAGGAACTACAACAAAACTATGAAGAATTAAATTCTAATATATAGCTCATTTGACTTAAAGAGGCTACATCCTGAAATAAGGATTGATAAAGCTATAATAATAATAATATCATGTTGAAAGAGAGATTCAGGAATCAAACTCCAGACTGTTAAGCATACCCCAGAACTGACATAGTCTCTTGCCAGAATCTGATAGTTATGAAATGTAGGCTGAAATTCAAGAGAATGAAGGAGCAACACAGGCAGAAAAGACTGTAACTGAATGAAATGAAAAAATCTAACATGAAAGAAAAATTTTCAGAGATTGTAGACAAAGGTCTAAGAAATTATCTGAATGAAGTGCTACTGAGAGTGAATGGAATGCTTTGAAGAGAAAAATAATCAAAGCTGGTAAGGAAACATTAGGGTTTAGGAAAAAAGCTGCCCAGACACCTTCGATCACAAAAGAAATTTTAGAGATGATGTAGCAGTCAATTATACCCAAAAATACTCAGGATGAAGTAGGAAGAGAGTAGTACAGACATTTCAGAAATCAAAAATGGGAAAAAAAACAAAATAAAAGTGGTTGCAAGAAAAGTGCGAAGAGGCAGAAAAGTAAATAATTATAGCTAATTCATATGCAGCCTATAACAACAGATCAAACATAATTTTGAAGAAATGAAGGTAAGATGTATAAAGATTAAAGTTGATGATGGGAAGCCTTTTTCAAGCTCAGCTGATAGAGGTGATTGATGGAAGGAATTCATAGGGAAACTGTAGGATGGGGATGATTTGAACTACAGCCACAGCTGGGCAGAAAACCGTTAATCCGATAATTAATGAATTTAACAAAAATTTAACTTTCAAGTTAAACTAAAAAATTGTTAACAGTCTTCTTAACCTCTATTAAATTGAACGTCAATTGAGCATCAATTATTAACTTTAGTTTGTTACATTGGTAGTTAATGTCATGTTGTAAGGTTGAATTGTGCGCCATGCCACGCTTGTACTTTCGACGAGGTAATACAAAGTGCGAGTGTGATGCATATACAATTGTTACGTATGGGTGTGAGCAGGAAAGCTAGAGTTTTGGAGTATTCCTATTCTACGTCTTCAAACCGGCACTCACTAGTTGTTTCTACACTGAAGAGCCAATGAAACTGGTATAGACATGCGCATGCAAACACAGATATGTAAACACTCAGAGTACGGCACTGCGGTCGGCAATGCCTATATAAGACAGCAGGTGTCTGGCATAGGTGTTCGATCGGTTACTGCTGTTATAATGGCAGGATATCACGATTTAAGTGAGTTTGAACATGGTGTTATAGTAGGCACACAAGAGATGTGACACAGAATCTCCAAGATAGCGAAACAAAGATAACAAATGTAGATCCTCCACTTACTAAAGCTTAAGGCAAATAACATGAGCAGCTGAACTAACTGTGTTCCAGGTGATTCATTAATCATGTGAGAGTATATGAGATACATGGTAGGTATAACCTGGACACCTTTAGCAAAGGATATTGGATGAATCCAGGAAAATTGTTGATAGCTAAAAAACAAAAGTGTTTGAAAAAGCCAATGTAAAGTAATAAGTGGTGGCTCAACTGGAGTACAAAGAAAATTGCCAGTTTTTACCAGCCAAGTTTGGATTGGTAGGCTGACGACCAGGAGGGCACTAACTGTGAAGTAGTTATCAAGATAACAACACACAAATATAGATATATATTTGCAGTTTCAAAAATATATTCATATTTTGTGTAGATCAACTTATTTTTACTAGTAAATGCACTTGCAACATGTTTGCAGCTTATGTGAACATAAAAAACTTCAGCATTATGAATGAGTTTTGAGTACATAAGGAGAGGATTTTCAGAACAGTTTGATTAAGAATTTTTAATTTCTTCCATGGAAAATTTCTATATTTTAACAGATTGTTTTCTTTTTTTACAGAAACTAACATTAAATTATGTACAGTACACACATTTTTACATGGAGTTATATGTACAAAAGTAACAGTTGAGTTACACATTTCAACCTTTTACAATGAAATGTTTAATGTCAAAATAATATATTTGTAAAACCTTACTTCCAACTCAGTGATTCTCATTCCAGTCTTTTTTTTCTTAATTTGATATGAAAGTGTAAAATTAAAATCTAGTCCCAAGTTTTGAGCATACGCCATACATATACCGTGTAGAAAGATTAATTATTATTTTAACACAGGAAATTTTAGCTAAATATCGGAACATTGGGGTGTATTCTAATAAATTGTTTGTAACCAACACTTTTTATAAAAAGAAAAATGTCACGGTATCCCTGTAATTACTGGACTTACAATTGTGGCAGTGATTAGCAATTATTGACAACCAAAAGGATATTAAATACAACAGTATCAAAAAACATTTTGTGACCATGATAACTACAAGAAAAACTTGTTTACATCTGGAAGCATTTTATCAATCAATGCACTAGACTTCAAGTTGGAAAAAGAAATACAGAATAAGTGGGAAAAAGCAGTGCATGGAGACCATTTTGTGACTAAATATATTACTACAGTATTATACACTCACTTTTCTCAGAAACATGTCAATTATAGATGTATATAAAAATTACTTAAACAGAGTATCAGCCTCAGCATTTTAAATATAGTACACTGCACAACCATATTATGTACTTGTGTTTAAAAAAGTACAAAAGAGATAATCTGAATATAATAGTTTTCTATATTACCTACAACGGTTGGAGAAAAAGGTTTAGATAATAATACACTTCTATGCCAATAATAAAGTTTCCAGCATGTGTGAAATTCTAACTGATGTGGGGGGAAAAAAAATAGTATTTGGACTTACAGAATGAGAATAGTTCATTTTTTCACATCAAGGGAAAGATTATTGAGACTGGCTAGCAAATCCCGCACATCAGTCTCCACTTCTTCCTTGGAGGTACTCATTGTCACACGTGAAGAGAAAGCATTTAGCAATTCCATTTCCATCTGTTGTCCTTTCTTTTGTAGATATGCCATCATCATGTCGATAACCTATAACCATTAAAAACATTTTAAATAACACTCTCAGATAAGTGTGTGTGTGTGTGTGTTTTAAATAGAAATGGTTTAAAGTTATTTACCTTTTGCACTTCACCTTTGATGAATTTTGAATCTTCATTATCACTACCCCTTTGTAACAACTTGAGTTTTGACTGCGCAAGCTGCAGAGGATTTCGCCCGAAGAGATCAAGAGAATTTACATCTGTTCCTGCAGAAGGATGATAATATATACTTAACTTTACCGAGTAACGAAAAAAATAAAAAGAAGAAGAAGAAGAAGAAGAAGTACATGTATGAAGGACAGAATAAGTGAAACTTTGTTATCTTGGTTGTCCGCGAGGAACTATGTCAATTTGTCAAAACCTTACATTTCAGCCATCATGTTGTGGCCTTCTTCAGAGGGCTGTCATGGCAGGAAACACTGCCGCCTATATAAGTTTCGACAAATTGATGCGGTTCCACCCAGAGAACTAGGATAACACCGACAATGACTGTGGAAGTCTGTGCACCAGCTTAAGAGAAACATTTGTTTGTCATAACAAACAGTTCTGACAAATCATGGTGAAAAACCCAGCAGTGTCATATTGGATAAAATTATAGCTAAAAAATATAACCAAAATTTTAGACTTTCCTAGGATTAACTGTATTTTCAAAAATGTCTACTCTAAATTTTTATTTTCTCAACTATTTTGGCCAGAGAGAAAGGTAGATAACAATTAGAAACATCAATATATCATCTGATTGCTCAACATTTCCATTTATAAGTGTTTCACTTTACTATTACAAATTAATCTACAACTAGGATTTTTTTGTTTTGCGTATTTCATACAGCAACAACCTTTATCTCATTAGAAGCAAGATGAAGTAATTTAGCAATTAGTTCAAAGTGGGGGTATTGCGGACTAAGCAGTACAAAATGAAACTGCTGTAATTATCCATTCACTGAGAAGGCTATATGATGCGTGTTCTTTTTTTATTTATTCAAGAGTTAAACCCCAGATAAGTGCTATTGTGGGATCTCCCAAAACAGAGAGAAAGTCTCAAACTCTACCCAAGTTACATGCACTGCGGATTTGATTTCATTATTACCAGTCACAATGAACAACTCACTGGTGAGAAAAAAAGCAATGTGTTGCTCTGCCCTTGAATGTTAATAAAAACGCTGTTAAATCAGTATTTTTTCCCATAACTGGCACAGGATCATTATAGGATCATTTAATTAAATTAGTTTTAGTATTATTATATTCACACATTACACTGGACTTCATTATTATTGAATTGTGATAAACACTTATGACTGTTAGAAGTAACTTAGGTTTAGAATCAGGCATATGGAACAATTAATTTTGCTTGTACATTTTTCCTTTGTAAATTTGTGTAGTCTTGCCACCTAGCCACAGAGTTTCAATTTGCCGCACATTCCGCTTATCTCGTAGTTGGACCTACAATTTAATGTGAAATCCGTAAATGTGTAAAAATTCCTGAGTCAACTGGGATTTGAGCCCAGGACCCTAAACTCTGAAAGCGAGTACCTTAACCACTAAGCTACCAGACTATTTTCCCTTTACTTCTCAGCTTTTTGAAGCCAGATCAAGATAATCTTGGATGTTCATCCTTTTTGGTTTATTAAATGTATAAATATTTAGGAGTGGCTGTGTCCAACACAAGTCTTGCGCAAGACCAGCCACCTCTCTGTTAACTTGAAAAAGGGGATTTTCACCCGAAATATTGTTTTTTCTTTGTTTGTGTATTGTGCTGTGTTGCTGCTGCCCTCCTCCCTTCAACTTTGGTGAGTGTTGGGTGTGTTTTTCCTTTCTTTTCCATGTAAATGTTGCCTCGCGGCATTTCTTTCCTTTCATTGTTACCTATAAATATTTATAAATTTTCTCAAAAAAATCAATGAAAATATTGTTTGAATAAATATGAAATTTTTGGATAAATCAATCAAAATATGTCATCAGGTGGTGTCCAAGAAGTATTGGTACAACAGTTTGATCCATGGAGTTTTGATGGGTAGGTGGTTTTTGAGAGGACTTATGGCTGCAACTGTAAAGAAGTTAGTGATATCACATGGTTTTTCAAGTAAACTATCCATCAAAAAAATTCATTTTGATGGTGAGGACCATGTATAAACTTGTACAATGAAGGCAAATACACTGGTATTTGAAGTTTTAATGCTGGTGGCATGAACAACAAACAATTAAAAAAGGTTGGCCCATTGCAAGTAAAGGAGCTATTGGAGTTTACAGGAGATAAGAGGTACAGAGATAATTTTTAAGATTAAATGGTCTGTTGAAGTTGATACATGGTGTATTGAGAAAGCTACTGGGGAGCAAGTGTCACAAATCCGAGACAGATTGTAAGAAGTCATAGGCACAGCAATAGATTTGTTTTATGGAGTAAAGCCAGGAAAAAACTTTTTGAGGAAGACAAAACTATGGTTAGTTTTGGACAGTCTGTGGTATGTCTTTGTGTGTTGGATGGATCTGTTTATTGCCAGTTAGAGCAGATGACTGTGAAAGAGTGTTGGGTTATAGATACAGATGTGTCCCCCTCAGAAGACTATGCTGTAGGGATGGCAACATTTTGTGTGCAAGTATCGAAGTGAAAGTATTATTGGAGGGTTGTGAGTAAGGTGTGAACAATAATGTATAACTCATTGTTCCACAAGAAAATATTATATCGATGATGGTGATATCGGTGTTGGAGTATGACCATGTGGATTTTACACTGATGTTATACGTAGAAATAAAGAGACTGAGGTTGGGTATGTCTGGTGTTTAAATTTTTTTGGCAGGATAGTGCACTCCTATGGAGTTCAGATGAAGAATACTTAGATAGCTCCAACCGTGAAGCAGCACTTCAGATTATGGATATGTGGAAGCTAACATGGGCAGAAGCAGGTATTTGTAGTAAACATTGGATCTGTGAATATTTCCTCCATTGGTAATCACTTTTACAATGCAATAAACATTTCATATATCTAATTTTCCTATTGTACAAAAGAGGATTATTATATCATTATTCATCTGCCTCTGTTTGCATATGATCTCACAACAATCATTGTGATGAAATTATCTTCTCACTATGTTTTTTTCCCCCACACCATGCCTATAATGAACTGAAAATTCCTTTCATACACATGTGAGGGCTACAATGGGAACACTTGTTAGTTTTATCAATGATCCCTTTTATTGATCGCATAACTAAGGGGTAACCCGATATATTATTTCAGTGTTTTTATTGTTATTGCATATTCACGTGTTGTATGTGAAGGATTTTACTTCACACTAAAGTAATAAGCAATAATAATTAAATATTTTTTTTACATGAATATAAAAAATAATCTGTTATCAGTATCTATTTTAATATCTTGAACTTTTTCTTCTTCACTGCCATGAACATTAGATCCTTTGGCCTGCTTATGGCTTTCTCTATCACATTCTCAAACTAAAAAAGATAAAGGCTCATGTAGTCATAGCAACCTGGTGGCAGGGTTTTTGCTGGTTGCACACTCTGCCACTATCATAACCATGTCATATATTTATTATCTTAGCTAAACCGTTCAGTAGGAGGCCTAATACATATAAAGCATATATAGCCAGGCCTGCCGTAAGTGGGCGTGCAAGAATAATGTTAAAAGTCAGCCACCTAAAGCAGAAGAAATACCTATACCATTGTCGCCGCCAGGGATAGTAGCAGAGCTAAAAAAAACAACAAAAAAACACGATTTTGCTGGCCTCCCTAAAGCTGAGCGTATGTAATTGTAGTTAAATAGGGAGCACCATAATTGGTATATTGCACAAGGGCATTCAAACAGCTAGCGGCGGGCCTGCATATAACAAATAACTTTTATAATCATTTTCAACAGTACTTTTCAGCTCAGAAAATAACATCATTATACATCCATTATCTTACTAAAATCATTTCAAAGGGGGCCAATCTCATATAGTTGTAAATAACTTTTATAACCATTTTCTTAACAGTAAAACATTTTTTAAATTGATTCTAAACTATTTTCATAAAAGACATAAAATTCAAATAAGGTTGTTTTTTTAGTCATAATGAATTTTGTTGCTTTTATTTCCATAGAAGAAAGCATAGAATGATGATCATTTTAAGGTGAATTTTGTATGCTCTTAGAATTCTATTTAAGGAGATATTAAAAAAATGAAAAAATTGAACTATTGAAATAAAAGAGCTAGAAAGATAAAAGCAGGCTTAAATAAGAGAGAAAAATTAGTTTATAGGATATCCCCGTGTGAATTTGCTATTGTTCTATGAAAATTCGGCTAGAGATTAGCCAAGCTTACCATAGTTCCCTTGGGGAACAGTTTTTAAGTAGGCAGTTTTGAGGGAGCAGTTTTGAAGTAGCAGTATGTGTAGCTCCACGAGGGTAAATTTCAAAATTTGACTGCTAACAGTTTTCTTGCCTCAGAGATAGTTTGCTGACTCTAAGACTAGCTTTAGAAGAGGAGAACTTTATTTTTAAAATCCAACGTCAAGAACTTCAGCTATGATGTGGAAAGATGTCAATAGTAGCAGTGGTTAGAACTATCATTAAGCTCACTCTGAACTTAGGGGTGCAAATATGAGGATATTTGTCAGAGTGATTGCTTCTTCAGTGTTGTGCCTTGAAGGGTAACCAGCTTCTTCTTGTGTGATTACGAAGTTCGATGCTGCCTTTTTAAATATTTTCAACAAGTGTAATCTGAAACCAGCTTTAATTTCATAAAACTTTCAGAATATATTCAAATTAGTAACTCAAGTGACTTTCTTCCATTTATGTATGACCTGTTACATATTGCAGGATAAACTAATAGCTTGGCGGCCGGTTTAAAGAACTATAGCATCTTTGAGAAAAGGTATCAGTTACACAGCCAACACGATCAAGTTAATGTGAATGTTGCATAACCCCAAGCAATGTTGGATCAATTCAACTGCTTTAACCCAACCCAGTAATCCTACATTTTAACATAGCAAGTAAGGCTTTCAGCTGTCTTTCAAAGCACAGAAAGTTAGTTTCATTTCTGGTTTTAAATAGGAGAAAGTTTGTTTGATATTGAGTTCTATGGTAAAGCCAACCAGTTGATGCCTTTTGCAGATAACATTACCACTTCTAAGAGTAAATACCACCATTTTAATATATTGTTTATAATGTTGAAAATTCATTAATAGAAAGAAAATTTAAAAAAATTAAAGTGGGAAAACAGCAACAGCTGTCTGTGTTATGTGATAGACAATGTGAACATTAAGATTTTAAAAAGAAATGGTTTATCCAGTTAAATAATGAGAAAATAGTCATTACATAATGTTTCAAATACCAAAAGAATCCTAATTAGAAAGTTATAGTACAAAATACTATTTATAAATATTTTTAAGTAATTAAAGGAAAATGAATCCTACAATAGGCACATTGAATTCGGACATTACTCATGAATAATAGCGCTAAGGAAGTAAAGTTTTTGATATAAATTATCTAAAAAATAATAATACCAGTACAATTAAATAAATTTCGAACATTGTGATAGAGTTTTTTTGTTTTTTGTTTTGTTTTTGTATTTTGTTATGTTACACAACACCGATTCTGAGTCTGTAAACACGGAAAATTAATTTGAAAAGAAAGCAAATTTTAAAATAAGAAGAACGGCATAAATTTGAGTTATGACATTAAGGAAATGGCTTTTAGGCAATATAAATAACAAAGAACAGGGAAAATGACTCATCACTCACCAAAGTTGAAGGCTGTGACAAGTGAAAAATATACGAGATGAGCAAAAACACAGATAATATATATTGGTTTTACACCTTATTCATGTCATAGGGACCGAGCCACATGGTTCGGGAAGTGTGCACATACCGAAGTTTGCCACATGACTAGGACCATTTCTTTCTTACTTCTTCACACTTATCTTGCAGCCTTTTTCCTTTTGATTTTTTTGCATTTCCTGTTTATTTGATTTCTAAATTGTCTGTATAATTCTCTTCCTGCTTCATCCTGAGTAGTTTTGTGCCTTCTCCTCTGATCCATCAGCTCCATTTTTTTTGTGATCCAAGGTTTTCAGGCGGCTTGTTTCCTAAAACCTAAGGCTGGCTGTCCAGTGGACGTGTATTCGCGCGAAAAATGTTCGCGCGAATGCGCTTGTATTTGCGTGAACCATGTTGGCACGTAGACACCCCGTCCACTGAAAGCAGATTCGCGCAATTCTGTCGCCAGTTCTCTGTTGTTTGTGCCACAAAAAACAGTAATAATGCCTTTCTCTCAATCGCCGGAATTATACGCATTGGAATCAACAATTCTAGCAAAAAGAAGAACAGCAGAAAGAGGAGAGTAATATTTTTGCCAAAAGAAAGGAGTTTTCCATTTGGTTGAATTAGGGCCGCTGTTTTGAGACCGCCTTTACCGGATTTTTCTTCCTAATATTTTTTTAACTCTCTTCTAAAGGTATCCCTCAACCCTTTCTATTTCTTCTTAATGTCAGCGACTATAACAAAAGAAATAAGAACAAAAACTCCTTAGTACATACTTGTTTAAATTGTTTAATGGAGAACGAATAAATGTAAATTTCCAAGTATACGTCCTAGATAGATCGGCTAAATTTCTAGTCTTACATCTTCTCTTCGGCGAAACAGTAAAAACCAGTGTAAAATAAAGAGATGAAAAACATTTAAAAAATAGTAAATTTTAATACATTGAGAGAAATATAATTATACAATTATAATAAGACACGTGTTATCAAAGGCTGAAACTTCATTTTTATTAATTAATAAAACTCATGTTTCAGTTTACTTATCGTCGTCGTTAACTATTTAACTTTCTATTAAAATACAGTTATAAACTTGAAAATAATTTCATCTGAAGAGAAAAATAATTATTTGAAAATTGGACACAAAAAAGTAATTGGATGGGGCGGCTCAAACAACCGTCTCAAAGCTAAAATAGATTAATTGAACTACGCCACAAATAATCGTTATAAATTGACGGTGGTTTGTTTCATAATATTATGCTGAGTAATTTTATCAGAAACGATAACAAACAAAGTTAATATATAAATACTATGCGTGCTGTTACGAAACCAAAGGTTATTCGTCACTAATTACAATCCGAGTAATTGATTGAATTTTTTTGTTTAAGAGAAAAACAAAATTATCGACTGTAAATCTATATGATTATTCCATCAGTGTTGTGTTTTAATGTATGAAAGTGTTTTGATTGAACTGAATGACTGTTGTAATAGAAGCAGTACAGTGTAAGGAATATTGGTTAAAGGAATGCAATTAACAATATTATCCGATCTATGATGTTATGAGTAAGATTTTGAATGTTTGAAAGCGTTTTATTTTGTAAATATGCTGCTGAATGCTTGTTTATATTTTCACTTAAAACGTTTACTGACGATTTCCAGTAATTTTTGTTTTTGTGCGATTTGTATTGTTTCCGTAATTGTTACCAGGAAGTTTCTATTTAATCATCTAATACCAATCACATCAAACCAGTAGAGATATTGATGACAGTAAGCAAAAAATAAAGCCTATACTGTGTGAAAATAATAGATATTTAACAATGCATTTTGTTTATATAAATGAATAAGCAATAGAATTAATTACCTGGTGAATTCATTTCTCTTCCAATTTCTTCTCACATCTTCATTTGGACATTTCTTTAGTGGTATAAGATAATTTTTGAACCCACTAATGGGCTTGTTCTAGAACAAGAGCAAGCAGTTTGTCTATATCCGTCGCGCGAACTGTGTGTTCGCGTGAACAAATCCAAATTTTTTTGGATCTCATCGCCCTCGCGTAAGTTCGCGCGATTCAGGAGCTCGCAGTGGACGGAGTCACATTAAATTACCTTTGTTTGGATTGGAACGATCTCTTTGCGCGTTTCCGCGTGAAGATTTTTCGCGCGAATTCGCGTCCACTGGACGGCCAGCCTAATGTTTCTTTACCAGCTCGCATTATTTATCTCTTCAATGCATTCTATTTGTCCTCAGTTGAACTACTTTCAGAGTTACTTCTTAGACTCACGTCTACCATTTCTGCTAATTTTTCTCATGTATTAATCTGTTTCACTTTATCCACTTCCAGTCTGTTGAGCTTATATTGCTTCCCTATTCTCTTGAATTTCAGCCTGCACTTCATAACTATCAAATAGGCCCAGCGTATGTTGTACAGTCTAGAACTTGATTCATGAATCTTTCTTTGACTATGATACAATCTAGCTGATATCTACTTGAATCCCCTGGAAATTTCTAGGTATACATCCTTTGTGCATGATTCTTAAATAGTGTGTTCGCCATGATCAGTTTATATTTTTAACAAAATGCTAATAACCTGCTTCCTTGTTCATTTCTTTCTCCTAGACCAAGGCTTCATACAGCTGTTCCTTCTCCCACTACCGCATTCAAATCACCCATGACAATTATATTTTCACATATTGGATTAATTCTTCATTTTTGGCATATATTTTATCTATTTCATCATCATCCTCCTGTGATGTTCGCATATACACTTGTACTAATGTGGATGAATGAGGTGGGCTTAGTTTCTAATCTCATCAAAATAATTCTGTGACTAAACTGTTCATAATAACTTATCCGTTTCAAAAGTTTCTTGTTTATTAAAAATCCAACACAAGTAATTCCACTGACAGCTTCTGCGTTCCCCAGACCATACATCTTGTGTATCTTTCCACTTAATCTCACAGCAACATCTAACTCAAGTCATTCCATCTCCATTTTTAAGTTTTCTAATCTACCTGCCCTATTCAGACTTCTAATATCCCACGCTTGAACTAATAGAATGTTTTTATCTATTCTGATGACTGCTTGTTGAGCATTCCCCACCTGTAAATCCGATTAGGAGAGTATTTTACCTCCAGAATATTTTACCCAGGAAGAAGCCATCATGATAAATGTAATTTGAAAGGATTACATGTCTTTGGGATACCCTTAGGGTCTTTAATGCAGTGGCTTTCCATTGCCTTCTGAATCCTCATGCCAGTGATCATTTCTGATTCATACACCTATGGGGGCAGCTTTCAACCCAAAGGAAAGAGGGTGCTTGGGACCACTCCGCACTCTTCCGCCCTCCATTAGAAGGCCATTGACAAGCAGTGGTTTACTCCTTATACCGGACCAGAACATTGTCCGTGTAAGCGGTGCACCACGTGAAGGAGAGATTGACATTTGATTGGAAGAGGTTACTATAGTCCCTCCCAAACCCTTACTATTTGTAAACTTCAAAACTAAAATACTGACTCTAAACATGATGTGATTCATAATGCTTTTTTAAAATATTAAATAAAGACATTTAAAGCAGCAAAAATAAAATAATGTTAGGAAAATAGAAAATAAACTGTAACCTACCAGCCTTCAGCAAAAGTGTCACAACACTCAGATTGTTGGTACAAGCAGCTAAATGAAGAGGAGTGTTGCCAAGTGAATCTCTTTGATTTGGATTTGCACCTTTATCCAACAACAACCTACAAATAAGAAGACATAATAGTTTAACCAGTATATATATATATATTTCCATAAACCAACCTCATCCAATACGAGATATATGAATGTAAAAATAATCATATCACTATGTTAAAAATGGCTGGAACAAAAAGCAAGGAATAACTTTTAAAGTGTAAATTGAGAGTTCCTCAAAATTATTCCATAAATTAATAAATCAGAGTATGATTTAAAAATAAGTTTTATCAAATTAAATATGAAAAGTGTATTATGCATAACCAACTATAAAAGTGTAACAATGGAGTTCAGAACTGCCCCAAGGTGATATTTATTTAGAAATGAAATACCAAACATTCACCAAAGTTGAAGGCAGAAGGGTAGCAGCAACACGAAATAATAAACAAACACAAAAAACACAATACTTTGGGGATAACTCTTTATCAAGTGGAAAGACACATGTGGCTGAACTTGTGCAAGCCTCAAAGTCAACACAGTGACACACAGAATGCTTGTAGCTGTGCTGACCATGTGGATTGTGTGAGCTCAGATAACTTGACCACTTGATAAAGGGGTAACCTCAAAATATTGTGGTTTTTTTCGTGTGTGTATATTATTTTATTTTGCTGCTGCCCTCATTCCTTCAACTTGGGATATTGGGAATAATTTATCATTCCTTTGCACACAACTATAAGAGTGTTACTGATTCACTTTATATTATAAATTGCTCATAAACTTTATTTAACTGAACTAGAAATATGGGTATTATATATTTCATCATACACCCGCAAGAAGGCGTGTTTCAACCAACTTAATTTCATATGCAAACTCACATGGCTGGAAAACAGCTAACCATTTTAAATATTGAGTTTCAGAACTACATAATGTTTTAATAAAGTAAATGTCAAGAAATAATACCTCTTGTTCAAGAAAAATTATGGAAGGGTGCTGATCTGAGCTCACAAAATTCATCATGAAGTGCTGAGTTGGAGACTTTGTAATGGACAGTGATATGCCATGTATTATCCTATCACCTACCAATGGCTAGTAACAAGAATTGAACACCACTGGTGAGTAACATCACTCATTTTTTGAAGACATTAAACAGATGCCACATCATCAACATGCAGTATTATTCTCACTTGCTGAATAGACTACACTGAAAGTTGAAATTTTTGCTGACATGAAAACATCATACTTGCAGACTGGCAAACCTAATTTCAAGGCAGAAAATACCATACTGCTTGATTAATGCATTCATGTATTTTGTTATTGTTGAGTGAAGTCAATGATTTCAATATGGTCAGAAAGGAAGCCCCTGCTAGAAGCAAAATTTGAAAAACCTACAGATTAGAAGTAAGCTATCTATCAAGTAGTTAATAAACTGTTACACTTTGAAGAGCAGTGTTGGTATGGAGGAGGGGGAATTTCTAACCTAATGTTTGCATTATTTTTTATACATAATCAGACTGTCCACTTACTGTGTATAAGAATCAAAATGATCTTACAATTAAAATAATCAGGATCGAGAATGTTATATACAGTTAATATCTACCAGTACTTACTTAACAACATCAGCATATCCACGACATGCAGCAAGATGTAAAGGTGATCTGCTCTGGTCATCGTAGCAATTAGGATTGACACCAGCATCAAGCAATGTGCTTACTAATTCAATGTTGTTAGTGGAACAAGCGTACCGCAACTTTCTCTCATCTAAAAACATATGATATTTAATAATATTGTAATATTACCACAAACACTATACATAGAAAACCAACATTCATCAATGCCACTGGGTAAAAAATACACTTACAGTATCTGCATCAGCAACTCCCTTCATCAGTTTTCTTCATTCCAGCAGATGTATGTGAGAGCAAATTATTATTCACTACTATCATACAAATTTATCTGTAAAACTATCAAATCTCGCTCAAATTGAATTACGAAATAGCACACGCTCTGTTGGCAGCTTCCCTTAATCTACCTATGTATCTACCAAACCAACTCATTAACTGTATCAGAATCACAACTTTTCAAGGGCTAAATTTATTCAGCAATGAACTTATGAAGTATACTTGCAAATCTTTGGCTAAATGTCCATTGAGTCCAAAGAATTTTAAAAACAGATGTACTAAGTTTTTATAAGTTGCCACTTCCAGAATCTGGTTACTTTTTTTTTTTTTTTTTTTTTTTTTTAATTATCAGTTTCTTGACTGGCTTGATGTAATCCTTAACCGTTTCCTATCTTGCACTAACCACTTCATCTCAACATACCCCACACAACCTATGTACTCAGTTTTCTGCTTCATATATTCTAATCTCTGTCTTCCACTACACATCTGACCTTTGACTGTTCCATCCACCAACAAATTAACCAATTCTGCATGTCTTAAAATGTGAACCACCATCGTCTCTCTACTCTCTGTAATATTTATCTACAAACTCCCTTTCTCATCCATCACTGACAGAACTGTCCACCTAATTTTCAGCATTTTTCTACAGAATCACATTTCAAATGCTTCAGTTTTCCTTCTTTCTGGCATGCCCAGCGTCCATGTTTCACTACCATATAGTGCTGTGTTGCACACATATAGTTTTAAAAAGATTTTCCTGTGCCCTAGAATAATATATGAAGCTAAAAGATTTTTCTTTTTCAAGAAGTCTGTTTTTGCTAGTGCTATTCTGCTTTTAACATTGTTCTTGCTTTGTACATTAATTGTAATGTTACTTTCTAAGTAACAGAATTACTTAACTCTATTGTATCCAAACCTATTTTTACAGTTTGTTCTGCTAACAGGACAATGTCATCAGCAAATTGTAGAATAGTGATTTCTACTCCCTGAGCACTTTCGCCACATGCAAATTTTCTTTTACTGTTTTTGTTTCTTCATCTACACAGAAGTTGAAAATTAATGGGGATAAACTAGAACCTTGCATCACTTCCTTTTTGACTGGTGTACATCTCTCATGTTCTCTACTTTTATTATAGCCACTTGATTTTATGTAGGTTATTGGGACCGTACATGGCATATGTTGGTAGTGGGACTTGGGTGGATTTTAGTAAAAAAAATTAGGAATAGTACATGGAAGGGGAAAGGCGACCATGACCACAAGCTGGCACTCGATTTTACAAATAAAGGAGTTTTGTTGGTAAGGATGTCAGGGACTGGAACAAATTACCGAGTGAAGAGATGAATAATTTACAAAAAATGCTATGGGATTTAAGATTAAAATTTGCAAATCAGAATAGTAAATGGGGCATGAATTTAACACGCCAATTTATAAAAGATAATTTACAAAAATAAAAGGGGTAATCCATGACCCACTACGCTGTCGTAGCAGGGGGAGAGGTGATACTCCCACGTGGTGCGTCCCAGGTGGCGGAGAGGGAGGTCCTCACCGGTTTACCGGCGGACTTGAGCTAAATAAAATAGCTCTCGTGAGCCAAACACAATATGATGGATGAAGGAGGAAAGTAAAAGAAGCCAGAGAACACCATGAGGCAACCTCTAGGGCTAACAACCTTAGTTATAACACGGATGCGTAAACATCAAAAAAAAATTTAAGCCAAACATGCATGATGGTAAAACTTCTAAAGAATATTACCACAGAGGGTAAATCTTCAGATGAATCCCTCGTCGTGAAAGGTGCAGCACAAGAGTCTCATTCGGATTCTGAGGGAGACTCGGCATCATGCAAAACACGAGTCGGAGCGTCTTGGAATGTCCCTAACAGTCGCAAACTCAGAACCAAATCCAAAACATTTCCAGCAACATTCAATATAAATTCATTCAGCCAAACTGGTAAGATGAAAACCCTAACTAGAGCCCTCCATGAAAACCTGATATCTGTAATAGCACTGCAATAAACACGGTACCCAGATGAAGAGATTTTCGATTCTGAAGGTTATCATTTCTTCAAGAGTCGAGTGCAGAAAAGGATTCTCAATGGGTCTCTGATGCTTGGAACAGCTTTTGCTGTGAAAACTACAATCCTGGAATCAGTTGAAAATTTTGAAACAGTAAATGATCAGCTATCTATATTAACAATCAAGTGCGCCAACAAAACTTACACACTAATAAATGCACACGCCCCCACAAATGATAAAAACAGATCAGATCCAGATGAAGTGGAAAAATTTTGGTGTCTACTAGATGAAAAGCTAGCCAAGATTTCCAAGCACCATGTAAAAATTCTTTTGGCGATTTCAACGCACAACTTGGGCGAGAAAAGAAATACCGGAAAATTATTGGATATTATCCCGCTCACAAAAAAAAAACAATCAAAATGGTAAGAGATTAGTCTCTCTGCAAAAATCATAGCCTGCAGGTGCTGTCGACACACTTCTGTCATTTGCCAAGGAAGCAAACAACATGGCGATCTCCAGTCCAAGCCATTGGAGAGTTCCAAATAGATCACGTTACTATCTCCAGGGAAAATAGCCCTGAGATTATGAACGTTAAAGTAAAAAAGAGCATAAATGTAGATTCACCAGAGCCTCATCCGTGCATACAGGTTGCACCATGTGATGGAGGAGTTGACATTTTGATGGATGAGAATAATATAGTCCCACCCAAACAGTTATTCGATAACCTATCAAATGTAGTTTGTTATTATCTTCCCCTTCAGGAATAATAAACTATTTCCATATCATTATTAAATGTTGTACTCAAGAGATTCACCATCAGCATTGGCCCCACATTTGGGAGGATATAGGTTTGAATACCCATCAGTCATCCAGATTTGGGTTTTAAATGGTTTCCCCTCACATGATCACATGCCTCTCCATGGCTCATTTGTGCTCTGATAGCAATGACTGTTCCACCGACAGTTAAGCACATAATAGCTTCATTAGAACTCTTTTGGCTTCCACTTTTCTGGGCTTCTGTAGGAGTTTCACAGTTACCTTAGTGGTGCCAGGGCATTCATAGTCCCCGCTGATCTCACCCTATGTAGAGTTTGTACCTGCAGTCAGTGAATTATGACGACCTCAAGTTGCCACTTCTCCCCCCCTCCCCAGTTATTAACCACATTTTTCATACAGGCCTTTCTTTCTTTTCTTCACAGAACTTCTTCTGCATATGTTAATGGCCTGCTTCTTTTCAGATGATGTCGTTCTTTTGGTTTTGGCTGAACAACCAAGTATTTTGCAGCGTCAGTCAGTCATCTGAAGTCTTCTCTACGTCTTTCAAAATTGGAGCTTATACCAGGTAATCAATACAAAAATAAATACAGACATCAGCATCAAGCAGTTAAGATCATCACTGAGCAGATCATCAGCCAATTGATTGACTTGAGTTTTCATTATTTAATTTAATTGTGATGGAAATTTTCCTACACACCCAATTTTCCATTTTATGATTTTTATCTTAAATTCTTACCACCCAAATGCCTCTGTCGTTTAGAAATTTTAATTTCTTTTAACGTTTCTGAAAAAAGTTAATCATTTTAATTGGAAATTTATTCAAATCCTTCACTCCTTTACCTAAAAAAGAACATTTTCCCATTCGATTTTTGCGTGAAATCAGGTGCCAATTTGTGGTCACATTTTTCTCTTTTCTTTCATGTACTATTCCAATTTTTTCTACTAATTTCCATCGAAGTCTTGTCACAAATTTATGACTTATGTATTCCCTGCAGATGGTTTCCAGTGACTGCCAATCCAGCTTCTTTATCATATCAGTTACTGAGTGTGTTACGCAGTAATTTCCACATACAAATCTAGTTGCCCTCATTTGCATGATCTCCCACTCCTGCATTTGATACCAAAATGTGGGTTCCATACTAACCATCAATTCAAGCAATGGCCTGCACAAGATTTTATAATTCAGTTCCCTTACATGTCTGGTGCATCCTCTCATCAGTCTCTCCAATAAATGGAAGTTTTCAGAGTATCTCCCTGCAACTTGCCCAAAGGATTTTGCTCTCTGATGTTATGTTAAGATATTTAAACTTAAGGTCTCCCTACCCTACAATCTGTGTAGCTAATCAGTTTTGGGTGCTTCCCTTCATTCAATGTTACCTATCCAGCTAGATATGATAGCCAGATCTCCCTATAATTGTTCACAGTCCTTATCCATTGTAATTTCATTATACAGGGCGTTCGCCGGAAAACGCTACCCTCCCAGTCTGTTGCTGTCGGCAACTTGCTCGGACAGTGGAGCCAGCAGATCCCGCCACACGGCACCGTGAATCACCGCACTGTTTAACACCTCCGCTGCCCCAACAGTGCAGTGACGCAATATAATGGTACCCTTACATTGCTAAGAACGGTTTCTTTGCATTGTAGCTAGTTTGTGACTTCAGTCTCTTATTAATCAGTGTTGTGAATAAACGTTTCTTTGCAGTTTGGCTGGTTTGGAGCTTGATACTCTTACTAATCTGTACCGTGTTTGAGTGTGAGTAAAATTATGGTACGTTACAGTTTGCAACAAAGAATATTTCTCTACGATAAATATGTGAAGAAGAAGTCGTTTAAAAAGTGTCGCAGTAAATTTTGTCGCGAATTCCCTGGCGCTTTACTGCCAGCTAAATCAACAATTCTGCGTCTGGTTAAAAAAGTAAGAGAAACGGGTTCATTTTTTAACAAAAAGAGACTGTCGGTCAACCGTATTCTCACAGAGGAGAAAATTGACGATATCGCTTTTCGACTAGAACAGTCACCCAAAAAATCATTAAGTCAGTTAGGGCAGCGTGTGTCTCGAAATATGTTCAGAAGATGTGAAATGTACATTACACAAGAGGGTCAACACTTCCAGCATCTTTTATAAGGTAAGCTAATGAATTACGTCACATTTAAATGCTTAGCACATACAAGTTTATGAAGCATAATTATTATGAAATAGTTCGCGGCCGACGGTCGAACAATGCCGGAAGCTGACCGCTCGCTCGCCGGGAGCAGTTTCTTCCTTGTAGCGCTAACAGTGGGTTGCGTTTCCCGGCGAACGCCCTGTATAACATCATGACATCAGAGAACATCCGGTACAATCATTCTGTGGAGTGTATGATAGATTCATCGAACTCTATCATGTTGAGGGGAAAATATATGCTAATTATAAAATCACCTATGCAATTTAACAGTTAACTTATTGCAGCTGTCCAATTCCTTACATAGACTTAACTAGAATATGCAAGTAAATATTAATAGCCACAAATGAAATTCATATGAAATTTGAACCACACTATAAATGTTCATACCATCAGTACTTTCAAATTCTTATTCCTCTTTCCCGTTATTAGTGTCCTGGCCTCAGAGCCCAAACAGTAGTGGCTAGCTTACCAGTAAAAGAAATGTCTCTGCTAAAGGAAATGCAGTGAAGAGGAAAAAATTGTGTAAATGAGACTCTTCCACGTTATTATCGCTTTGTTTTAAGGATAAGAAGACTATAGAACTGAAGGCAATGATTAGAGCCTTTCCCTCTCAACTGACACAGGTGGAGAGAAAAATGGGAAATGGAAGAAAGAATATTGAGTTGCCAATAGATCATACAGAAAATATGGCAAACAAAATTAACACTACAAAAATTGTAGGGGGGAATTTAACTGACCATCAACACATGTTGGGAAGGAAGGGAACAATTGCCTTTGGAAACTATAAATAGAATTCTGCAGGTCTGATGGAACAGAAGAGTGAGTGAAACGGAAAAATAAAGTTTAATTACAAGCTAGTAGCCTTTGAAGAGGGGTAAGCTAATTTCTGCAAGTTAAGCAAGCATTGCATGAGGTTAAAAAACACTTGTGATCATGTATCCAGTATCTAATTTCTTTTTCTGCTGATAAATAGAATTTCACGAATATGTTTCAATGTAGCATGCTTCATACAATTTTCTCATGTCACATTTACTGAAATAGAGTTCTAATGATTGTGTTAGTTCATGAATCTATCCACTTTACAAAGTTAATTTCACTTAGAATTGTAATAAATATAAGCAAATTAGACATGATTAAACAATCTGACATCGCAATATTCTGTTGTGCTAATTTAAGGTTTAGATACTGTAGTACTTTCTATTTTATGTATAAAAATACTTTACTGACTTAGTGGTCCTTTAAACTGAAGCCAGGCTTCACGTGTAGTCTTCAATCTGCAACGAACAGCACGAAGTTTTCGTTGAAGCTCAAACTTTTGATACACAGCTGTGAGATGGTAATTGTTATTGTCTGGAAGAAAATAAACAGATAATATCCAGATGCTTAAATTATTATCAATTTATTATATAGAATGAAAAGGAGCATACCTGCCCTTATGACCTCATAACCGTGGTTTCCTAAGCCAAGACTAGAATGTTGAAGATTGCAAAATGTAATTCCAGCTGGAGGCTCTATGTCAAGTGTTGGAAGCTGCTTTTGAAGAGGGAGCAAAAAATTGACAACCTGTTAAAAAAAAAGTGAAGAGAATAATATATTACATTCATTTAAGAAAATTAGTAAAAATGTTGACTAGTTGTACAACTAACTTACCTCATTCCCTTCTGGTTTCACTCTTGGGAGGGGAAAATGAATGTCGTGATTTGTTGAAGTGTGTGGCTTGTCAGAAGTCATTTGACAGATTGTGAGTGTTTGTTGAGTCTCATTTCCCGTACCAACTCTTGTTGGACTTATTTCAAGCGACGGTGATTGAGGATCCTGTGTAGCATAGCTATCGTTGCTGTCATTTCCCGTCTCTACTCCGGAATCAACCGAAGTCATTTCTAAAACTGAATCAACAAACAATCATACGTCGTGAGACTATTTTACTCTTATTTTATTTTCTCCCAGGATTAGTAGCAGTTACTAGCACTAATGTAGGCCTACCATCAAAATCAGAATAAAAGCTAGAAATATATCACATATTAGCTTTGTGTATAAACCAAATGATCTTCTTTCGGAAACACAAACGCAAATTCCTATAAACTTTCACGTAAGAGCCTACGGATAACAAATTATTTACTTCGTTGCTGTAATGTTTACATAAATCGTTGCACAGTGGATACAATGTAGTATGTACACTTACACACAAAGATAATTTTGTACTGTACACGATCTATTCAGCTGTGATATAAAAAGTCAGAGAAAGTAAGGAAGTGGATTCTATTTGTTTAATTTTTAAATCCAAACAGTGTGTTGTTTCGCTCAGGGACAAACCTTGGATGTTGCAGTGTAAACAAACAGAAATGGACATAATGAAAATGAGAGAAAAAGGCATTCTCTTGAGATGAAGGCAGGATGTCTTCAGAACGATTTTTGGGAAGAGTATGAGGAGGCGAAAGAAGGCCATCCGTGATCACCAATCCTTTAGTTGAATGAATATTCAGAGTTTTCTAGCTTGAAATAATTATAAAATCATTGCTTTTTTTTACAAAAATATTTCAACAGACATTTTGGATATTCATTTTTTTAATTATTTATAGGTAAACAAACATAGCATTTATTATTATTTTGGACATTGTTCCATTGTTTTAGGAATATAAGTTACAAAGTACATCTCTGTTAGTTTACAAGCATGGAGGTTGCTCCCATGGAGGAAGAAATTCTATATATTTTTTTTTTATGTCATCAGTCTTTCGACTGGTTTCATGCAATCCTCCATCCCTTCCTATTCTGTGCTAACCTCTTCATTTCTACATACCCATTACATCCCACGTCCTCAATTATCTGCTTCATATATTCTAATTTCTGTCTTCCTCTACAGTTCTTACCTTCGACTGTTCCCTCCACTAACAAATTAACCAATCCAGCATGTCTCAAAATATGACCTGCCAGCCGGTCTCTTCTTTCCGTAAGCTTTTTCCACAAACTTCTTTTCTAACCCATCATTTCCAAAACTCGTTCATTCATACTTTGTCTGTCCACTTAATTTTCATCATTCTTCTGTAGTACCACATTTCAAATGCTTCAATTTTCTTTATTTCGGGTATTCCTAAAGTCCATGTTTTGCTACCATAACGTGCTGTGCTCCACATAAAGAGTTTTAAAAAGTTCTTTCTAATTCCTAGATCAATATTTAAAACTAAAAGATTTGTCTTTTTCATGAAGGCTCTTTTTGCTAGTGCTATTCCGCTTTTAACATCATTCCTGCCTTCGGCCGTCGGTTCTAATTTTACTTCCCAAGTAACAGAATTCACTTACTTCTCCTATTGCATCCGATCCTATTTTTATATTTAATCTACTAGTATTGGTATCATTTCTGCTACATTTCATCACTTTGGTCTTGCTTTCATTTAAATTCAATCCAAAATCTTCCTTCAGTATTTTGTTCATGCCATTCAGTAACTTCTCAATATCCTCAGCCCTCTCTGCTAACAATACAATGTCATCAGCACATCGTAGCATACTGATTTTTTCTCCCTGAAAACATAGGCCACATGGAAATTATTCCTTGAACTTTCTTCATTGCTTCTTCTACATACAAGTTGAATACTAAAGGGGATAGACTACAGCCTTGTCTCACACCCTTTTTAACTGATGCATGCTCTCTAGTGATTCTCTACTTTTATTATAGCCACTTGATTCTTATATAGTTTATAGAGTATTCTTCTATCTCGATACTTTACACGTAACTGCTTTAAAATTTTGAACATCTTGTTCCACCTAACATTAGCAGAAGCTTTTTCTAAATCAACAAATGCCATAAAAGTATCTTTGTTTTTCTTGATCCGGCCTTCAAGTATTAATTTTAAAGACAGAATTGCTTCCCTTGTACCGCGATTTTTTCTAAACCCACACTGATCTTCACCTACTATCTCTTCTACTACCCTTTCAATCCTTCTGTATATTATTATGGTATATTATTTTAAAGCATGTGTTGTTAAACTAATGGTGCGATAATTCTCACATTTGTCGGCTTGTGCTTTCTTTGGTAGCGTGAAGATGATATTTTTATTAAAATCAGTTGGAATTTCTCCTGTTTCATAACTTTTTGATATCAGCTTGAATAATCTTTCGATTCCTTCCTCTCCCACGGATTTAAGAAGTCTCAGGATCTCAATTCCAACTGCCTTATTTACTTTCAAGTCATTCAGAGATTTATTAAATTCTGTCCTCAAAACAGGATCTCCTAAGTCATCAATGTCGACATCGCTTTCCTTTTCCATTACACTATTGTTCAAGTCGTCCCATAACATACAGTTTCTCAATATATTATTTCCATCGGTTAGCTCTATCTTCTGAGCTTAAAAGAGGTTTCCCATCAGCAGCTTTAATGTTCATACCTCTTTTCTTCATTTCTCCAAAATTCTGTTTGATCTTTCTATATGCAACATCTACTTTACCTACGACCATTTCCTTTTCTACTTCTACACACTTTTCTTGTAGCCATTTTGCATTTCCTATTTATTTCTTTTCTAAATTGCCTGTACTGCTCTCTTCCTGCTTCATCCTGAGCATTTTTGTCCCTTTTCCTCTGATCCATCTAGCTCCAAAATTCCTTGTGTGATCCAAGGTTTTCGGGCAGCTTGTTCCCTAAAGCCTAATGTTTCTTTACCAGCTTTCATTATTTCTGTCTTTAATGCATTCCTTTCGTCCTCGGTTGAGCTCCTTTCATAGTTACTTCTTAGACCTAAGTCTACCATTTCTTCAAATTTTCTCTCGTACTATATTGTTTCAGTTTATTCACTTCCAGTCTGTTCTGCTTATACTGCTTCCTTATTCACTTAAATTTCAGCTTGCACCCCATTATTATCAAATTATGGTCAGAGTCTATGTCTGCTCCTGGGTATGCTTTACAGTCAAGAACTTGAGTCCTGAATCTCTGTTTGGCCATGATATAATCTAGCTGATATCTGCCTGTATCCCCAGGACGTTTCCAGGTGTATATTCTTCTTGCATGGTTCTTAAACAGTGTGTTTGCCGCTACTAGCTTATATCTTTCACAAAATTCTAGCAACCTGCTTCCTCGCTCATTTCTTTCTCCTAGACCAAAACTTCCTACAGTATTTCCCTCTTTTCTTTCTCCCACTATTACATTCCAATGACCCATGATTATTAGATTTTCCTTCCCCCTTCACATATTGGATTAATTCTTCAATTTCAGCGGATATTTTTTCTATTTTTTCGTCATCTTCCTGTGACGTTAGCATATAAACTTGTACTAATGTGTTCGGGACGGCCTTAGTTTCTAACCTCATCAAAATAATCCTGTCACTAAACTATATATATATATATATATATATATATATGGAGACGAAATAACGCTAAATCGGCGAAACCTCATAAAAAAAATCTCGTCTCCTACTGCGCATGAGCGGTGGCTACTGGTGGCCATAGGAACCCCTAAGGCTAAACATTGAGTTGTTTGCACTGTGTAAGCTGCTGCGAACATTTCATTTTCTAATATTTCAAAAAATTTTAAAGTGCCAAGTTGTGTTGCATACGGTTGCACAAACAGACAAGATAGGAAACAACCTGTAATAACGTTTCATATTTAAATCACATTGAAATTATTGTTTTTGCAATGTTTGATAGATAACAGCAAGATTAGAGCCTATCTCAATAAATTTATTCATTGATCTCAATAGGATGACATCGTTCTCAAATTTTTGTTGGTGTAGTTTAGACAATCGGCATATGTTACTACTTTCCACCGAAAAGGTGCAGTTACACTGAAAGTGTACGATGAAATTAATTGTGATTATTTGTGCTGTGTGAACTACTAAACTTGATGAAGCAAACGTTGCTGTTAACCCGAAATGTATATCGCGATGTATTTCATGTATTTAGATCCACATAGTTTGATGGAAATGTGGGTAGGTTGAAATGCGGCGTGTACCAAAAGGGTACAAACAATTATTAGTTGTTAGAATTATTATTATTAGTTGTTACTAATTTCATGAGCGCTATGTTAGTGACACAATGTGCATCGCGATGTAAACCACTCCCATCTAAGCTTCTGACTTTTGATGTATGGTAAGAAGATAAATGATAAATCCACTGATGTTGCTAGCCAAGTTTCATAGGCCACTAACAGTACATTATCTTCCGAGTAAGCTCAGAAGCTATGTAATATTTTGAAGGGTTCATTTTTTTTTTTTTTTTTTTTTTTAAAAGTTCTAAACGTTGACTTAACCTAGCCTAACCACCCCAATTTGGAGACAGCATATATCGAGAATTAAGCGAGATATCGAAAATATATACTCTTCAATTTCGAGTTATCTTGTCGTGTTTTATAATAATTTGTAATCAAATTTGACCTTTGGGAAATTTTTATTTTGAATTTCAACCCGATACTACTCACTTTTGAGACAGTATATCACGAGAACTAAGCACGATATCAAAAAAATTTATTCTTCATTTTTTATCTGTTTCATCGAACTACATAATAATCCATTGTCAAATTGCCATGCCACGTTTGTCTTATGATTCCCTTGAGGTTTTTGTGCCTTTTCCCTGTGATTCTACGGCCAAGCAATATGGCGGCCTTCCCACACCATTTCTCTCTACCCTGTTTCATTTCAGTGCGTGGTGAACGTCCCTTGCGTCATCTCCATATATTCCTTCCTCTATGGTTGCTCCATGTTTACAATTACAAGTTGCTGTGTGGTTCATGGAGGAAGGAATTCCGCCATGGTGTGGTTCACTTTTTAATCACGTATTATCTGTGGCGTGTACTGTAGTTTTTCAACTGTCTTTTAGTTTTGTCTTTGGTTTTGTGTCTTGATCTTCTGCTATATTCTATGTTTCTGTGAGAGGTAGGATTCAGTTTTGTCAGTGGAACGTGGTATTTGCTATGGAAAATATGGAAGTTGATTCTAAGCAGAATATTGAAAAAGATGCGAATCGAAAGAAAAAGAAGAAAGTATATTTACCGGGAAAACCCCTTAAGGATGGAGAAGAACTGGAGTGTGATCAATCAGCATACATAATGTTGCACCAAGCGCAAACGGGTAAATAATGCTACATGGTGCGGAAATAATAATAATATCAATAACTGGTCTACTCTGTTATTTAATTTAATTTAATTGCAATGGAGCACAGGCTGCGGTGGCAATTTCCCTACACACCCATCTTCCCTCTATCCTGCACCTACCTGCATTTGCCCTCTACAAATTTTATCTTTAAATTCTTTCAAAGTTTTCGGTAAATTATTCATCATTTCTCTTGGTAACTCATTCCAATCCCTGACACCCTTACCTAAAAAAGAGAATCTTCCCACACCCTTGTGCCTGAAATCGAGTGCCAGCTTGTGGTCATGGTCATCTTTTCACTTCCATGCACTACTTTTCATACCTATTGCAATATCTTTCCATGCCTCATCGCCAATATATGCACTGTACTCTCCCAATTTCCAGAAACAAATCTAGCAGCCCTTTTTTGCACCCTCTCCAACTCCTGTATTTGATACGTAAAATGAGGGTCCCATACTACACTACCATATTCGAGCAATGGTCTGACCAAAGTTTTGTAACCCAATTCCTTGACTTCTCTCGTACATCCCCTCATCACTCTCTCCAACAAGTGCAGAACTTTAGGGTCTACTGGAGATCGCGATTCCGCTACAACAATATATAGTAATATCGTTGGAATACTGATGTAGTCAGTCGCAAGACGTATTATTATCAAGCAGTAATTCCGCTGTAATACAGCCCAGACCATTATTTTCAAGCACAAATTAGGTTGTAATACAGCCTGGACCAGTATGAAACCGTCAAATGTACTTAGGGAAGAATTTATATTGGAGTCTTGCGTTTGACAACTGCAGTATTATGATGACAACTCCTGGCGGAATCGCGATCTCCAGTAATCCAAACTTTGAAACCTTTTCCTACCACCTGTCCTATGTGTCCTGCCCAGTTAAGCTTGTTATCGAAAGTAATTCCACAATATTTACATATCACGTCTTCGGCAAGCAATTCTTTCCCCACCTTATATTCATAATTAACCTTTTGTTTTTTATTTGTGTATCTAATAAGCTGACTCTTGAAATAAATAACTCTCGGGTTTTCATTTGCATTTATCTCCATCCCATGTTTATCAACCCAATTAGATATCCTGTCCAGATCACCCTGCAACTGTTTACAATCCTCTATCTTTTTGATTCTTTTATACAGCATTATGTCATCTGCAAACAATCTAATTTCAGATAGTAAACAATCAACACAATTATTCATTAGAATAATGAATAGCAATGGTCCTAATATGCTACCCTGTGGCACACCTATTTTTACTTTCACTTCTTTTGATACTACATTTCCTACCCTAACTTTCTGTTTTCTACCTTTTAAAAATTCTTCTACCCAGCAAATCACTTTCTCATCCACTCCAATGGTTTTTACCTTATTTACTACCATTTTATGGCTTACTCTGTCAAACGCCTTAGACAGATCTAGTGCTACACTATCAATTTGGCCTCCCTTGTCCATTTCATCTGAAATATCTTGCATATATCCCACGAACTGAGATTCGCATGAATATCCTTGCCTGAAACCATGTTGCCTGCTTGAAAACCACTTACGTTTCTGACATATTTTTATGATGTGGTTGCATATCAATCTTTCCATTAATTTACCTACCACTGATTTCAAACTGATTGGCCTGTAATTCTCCACTCTATTTCTCACCCCTCCTTTATGTAGCGGTACTACTATTGCATTTTTCCAGTCCTGTGGTAAGCAACAAGTGTCTAGACTCAATTTAAATAATATTTCAAGATAAGGTACAATGTCACATCCGGTTATCTTTAAGATATCTGTAGTAATATTATCTTCACCAGCCCCTTTATTTATTTTTTTCAGCTTTCTTATTTCCTTCATGATTTCCTCAGGATGAATATCAAATTTTTTACTATCGTCATTTCTAATTGTGTTGTTAAGATCGTTCTCTGAATTTGACCCTCCTGTTTCTGATTCATTGTCCCTAATGCTTTCACTGAACCAGTTACTTAAAATCTTTGCCTTTTTCAAATCGTCATTAACTTCTTCTCCATCCTTATCTATAAGTGTCTGTACACCCTCCCTTCCCCTCAGTTTCCTGATAAAGCCATAGAAATTTCTAGATGCATCAGTCAATGGTCCTCCTGCACTGACAATACTCTTCATAAACCCATCTTTAGCCATTTTCTTTGCTGTTATTAAGTCCTTGTTTAGTTGTTTTGAATTACCTCAGAAGGAATTTTCCTTTTTTTTTGATAATTTATACACCCGTTCCTTGAGAGAGATGATTTACCAAAATTTGCTCGTTACAACCATCAAATATGTGCTAAACGACTAAAATCATTTGAAATATGGGCAGTTTCATACAAGTTACTATGCTAAAATAGGTATTATAACCTGTTATTACTCCTTGTAACTGTTTCTCAAGGGGTTTGTTTTATCCGAGAAAACTCTGCATTCCGAATATGCCTTGTAGGGGAGAAATATCGGTACACAGAAACAGTCAACGACGTTAATAATTGAGTCCACTGGAGATCGCGATTCACTACAAAATTCACTAATGTCATCATAATACTGTTGTAGTTAAACGCAATACATATTAATTTCAAGTAGAAATTAGGTTTTAATACACTGTGGTCTAGCATGACAGTGACTTTGTAAAGTATTTCCCATGCATTTCACATTGTAGGTGACTGCTTATAACATTATGTAAATTTTACTGGAGGTAGTGCTTAGGTTGAAATGCAAAGTACCGAACGTGGTGGTGTAACGGCTAGCGTTCTGGCCTTGCATTCGGGAGGACGGCGGTTCGAATCCCCGTCCGGGCATACAGATTTGGGTTTTCTATGGTTTCCCAAATCACTCCAGGCAAATGCCAGGATGCTTCCTTCAAAAGGCCATTGATGAATTCCTTCCCATTCCTTGCCCCCCATCCTTTCCCGTCTCTAAAGACCTTGCTGTTAGAGAGACGTTAAGGGAAAAAAACAAGAAATGCAAAGTAAAATTTCAATTGATGGTTGAAGTAAGAATAATGTTAACAGCAGAATAGCGGTAGTGAAAAGAGCCTTCATGAAAAAGACATCTTTTAGTTTCAAATATGGATCTAGGCCTCTGATAGAACTTTTTAAAACTCTATGTTTGGAGCACCGCACTTTATGAATACCAGACAGAAGGAAAATTGAAGCATTTGAAATGTGGTGCTATAGAAGGATACTAAAAATTAAGTGGACAAAACGAATGAGTTTAGGAAATGATTACTAAAGTTTTCATGGTCACTGTATGTACATCTTGGTTCTCCAGGTGGAACCGGTCAGTCCTCTGAAGAAGGCCACAGCATGATGGCAGAAACGTCAGGTTTTAATAAATTGACGTGGCTCCCATCCTGGAGAACTGAGATGATATGAGTTTTGGAAATGATATACGAGGAAAGAAGTTTGTAGAAGAGTCTTACAGAAAGAAGAGAGAGGATGGTATGTTATATTTTGAGACATGCAGGATTGGTTAATTTGCTAGTGGAGGGAACAGTCTAAGGTAAGAACTACAGAGTAAGACAGAGATTAGAATATATGAAGCAGGTAATTGAGGACGTTGGTTGTAAGGGGTATGCTGAGAGGGAAAGGTTAGCGCAAGATAGGAAGGGATGGAGGATTGCATCAAACCAGTCAACAGACTGATGACATTAATACAAAGAGGCCTAAATGTTTGCCTATAGTTATTTCCTGCCCGCAGGGGCCTGGTACGCAAGTGCCAGGTATGGGTTTGACGAACCTGGCAGTGCTCAAGCTGGAAAATTGTGAGTGCCACAACTTTCCCACGCTAAACTCCTACCATGCTTCAACGACCACCGTACGGCGTGACGGTGGAACGTTGTGTGCCTAGGAGAATGAGGATCTTGGCTTAATCGGCCAGATCACGAGGACGGTGCAAACCTCTAAAAAAAAAAAAAAAAACCCTCAACCACAAGGTGAGTAACATGCCGAGGAGGTGGTTGGGTGGTGAGGCAAACCACCCGTTAGCGTGCAACCTCAGGGGCACCTGCTGAACCCCTGTTGTATTGGGCTTGGTGGTGTGATGCGGAAGCTCCACGTCACTCGACTTTGAGTTCCTCTGAATTCGTGGGACCAAAATAAGAAACAAACCTAAACCTAACTCCTCCTCTGTTGACTTGGGCATGCCACAGGGGAAATGTCACTACAGTGTCCAAAACCTTGGTAAACGAGTGAGGGTGGAAAGCCCTCCTCTTAACCAGGAAGGTAATAGTAACGGGAAGGTTTATTTGATCCATAATTCCTTTATTGTAATGACTGGGTTGGAGGGATCCCTTGAGCTCTCCTTTTTATATATAGAAAGGGTGAGAGGGTATTGTGGGTACCCTAAAATCTGTTAAAAAGCTGAGGAACGGGACACTGCTTTTAGAAACATCTACCAATAAGCAGGCTGTCCTACTCCTTAAGTGGGAGAAGCTCGGGGAGTTCGCAGTAAAGTGAGAACTCCATAAAACTCTTAACTTGAGAAAAAGCGTGGTCACCTGCCGACACCTAATAGATATTGATACTGAGGAACTCCTTAAGGAATAGGGATCTGAACATGTGGTCAAGGTTCATCAGATCACACGAAGGGCAAATGGTAATCTTGAGAAGACTGACACCTTCAACCTGACGTTCGACTCTCCGACGTTGTCCAAAGCCATTAAAGCAGGCTATCTCAATCTTAATATTCGTCTGTATGACCCAGAACCCATGTGCTGTTTTAAGTGCCAGTGGTTCGGTCACACGAAGGCGACGTGTAAGGACAACCCCACCTGTGGGAAATGTGGAAAGGCTGCACACGAGCCAGGCAGTGGATATACTCTCCCACAGGTATGTGTCAACTGCTCCGGGTCTCATCCAGCCTGGAGCCGGGAGTGTCGAGTGTATCTCTATGAAAAGAAGATACAGGAGTTGAAAACTGAGGAACGACTACCTTATGGCAAAGTGAAGAATTAGTTTAGAGTGCTTGCGTCACCCATCTCGCTACAAGCTTCGCCAAAACCTTGTCAACTCCCATCAGGAAAGAAAGTGTTGCTACACAGACGTCCTTTGCAGACATGGGCACAAGTACACTGTGCTCATGTCAATACAAATGTGGCGCCATGTCCACTAAGGTCATAAAACAGAACACCGCGGACGTCGGTAGCAACACGTCTGCAACCTCGACCAATAAGACAGCAGGTTCTGCAGTTCCACCAACAAAAGCACAGCCATCTCCTACAATGGTAACTTCTTTGAGACCATCAGCTACAATAGAAGCAGTATCGGAATTGCCAAACGGCCAGTAGCAGATGGAAAACTGTGCAGAGAGTTCGTAGTCTGAAATTCAAACATATGGATCCCAGTATGTTTGTTAAGTCCCCTTCCACTTCCCCTCCCAGAACACAGGGAAAGAAAGTGGAGAAGGCCTCGGCGGAAGAAAGATCCACCAGTCTCCGAGGCTGTATCGAATTCAGATTCATCTTCGGGCCCCGAAGATGATCAAATGCTGGTGGACGAACCTGGTTCCATTCCTCAGCAGTCACAATCGGAGGACTCACCCAAACCAGGATGATTGAAATTAAATAGGTAGGATGGCTCCCATACTTCAGAGGAACATCAATGGCTTTCAGGCTCACAAAGAGGAAGTCCAACTCTTAGCACGGTCTAATCCATTGTGTCTTTGTCCCCAAGAGCCCCTTTTTAGACCATTACACCAGCCAGTGCTAAAAGGATATGACATATACCGAACGGACAATACCAAGGGTGATCGAGCTAAGGGCGGGAGTGGCTGTGTTTGTCCGAAACACCGTCCACTCAGAACCTATCGCTCCCACCTCTGATCTACAAGCATTGGCAGTGAGGATACACGGTCCTATTAAGGTGACCGTATGCTCCATTTATCTACCACTGAATGTGCCTGTCGAGTATGACGACCTCTCAGATATCTTGCGGCAGCTTACTCGGCCATTCCTCCTCATAGGAGACTTCAACGCACACAGTGTGGAGCTCGAACACTGATTGCCCCCAGAGGCCGATTAATTGGTAGATTAATGGAGCAAGAGGATGTTTGTATCCTTAATACAGGTCAAATGACCCACTTCACCACTGCTTCCGAATCGTCCTCTGCCATTGACCTTTCGTTGTGCTCTCCTTCAATTGCAGACTCCATGCAGTGGGAGGTGGATTGCGACCTTCATGGAAGCAACCACTTCCCCATATGGATGCACTTAGGTGTCGAGAGTAGAGGAGGAAACAACACGGTTCAAATGGAACAACAGTAAAGCAGACCGGCAGCTGTTCCAACATTCTGTTGTCCTGGAACCATGTGACAACTTACAGGAGAAGGTTAATCACTTCACAGAAGTAATTCACTAGGTAGCAGACGTTTCCATGCCAAAAAGCTCCAGAATGGGACGCCCATCCCCTGGTGGAGTGAATGGGTCGTAGACGGGCGTTGCATCGTTTTAAGTTGCACCCAACATCTGACAACCTGCCAGTGTACCATATATCAAGAGCTAAGACGCATCAGATGATTAAGGAGAGCAAGAAAAGGTCACGGTAGAACTTTGTGGGTACTATTAATCGTTCCACACCTTTGTTGAAAGTATGGGAGTCTATCCACTGTATATCTGGAAGGTACTCCCATCCATCAGTATCTCGATTACTTGATCATAATTACTGATATGTGAAACACTGCCATCACTTCATCGGCCAGTTTCGATCCTCAGTTCCAGCAATGAATGGTTGCTGCTGAGAGGCACTCACTGTTTCCTTTCGGCATCCAGATTTGGGTTTTCCATGGTTTCCCAAATCACTCCAGGCAAATGCCGGGATGCTTCCTTCAAAACGCCATGGCCGAATTCCTTCCCATTCCTTGCCCCCCATCCTTTCCCGTCTCTAAAGACCTCGCTGCTGTTAGAGAGACGTTACGCAGAAAAAAAAAAAAAAAAAAAAAATATGAAAGAAGCCAGAATTGCTCAAAACAGTGTTGTATATCTGGTTTATGGTAGAAAGAAAAGGTTTTGGTTCGAATAATGGATGTTAAGAATATTAAAACATTGCTGGGACACACATCTAAGATATTTTCTTGGACGATAAAGTTGTGATAATGGAGGATGCTGATGTTTATCACATGATTAAGGGGTCACCCAAAACAACATGTATTTGTGTTTGCCTTATTTAATGTTATCATGTCCCTCTTGCTTTCAACTTCAATTCACTTTTCCTTTTTTGTCTGATTTTCCTATTCTGTTTTAGTTGTAATTTTGTGTAGTTGATATTAATGATACTAAGAAAACAGAAAATGGCTTTTAGGCAATGTCAAACGTTAGAGAAAATAGCCTATCACTCACCAAAGGCTGCACGAGTGTATAACACACATGACAAACACAAAATACAACATTTTATTTTAAAACCCTATTCATTCAGCAGAGATTGGGCCATTGCTAAGGGAGATGTGCACACATTGAAATTTACCTCATGACTGGCTAGGTATTGGAGGATGGCATGGGTAGTCTGCTGTGAAGTGAACTATCAATATATTCCGGGGAAAGACTAAGTTGCAGATGACAGCTGTTAGGGCTGATAAACTACACGAAAAGAAGCATACAAGAAGAGTGTATTTCGGAGAGTAACCTTTTTCTTATAAGAACTGAGACTAGTCAGAACCAGATGTGCATGCTATTACCATTATTATTACTCCGTGATTCACTAAAAGTGGAAAACAGAGGGTGTATTGCATGTATCCTAGTGGGTAATTGTTTATACATCAGAAGTGTTTTACGGGACATGGCAGAAGGGGCCCATGGCCTTTTTTTCAGTAAGCATCGCAGCAATCCCCAGGAGCAATCATTCCAGATCGCTCCTGGCGAATACCAGGTTGCTACCTCGCCATAGCCCACGGGCACCTCAAGCCAAATCCTGTATATCCCTTCCAAAGTATAAATGATTACACATTATAATAGGTGCAACACACCCTCTGCTGCCCACTTTAAATGAATTGTGGAGAAATAATAGTAATCTTATATCTTTAAAAGAGCAATTCGTGTATATATGTATACATATTTGGGATCTCAGAAATTGCTCTGACGATTTAGATGAAATTTCATATTTGATAACATTTTGTTTTTAACTAAATAGATGTCTTCCCTGTGAATACATATTTCTACCAAAAAAAAAAACAAAACAATTCTTGTATTTGATATCTTGGAAACAGCTCTAACATCATCCCATCATCCCATAGACGTTTCATTTTGTATACTAGCTGATCCATGTGAATGGTCAGTCACTGAACAGTGATATAATAATAATGTTGGGATAAGAAAATGCAAATATTTATTAATGAAAGGTATTTTATTTTGAAGAGTAGTCATAAATACCACTTTTACTGTAAAAAGTTATTATTCAATACTACCTGTTTAGTTGCAAAACATTTATAAATATTGGCTTTGTCAGATGTTATTTTTTTCCCAATCTTCTATACTTTACAAAACTTATCTGAAAACAATATTAGCAGTTGTAATGTGATCATCATTGAATTTTTGAACTTATGTGTCTTTAACACTGGGCATGGTGGGCGAACGGTTAACATTCTGGCCTCACATTTGAGAGGATGCGGGTTCGAATTCCCGTCCGGGCATCCAGATTTGGGTTTTCCATAGTTTCCCCAAATCACTCTAGGCGAATGCCGGGATGCTTCCTTCAAAAAGGCCATGGCCGAATTCCTTCCCGTTTCTTGTCTCCAGTCCCATCCCACCTCTAATGACCTTAGCCATCGACGAGGCATAAAAAAGAAGTGTCTTTACCGTAAAATTAAATATTAGTGAATGTACAAACTTGTGAAAAAGCCTCATACAGGTGTCAATACGAAAAAACTGGTTCTGATAAATACAATCCTGCATTTTGAAGCATCAGACCTTGTGCCTTATTAATGATCACAATGAAGGTTGCTTCTATTGGGAATTGTTTTCTTATCACTTGAAAAGGCATGGTTGATCAGAAGATTTAGGTTAATGCGAGGTATGAGCATTGTTTCATCAGAGTGAATGAATTTAGCAGTGATGGTGTACTCGTCTAAGTGAATATCACAAATCTTGCACCATTAATTCGCTGAGTATTAAGATTTAAATGGCTCTAGTGATATGGATGAAATTTCATATGTAATAATGTTTCGTTTTTAAGTTTATAAGTCAATTTTACAAACAAAAAAATCAAGAAACGGCTCTAACGTCATCTTGTAGAATTTTCAGGTACCAGTAAGCCTACTGATGTTAGTTTAGCTTCTCTTTGGTTAGAGCAAGGAACTGCGCACCTCAAACGTGCCTACGAAGCCTTCATGAAAAATGTTTTACTTTAATAATATTTTACTAAAAATCTTGCAAATTGAACAGAAATCGAAAGATGCCTAGCGAAGATTGGTCACCCTGGTACTGATAATAGTGTGCACATCCGGCTCTGCCTAGAATCTCAGTTGTTGCAAGAATAAGGTCAATTGCCGAACTATTGTATGTCTTGTGTTTGTCACATGCTGATGAGCACATTATATTAATGCATGGAATAAATAAATTTGACTGTTATTAACATTACTACTAGATAAAATAAGTGAGGGGTTAAATGGTAGTGTTTTATTGGTGATTGAGACCAAGAGGTTGTCTGGTATCCAGGACATATTGGTATGTAAGTTCCCATCTCCGAAGCTCCCATGTAGTGATTGTTTCAGGAAACTCTCTGATTGTTGTTATATAAAGCAGTCATTGAGGTTGTTAGAATTATGGTAATTGGCATGTTGTAAGGTATAGGTCGTGGGTGTGGACTGTTTGTCTGTGGCCATTTATTCTGACTGAGAGTTGCTGTGTAATGAAGACTATGTAGGGAATAGTGCTGTGGTGGTAGGTTAATCTTTATATATATAAAAATCACGCGTCACGATGTTCGTCCGGGATGAACTCCGAAACTACATAATCGATTTAGATGAAATTTGGCTTACTGTTTGTAATTTAGTCCAACTTAAAAGATAGGGTAGTTTTTATCTGGATTATAGACCTCAATATTTATTATTTGTGAAATAAATGTTCATTAAATGTTTGTCATAGGACAATGGTTTGTAATTATTTGTAAGCCACCAAGGCTAAGCGGTCTGCTGGCTCAGTGGTTAAGGCATCTGATTGGAGATGGAAAGATCCCCGGTTTGAGTCCCTGTCTCGCCGGGGATTTTTATAGACACTTAACCCGGCATTTACTTCCGGCGCAGCATGCTGTGTAAGGTGAAATACGCCAGGACGGTACTGTGGTTCGGATTCGACGTTAAAATGTAGGTCCCCTGTACCAGGCAGGATGGGCGGGCTAGGTAAAGGTGGCTACGACAGGAGCAGAATGCCCAGCCAGTAGAAACCATGTCACCAGGTCATTACGACCACACAAAATTATTATTATAGTTCCATAAGTTTCTAACAGCTGGCGATGTGTTAACTTATCGATACAACACTTGGTTAGCTAGGTTGGGTAATCATCCAGCAGATCATGTTCTGTTTCAATTTATTTATGCTACAGTTTATTCCTAACAGATGGCGGTGTGTTAATTTATCAAACCATCCAGTAGATGGCGTATTTCGATTTATTTATGCTACAGTCTATTCCACGCCATATGTGTGAGTTTCTTCAATTTTAATTGTGCTGTGTATTGTGTAATAATTATACTGTATTGTTCTTCATCATTTGTGTGTCTTTTTACCTAACGACAAAGTAATTACACACATGAATATAACATTGAAGAAAACGTTACGATAAATTCGAATCGTGTAAGTATTTTTCGCTAGCTTATCATTTTTCTTCTTCTTTTTGTTATGGTCCGCTAGAGACCACGTGTCAATTTAAATTCCTCTCCTGTTGTTTTTTTCTATCTTCCTCCCCAGTACTCCTTCATTATTGCACTCCTCTCTACCTTTGAATCCTGCCATATTCAAAGTCTGCTATCGAAAAAAATTTCTTTCCATACAGTTCACTGGTATTATTTTGTTTCAAATCTTTCTAAACCTCTTGAAAGCCTGGTGTCATCCATGCTATAAATGAATCAAAAAAAAAAATCATTGTTCTTTTTCTGTTATTTTTTTCAATGTTATTATATATATTTCCTCATTAGTTCTTAACTTCCATTTTACAGTATTTTTCATTGGACCCAAAAATTCCGGTTTCGACACTGTATTATAGTGTCTTATTTTAAGGCTTTCAGAAGGGCACTTTTTGTTGTAATTCAAATATTTTTCAGTGAAATGT
>CM061920.1:238573169-238641881 GCA_031002005.1 Vandiemenella viatica | reverse complement strand
ATGATTAAGCTCATTTTGTTCAGGAACGGAAGTTCGACATCCTTGTCCATTTAAGGAAACCACAAGAATTCAGGTACCTGTATTCAACAAAGAGGTTACCCATAATAGAAATCTTCTTTATTATGGAAAATTCTTAGAGAATCATACGCTTATTTATTTCATCGCGATCATATTTGCATATTCTCGATCAGTAGAAAGCATAGCAAACTTACATGAACCTGGAGTTAAAATGCTTACTAATGTTACGTTTTCGCTAACAAGATACGCGGTCCCGACTGTTTTAAACAAATGCCCTACAAAAACTGATTACCAATGACAGACGATACCATCCACGAACACTAGGACTCGTTCGGATTGACTTGAAACCTGACAGTATTGCTAGTTTTATGCAGTTTTCTGAATCATTTCATTTGCATAAATTCAAACATGATACGATTTCATGTTGAGTATAGGTGCACTGTCACAATAGGTAGGTACGCAGAGTGTAAATCGGATAACGCGAAATGTACTCAATTTATACATCACAAATGTGTCAGATGATAAATTCAAAAATTACTAGAAAATACTTCAATGCACTTGTGAATCTTATCTAGAAAGCTAATGGAATTCTAAATAAGCGAAACAATTTTGAAGCCTAGACTACACGTATTCCGACATACGCTTGGTTGCTTTTTTTTCCAAAGGTAAATCTAACATTTTTCTTGAAATAATTTCGAGGATTTACGATTTAACTGTCTAATTACCATGATTTTAACAATTTTAGATATATATAATATATCCTTTAATTTTAAAACTACCTCTCTTTATACAGTAAAACTTACATTATACCCACCGCCGCTTCTAACAAACCAAAAACAGTGACGGATGGCAAGCACAATGAGTTCCTGTGATTGTTGGAGCTATACAGCGATGCTCTCTTTGTTAAAGCGCACGGTGTTGCCAATAATTATACTCTACTCTAATGAAACAGCACAGCCCCCTGGATCGTATTTGAAAAAGCGATAGATCAACTTAAAAACAAATATTCAAAACATTCAAGGTAGACATGTTTCGACACCAAAGGATAAAAGAATATCAAAAAGAAAAAAATTTGTATCACACTAATTTCGATTACTAATTTCTAAATGCGGGTGTCACCTCCAAACGGGTGACACCCGGGGCGGACCGCCCCCACCGCCCTCCCCCCCCCTAGCTACGCCACTGATTACATGCAACAAACTAATGAAAATAATGAGAGGCAAAATAGGTGACAGCAAAAGTTGTGATAATACAGATATACGGGAAAAATATATTGAGTTAAGAGAAAATATAATCCAGAATATACAAGAAGCTAGAAAGTCAGAATTATTAGTGAGGAGTTTACCATATCCTTGGTTTTCAAATAAAATCAAAGAAGTCTGGATACAAAGGAGTCTAGCTTACAGAAAGTTGCTCTTATTAAAAAAAAGCAGGGATCCATGAAACAAGATTGATAAATAAATAAATTAAAGAAGCAACATTAGACAGATGAGGCATGGAATGAGTATAAACAATATAGAAATAATTTTGAAAACCTATGGAGGGAAAGTAAACAACAGTTTGTATTATTTCAGTTTTATTATTTTCTGTATATATATATATATATATATTTAAAGTTAAGAATTTTTGTGTTTAATTTATTTTCTTTTTGTAAAAGAAAAAGATAATAGTTATTATGCAAGAGCAAAGAGTAGTGTGTTAAAAAAAAACCTCTTTGGCAGAGACAGATGAAGGGAAGTCCTTAGAAAATAAAGATGTGAATGTAGCAGACGAATTTCGCTTCAAAATATTCTGTTAATACGTTGAATGAATGCTGAAAATAAATTTCAGTTGTGTGTAAAAATGAAAAACAATAAAGGATATTATTTTACAAGTTGTATGAAGAAGAATTTTTGAGATACCGGTATAATAAATATCCCCAAAAACATAAGTATGTAATGACAATCAAGATTGATGAAGTGACAGAGGAGAAAACTAGTGTTATAGATTGGAAGTTAAGAAATATCATGTGATCCGATGGAGTAAGGTACTAAAAAGAATATGGCTTTTGTTGGGAAGTAAAATAACTAGTATTATTAATGAAGCATTAAAACAAAGAATGTTGCCAAAGGAATTAAAAGTGTCTATTATTTTACCAGTTACTAAAGTAAAGGGTAGTTTGAAATGTGTAGAGCTTAGACCAGTAAATCATTTGCTGTTGCTGGGAAAACTTATTGAAACTATAGCTTATGAGACTTTACTAAGTTTTACAAAGGAAAATGATCTTATAACTGAATACTAATCAGGATTTAGAGAACAGCGCAGTACACAGACAGCAATCCAGTTGGTTGTAGAAAATTGGTTAGAAGCAATAGACAAGGGAACTGTAAACTGTGAACAGGGAATTTCTGTTAATGCATATATATGATATATGTATGTATATATTAAACATTTGGATAGGAGAAAAACCACCGCTTACCATAGAAGAGGATTCCTGTGGTGCCAAGACATGGGAAAAAACATGTACACACACAGAGTAGCCCTTCTTCAGTAGTAGTGAGATGGCCGCATGTTGGAGGCTGGCAGCCAACTGAGTATGTCTTCAAGGCCGGTAGCTCATAGAGGGGAAGGGGGGGGAACCACATGGCGGGAGTGAGGGTGGGGGTAGAAAGGCATAGACTAGAAAATACCAATAAATAGATAATAAACCTGTCCATAGGGACCCGTCGCGGAAGCGCGGTAGACATCAGCTGATGGTCCTAAATTGCCTATTAAGTAATGAAAAAAACTGAGAAATATCTGAAATAAAATCACAAAACTTTTTTTTAAAAATTGGAAATTTAATTTTAAGCAAATTCGAAGTTGCAAACTACAAAAAGATAGGCTATGGTGAGCGATGGTTCTGTGGAAAAGATAGGAGGTGAAGGTGATGGGTGGGAGAAAAAATTGGTGTTATCTTAAATTTAGTCCTGGTGGTTGTCTGGTGCCCAGTTGGTACTGGTAAGCCAGCTCCCACCTCCTGAGTTCCAAAATGTTGCTTTTGTCCGAGAGGACACTGACGGCGCGGACCACAAAACATGTGTTAAAATTGTTGGTGCGTAAGTGGTGACATGATAAGATAGAAGGTGGTCAGAGTTCTGGGTGAATACCAATTGTCTGTGTCCATTTATTCTGATGGCCAGTGGATTTGTTGTCAGATCAATGTAGAAGGCTGGGCAATGGTTGCAGGTGAGTTGATATATAAGGTGGGAGGATACACATGCGGCAAGTCCTGTGAGGGGAAGCTTTCCCCAGTTATGGGGTTGGTGAAGATGATGGAAGGCGGGTGCATAATTTGCAGCGGGATCTGTTGCAAGGAAATGAATCTTGGGGCTGTCTTACAGGCCGTGGGGCCCTGTGTTTGTGGACCAAGAGTTGGTTGAGGTTTGGAGGTCTGCTGAAGCAGGTGCTGGGTGGGTGAGGGAGGATTTTTGGAAGGAGATTTCTCATCTTAGGGCAGGCTCGAAGGAAGTTGTAACCTTGTTGCAGGACTCGGTTGACGGATATATATATATATAGTAAAATCTGTTCATGGGCATCTGGAACAGACATTTCTGGAGGAAGTCTCTCTCAAACCCCACATCTGGCTCTGATTCATTGATTACATCTTTATGATTTGGACACATGGAAATAATGAACGGCTTAATTTCCTTAAACATTTCAATACCTTCAGCTTGCTGAATTTCACTTGGACCTACTCCCACACCCAATCCCCATTCTTGACTATAGGGGAGGGAACATTTGGTATGGTACAGGTGGCAACTGTCAAAATGGAGATACTGTTGAAGGTTGGTGGGTTTGATGTGGACTGAAGAGTTGAGGTAGCCATTTGAGAGGGACATTGCAGAGGCCTCAATATTAAAAAAATCTGTTTGAAATTACCTGTACATCAGCAGTATGCTGGCCTGAGCTAAGCCTTACTGCAGCATTATGTGGTTGGCCACCAATGGAAACATTCTCCACGTAATCCGTACTGGCCAAGTTTACTTCCTGTCCCTCATGCAATAGCTGGAATGTCCGTAAAATATCTTCGACAGCTCTGCAGCCTTCTTCAGGTAGGAAAAGGTGGTACGGATAATGTCGATACAGCAGGCTCAATGGCGACAGCCATGGAAACTGAGTCTAACAAAAGAAAGCAATCAATTAGAAAAGTCATTGCACATTAATCACCAGTTTTCTAAAATAATATTGATGTGACTGAAATTCTCAGCAAAAAATTTAACTTCGTAAAGATTAATAAATATAGCCAGAAAAGTAAACTTCAGCTCAAAACTTTCATTAAACATTTCACTGGCCAACAGGAATGTTGTTATGTAAATAGCAAGTGTATAAGATATTCCATCATTCAGTTGTCATTGGTTCAATTCCTTAAAAATAAAGGACAAAATTATTTTGCTTCAACTCAAACAATCCAGTTATATTTTTCAAATTTGTCTCAGTTCTTGTTTTGTACAGGAGGCTATAATTTATATTTTTCTGTTTAGTTTATTAACTCCGAGTACAAGGTTCATCCGTTTTGTTTACATTGTTCTAATGAATAGTTTTGTTAAATGCATATTTATTTTTTATAACATGATTTTTACAAACATTTTCTGAGATAATTTACCATCCTGCAGTATCAACTGTAAGTATAAATTTCCTGGTTTTATCGCCTACAGAATGAAGTGACCTTTAGCCCATCAAACACTAACTTTTGAAACTGTTTACTGTAAAAGTATTCAAAAAATGAAATGTTATATACAGAATTTCATTTCAATATTTTTTACAAGATATTAATGTAAATAAACACAGTGAGATTGCAGTTGAAAACTTTCTGATTTACCAAGAGTGTAGCGGCAGATGAGAGTGAATCTACTGGAAAGTCTGGCAGTCCAAGTGAAGCTGCTTCGCCTGTGAGCAGAGCGTAGCCACACGACAGCAACTGAGAAATCCGGGCTGGGTCGGCTTCTGGTGAAGAAGACCGCAGTGCCAGTAACTGCTCCTGGAATTAAGCAACAGGTGAATATTCCTTTAGTTTTATACTGCTTATCAAAGATCTTATAAGAACAGGCAGTGTGGATGCATGCATTAAAGTAGCACTACATTAGAATAGAGAATGGGTCTAAGTTCAAACCCCGTGCCTTTTGTAATGGCCATCATAACTGCAGTTTTAAGGCACTTTTATGCAGTCACCGAAGCAAATGCTGGAAAAGTCCCCAATCTACACCTCAAAAGCTACAGTATAATAAAGAACACTAGATGCATAGTTCACAGATAGATGAAACCCTCCGATCAAAATTAGAACAGCCCTAAAGGGCCAGTAGTATATAGAACCTTGTTTTACAAATAAGCACAGCCTCAGAAAATGTGATTGATAATTGCATGAAGATTATTTCTAACATTTTTGTTGTTATTAAGTTTCAACCATAGTACTCTGAATTTATGTCAAAAGCAGTACTCTAGCACTATTTTTAATTGATAGACACGGACCACCCTTTAGTTTTTAGTGTAGCTGGGGGTGGGGGAGGGGGAAGCATTTCTAACTTAACAACTGCAGCAGGAAATGAGACTATATTGCAAGTAGTAATGGTTCTCTACTAGAGTCAATGCAGAGGTCTCTTGGCTGTCCGAGTGGATCTGTGTCACTGTTTGGGAAGCTGACATTTCAGCTGTCATGCTGCGGCATTATTCTTGGGCAGAACTGCATTATTCACCAGTGTTGTGTACTGATTCCCATCTAGAAAGGGTCAGATCACCTGGCCAATCAGAACTCCAAATATATGATATGTTTCATTTGCCATGTAGGATGTGATGCAGCATGCTGCGGAACTGTTCATGACTTGTTCCATCCATACCAGAGAGTACAACACATTATGAAGCCTAAGCCTCTTGTTCTCATTTATATTACCTGGACACTTGGTGATTTCCATAACCAGCCATGCCTTTGATTTTTAGAATATAGACTGATACTCACAAGCCACCTGAAACTAAATGGCCTAACCTTCTTTTACCACCTCAGCAACACCCTTGGTGACATCACCACTGGGGCTATATGATCCTTTATTTCTTGGTAACTTGTGACCCCATATGGTTGTTAACATTTTTATCATGAAGATTTTCAACATATTTCTCCTCCATTCTATTTTATTCTACCACTTCTATAATGCCTCCTTTTTCACTTAGGTAATTGTAGATCTCTGCTTTCTTCTGTTATTAACTATTTTCTTCCCATCCAACTCCTGGAATATTTAAATCCTCACAAATGACCATCCTATTACTGCTTCTGAATTGTTAATAAGGGAGCACCCATAAACCACATAGCTCCATTTTGGCTTCCTGTCAATCCCCATTCCCCACACATAGCCCGACGTGGCTTTTGACTCTACCCCTCTCTCCCATCCCCCCTCGACATAACACATAGCTCTTTTCCTTATTGATTCCAGAAGATCTTTTGTACAGTTTTCTTTTGTTAGACTATTGTAAATTACATACGGAGATAGCTAAACAACAGAAATAAATATCCAGATGCTGTCCGTGTGTTCTGTACCTTATTTTAACTGTGATAAATAATATGAATAAGAATCTACGTGGCTTGGCTTGCAAACACCCCCCACCCTTTTTCCCCCATGTAGCTCAACTTAGCCTTCCACTCGACCGCTCCCCCTAGATGGAGAAACATAGTTTATGGACACTCCCTAAGCATTTACAGTAGTTTCTTCACCAGGATGTCCATCCTGCTCATTCCGTCTTCCAGTCCTGTAAGCATCCAAGCTGTCTGTCTTTTCTTTTGTATGCCACCAGAACTAAAAACCAATTGAGCCAACCAGTAAGAATATCTCCTCCAGCAACTCCTCTGTCTCTATGAAACGTTGTATATACTTCAGGGAAAATCTCATTGTTTTGTAGGTGTTCATTTAACGAGCTCTATTTATGTTTATTTGGTAAGTTACTAAATTCTATTTCTTTGATCATTAACTGTAGAATGAAGTTCACTAGTATCAATCTGATAACTATCTTTTATCAATCTTTTCCTGTATCCTTCACTTTCATTATTGCTACTTTTAGTGTTTCATCAACTCTCTTACTTCTTTGGTATTTATGATTTTTCCTATTGTTTATTTGTGATCAGTATCCCTATAGTTTTTTTTATCCTTTTTATGAGTGACCTCTATCTTCTTTACTCAGAAAGTATTCCCTTCCCCCATTCTGATTATTTGTAAACCATATATATTGTAACCCCACCAACAAATTCTGTTCATGGGCATAACATTAATAACATTTTAACCTTAGCCTTCTTCCAAGTAATGTCTCAGATTACAGGTTTGCCATCCTCACAGAAAGGTTTATCTGTTACCACTCATGCAAATAGAGAAACTTCATTAGGTATGCTGTGGTATGGTATGCTTCTTTCATCACATTTCACAGGACACTCTCTATATACTATAAAATATATACCTCTGAAAGCTATTTCCTACTAATATATAAATGGAGATTTTCCTGGCATGTAAACCCGGAAAGACTACATTGTATTTCCCACTACCCCACCCTTCTTTGAAAACCCTTACAGAGTAATCCTACATCATCTATTACCTCTCCAAGTGTTTCAGAAGTAGGCCTACATCTCTCCCATGGCTCCTACCTAGCAGCAAAACCTTTTTATACTTATTTCTTATACTCACTCAAACAGCATTTTATCTACTGCTATGTTTCTCTGAGGCCCTTCTTACTCTGACTCACGGAACAATCAAATCTATTTCTTCCTACAATTCCTGCAGTGTCTGACACCATTATTCTATCTATACCATTAATTGTATGACCTCTCAGCAGCTTCCAGCCAATGCAGTAAATACTGGTGCACAAGCATTAATGCTATTTTAATCAGTTCCAAAATCACATTTGTATAATTCATTTCTTCAATCTGTTCTATTCTCTGGACCAACAAAGCCATGGGAAGTGATACTCTAGCACGAATGATGCCTATCGCTGAAAAATGATGGCAAAAATCATTGGGAGAGTAATGTTTCTAGCCTCACTGCAGTTCATTGAGGTTTTCTTTTAAGTCTGCATCACCCTTCTGGATCCTTATGAAGAAATGAATGACTCAATTGCAGCATCAGAGGACTTGAGCCAGATCACAGAGCACTTTGAGTTCATAGTTACAGAATAATTATTATCTTTACATCATATTGGTTAATATATTGTTTCACAGGAATATTATAAGTCTGAAACAATGGATTTTGTCGTATATCCATATCATCTGTGAAAATGTTTAGAAAGAAGCTTGGCAAAAACCAGTCAGGTAGGAAATAACTTCTATAGCTATTTCCTTGATAATAAAGCACTTCACAAACTTGAAACCAAGCAACAGTGAAAGAAAACATACATTAGAAAGTTGAAATGTAAGTCTGCCCCATTTTGCCATATCAATTTCCACGAAGAAAGCACAAAATTTTGATGTGTAATAAGTATAGGCGGAAAAATTTAGTTAAAGAGATACTGTAAATTTAGTAACGATCACACTACGTGGAGTCAGGGCCGTATTTAAGCATAGCCTACCTAGGCTGTATCCTAGGGGTGTGCACCACAAAGGGGGGCCAGCACCACAAAGAGGGGGTAAGCACCACAACTCCAAAAAATGATCGCCCATAAATTTTTTGGTCCGAATTTCAAATTTAAGCATCCACAGCCGGAAGCAGGCCCCGGTCATAAGGGCCACTGCCGGCAGGGGGACCGCCTAGGGGCCCACAAAGCCTAAATGCGGCCCTGCGTGGAGCAGGAAAGAGAAAAGAAACTTGTTTATCAAAGAAATATCATTTAGGTTTAAATATAACTCGAATTTTACTATAGCGACAGATTGTTCATGAAGAGCCAAATATTATATGAAAAAATAGACACTGTATTCAGAATAGATATATATATATATATATATAAATAAAGACGGCAAATTTCGGACAAAGCTACGCTATATGGTCAGAAATATATTCAGTCAATTCAGATGAAACAGAAAAATTCACAGATCAAGAATATGATAGTTTTTCGATTAAATCAAACTTTAAGGGTTAAAAGTTTTCACTATCGTGACTTCCTTGTTGGATGACGTCGGGGTTCGAAGACGTACGACGGGCAGATGTCAACATGAAATGATAAAGAATGACTTTAAGAATGAAGGAAATATACTAGGAGATAGAGGTTTTTTTTTATGAATCACACTGTTTATCTGATCTCAAACTAAGCTGTAGTTAATTAATGAGAAATAAATTGAAGAAGACTGGGTAATTACATCATTATGGCGGGAAAAGAGAATTTTTGACGCGAAGTTTCAGTTTCCCTATAATAACTTCCAGTATAGAAACAATACAGCAGAGTAACATATGTCAAAACATAAGAAAAATTTCGAGTAGTTAAATGATCCCAAAATCTTCACAGGGGGTTAAGAACTTCAAAAGTAATTCGCGATTATCTTATCTGAAACTTAAGAATTAAAAGCGATCAAACAAAGCAGTTAAGAGATATGTTGCCATAGAACACTATAGTCAGGAAAATCGGGACTGCAACATATTAAAATTTCAATTAGATCTAAGTAAGTTGGCGGCTCAAGAAAGTGTTCCCGCGCTAATCTCTATAAAAACCGCCCCCTTTCCGTGTTAGTTAAACAATGTTTCGCCATTCTTAAGCTGCCTATCCACTACGCGCGGCAAACCCTCGAACACTGGCTCGCGCGGCAGTACCTGGCTTGGTGCCAGGTATCGCTGCGCGAGCCAGTGTTCGTGGGTTTCTGTTGACAAGCGCGGCTGCCGCGCGCGGCAACGCAACCCAGCCAGAGTTGCGCGGCAAGCACTGCAGGCACAGTCAGTTTTCGCTACTATGAACGTTTCACGTGCGCAAGCAGCTGCCGCCTTCATTGTGATGCATCACATAATACACAAGAAATCTAAACGAAAAATGCGTTGGTGGATGAGGAAATTGTACGTTAATAGAACGCAATATAGTGTGAGACTAATGGAAGATATGAGAAATGAAGCCATTGAAGACACAATAAAAAATTTCACAAGAATGACTATTGTAGAATTCGAGGTCTTAAAATCATTGATTGAGCCGAGTGTGAATAAAGTGAACACCAAGTTTCGAGACGTGATTTCAGTTACCGAAAGACTAGCAATAACTTCAAGATTTCTAGCAACTGGAGCCTCTTTCGTGTGTCGAAACAATCTATTTGATGAACTTATCTCCTTCCATGCATCGTCTCTCGGCGTTTTGTTGGGTAATCTTCACATTTACTACTCCACAAAAATTCTTTCGCACCATACAGCTGTATTAGAAATCGACACTTTTCGTTGTTCATGGCAGTAAATGGTCGCTGTGCCCCGCGAGCCAACTCAAAGACACCGCCGTCCCAACTGCGCTCGAGCCAATTAGTGGGGTGCCTTTGCCGCGCGCCTGAAGACCGACAGAGAATGGATCGCAGCGCGGCATGTTCGACCGCGCCAATGTTCGAGCTGGCTCGCGTGGCAACAGCGTATCCATTACGCGCGGCTGCCGAAGCAGCCTTTCTCTGTATTTCCATATGTTCATAAAAGCTTCCTATCATATTTCAAAAAATAATCGGAACTCGGATTACCAGAATTTTACTGTAATTGATTTATTCCCATTCGTAAATACAGTACATCAACAACATAAAATTAAGTTTAAATGACATAAAAACTAAATTAAAATAATATTAGTTTAAATTCATGTTGTCATTAATATAGTTGATCATGTGATGTAAACTCAAATTCAAATCACATGACATCATTTGCATTATAATTTGATAGAACAATTGCTGCAGTGTCGTTGTTTTGAGGTAATTTATCAAAATCTGCTGGTGGTTTATAATGATCCTGCGGGGTGTTGCTTGAAAAGGTTGTGGGCTGGACTATTCGATGAGGTTCCTGGGAAAAAAAAAACAGAACTGCTGCCTGCAGAATAGTACAGGCCAGAAGTAGGTAACCGTTGCTCACTGTAAGACATTCCTAAACAGCCCATTTCGACTTGAAACAGGGTGTCATTAATTATTTTTTCTGCTATTAGCATTTGATTGGTCGGAAGGCCACGTAATTTTATGGCAACGGTTTTGCTAACAACGTCAAAGTGATCTTTTTGCAGCCGGTTTTTTTTAATGTTCTTCAGCACATCACTTCGCAAAGATTCTTTTAATGGTGGTTTAATGTTGCTGATTTTTTTTTAGTATTGATTATTTTTATTTTTTTGCATTGGTTCATTCTCCTTCAATATTTATGCCAGCTTGGCGTAGGCAGCTACTCGTTTGTTTGTGTCGTTGTATTCCTGGTACTTCAATTCCTATAGACAGGGCTCACTATCATATATATTTATAAACACGGAACATCACGAAACGGAACATTAGAAACAAAACAGAGAAACAAAATCGCAGCACATACAGGCACTCACAAGAAAGTGCGGCCACGGCCTCAAGGAAGTACCCACACACGTGGCGGGGATCCCGCAAGGCCGTGACCATTGCGTCCAAATCCCTTGGGTTTCCCGCACGTGTGTGGCGGCCTAGACATGTGCGTGGTTTCATAGGGGGGAGGCAGACCTTGAGAATGAAGCGAGCAGTAGCAGCGCGGACTCGCGATTTTTAACGATGTGACTAGTAAGTAGTAACCTATGATACTAACATTCAGATGTGGACTTTGTTTTTCTTTTATAATGAGCTAAAAAAAGTTACAAACTTTTCGGGGAACTGTGAAAGATTGTCTGGAGTGTGAGTGAACTTGTGAGTAATGATGACTTGCTAGCTTCATTTAAATGCTGGTACCACAGTTAACTTAGAACATTTTGAAGAATATAAATATTTTATGATCCAGTGAACTGTTTCTTATTTCAAATTCACCTGAACCCGTTATCTGTTGCGGGGATATTAAAAAGTTTGGCTACCAATATAAAAAAGATTGCAATTTAGTTTCCGATTCCTTCTAAGTAAATTTGATTCAACAAACGGCCACAGCTTAAAGAAATATCTTGCAAGCAACCCCGAACAGCATAATTGTTAATAATTTACTAACCTGCTCGGAATTCGAACAGCTAGAGAAATCGCTTCTCAGTCTGGGACAGATCCCGCAGAAAGGAGAAATTATTTGATTACGAGGTCGTAGATGAGACAACAAATCCTGAAGAATTGTTTAGTATCAGGTGTGTTTTAAACTATGATGGATACAACTGAGAATGCATTGATCACTCAATTTACACAACTATCCAGATTTAATAATACATCAAAACAATTCCGGTAAAGTCTGATTGGTAAAAAGTTGTGCATATTTAGAAATAAGTTTAACTGATTGAGAAAAATGGTTGTGAAATCGTGAAACTTTGAAACGTGAAAGCGTTGTTGAAGCTTGAATCAGCAAAACCAATAAAAGTTCTTGAACTTATGAAACAAAATGGTTGACATGATGTATTTCCAAATGTGTGAACAGCACTTCGATTTTTGCTAACCATACCCGGAATTATCGCTATAGGAGATAGAAGTTTCGGAAAATAAAAAATAATTCACGATCAACCATGTCGCAAAACAGACCGTCATATCTTGCAATTTTATGAATAGAAATGATGTTGCCCAAGATTTAATAAAGAAACATTCAAGCGTAAAAGTGAGGAAGGTGGCAATCTATGCCTTTTAGATATTATTTTACTTTGGTATGGGTGATGAGTAGGAAGATAAGGATGGACCTGGGAACAGCCAATCAGCGTCCAGGGATTGCATGACGTCACGAAGTGAGCAGCCAATCAGCGTTCAAGGTCGTATGACGTCACACGTTAGTTCCTCAACCGGCCGCTGGGAGGGCAGCATCTCCCAAGGGTTTAATTTCTTTGGGCGCAGATATTCCACTCCCCTAGGAGAGTGAAAGCTAGCGGGGGAAAACCCAACCACTTAAAAATGTGACGTCACGCGGACGAGTGGAGCCTCTTTACGGTTGTCCAAAGAGCTTATCAGGCTTCAATCGGCTACTTCTTCCTAAACCGGGAAAACCCGTGACGTCACTAAGTGGTGGGGGGGACCTCCCTCCCCTCCCCTCCGGCGGGCTTTTTGAATGGCGGGCCGGCCGGCCAAGATGGCGGGTGCAGTGTTGCCACATTGACGGCATGACGACAGCATATTTCAAATTAAACATATATAACTGTTATTTAGTCTTTATTATAGCTGTTATTTCACTTATCTCCAACAATGTTAATCTGAAATCAGCGATATTATTTCCGATTTTGTCCTATGTGATGTAGATATTCCAGCTGCACAAATGTTGCAATGTAGCATATACACACATCCTGCCACCAGATGTCTCTACCGAACAGCGCATGACACGAGAAACTTCATCTGCGCATGCGCCGGCCAGAGATATTCCACTTCGCCACGAGATCTTCTATCCTTGTCTTGCGGGGGAAAACCCTAGCCTAAGGCGTATTTGCACAGGTGTCAGTCGACATGTACGCACTTGCTCGGCGCCGAGACCCTGTTGCGACATGCGCGATAACTTGCATAACTCTCGCTAGAGGTCAGCACACGGTAGTAGACATTTGCCGCTAGATGGTGCGGGTGTCCCAATATGCGTGAAATATTTCGACGTTTGCTCGGGAGTCCGACAGGTTACGAAATGGCTCCATTACAGAGCGATACAGCTAGGCCATCCACCATTATGAAAGCATAGCTGGCGGACAAAGAAATTAGGGCGTCCAATACATATTGCAGAGTCTCAGGCTTGCAAAAAATTTCATGTGTATTTGTTATATGTTCAGGTGTCCTGCTATCGGGTTGCGCCATCGAAACCGTTCCAGCAGGATACATAGAAATTCACTGCGGTTCAAGAAGAAATTATTACGAGATGAGAATAATTATTATATGTCAGTTTTCGTAGAACAAATATAAGAATCTTTTATGGTAGCCTAATCCCTCGCCAGAATAACGTGTTTTAAAAACGAAAATCGAAAATTTAGTTTTCATTCTGGGTGAACAGAAAAACTGCTTGAGTCTTTGTATTTAATTAAAAAATAAGACATAGACCATGAGAAAGCGTAACTTTTACGTTTAAAACGTGATAATGAACCACGGAATGTCTTGGCATAGGTCAAATTCACGTCTATACAATTCAGTTCTGATATTCGAAATTGGCAGAGGGTGCTTTGCACAAAAAATAACTCTGTGCGAATAACAAGAGGAAATAAGGGTCAGTACGGTGGGATTCCAATATAATTAATCGTTAATGATAACTCGGGAATTTCTGTCACACTGCCATTATTTTAATTTGTTAAATTATATGCAATGAAACAAAGCGATAATCCAACTAATGTTTTAAACTCAAAGAAGTGATTTCCTAATGTATGTGTCTACAACCTCGATGAACTTTGTGCATTTCTATCCTATTGCTATGACCGAGCATGGTGGTGTAACGGATAGCGTTCTGACCTCGCATTCGGGAGGACGGCGGTTCCGAGCATCTAGATTTGGGTTTTCCATGGTTTCCAAAATCACTCCAGGCAAATGCTGGGATGCTTCCTTTAAAAGACCATGGCCGAATTCCTTGCCCCCCATCCTTTTCCCGTCTCTAAAGACCTCGCTTGGCAAAGCTCATGGAATGCAGTGAGGGAAGAATGAATTCATATTAGCATCAGTACGACACCTTATTTCTTTAACTTATCTCTGCTGCCAGTGGTATAAAATATTTAATCACACTCGTAATTGTTGCCATCCAGGTCAAACCTTTGTCGTTTGTCTATCCAGGCCAATCTATGTATCAATTCTGTTATGCTTTCGTAAGCAATCACAAATTGAGTGTCCTTAGCTGTACTTTGTCTAAAATTCCAATCAATCCCTTGTGACACATCAGTGATTGACACCTTTAACTGTATTTTACAGCACAGCACGTATGTTCCAGGAACGAAATACGTCTGTTAATCTTACTAATTTCACCCCTGCCAAATCGAAGTACGCCAGTCCTATGTGATAAAAATCGAGTCACGCTAAGGCAGTGCTTTCGCAAAGTCTTCTGCTAATCAGTAGCCAGGTACCAAAATGTTCATTTAAGGTGGTTCTACTACAGTTTTCAGGGAAATTCTCCCCTTTTTCAGGAAATTATTTTTCAATAAATCAGGGGGACGAAATACGTCTGTTAATCTTACTAATTTCACCCCTGTCGAATCGAAGTACGCCAGTCCTATGTGATAAAAATCGAGTCACGCTAAGGCAGTGCTAAGCACTGAACATGCCTGAGACCATCGCATGTGACCAAGGTGGAGATACTCCCTTGTAGAAGAAATCCAGTGCCAGCTTCTACTGATATTCTATTCCTAATTCTTTCACCAAGATCCACCCCTAGCCTCATCGCCAACATACGCCAAGCACTTCCTCAAACCACCTTCTGTTTTCCAATGATTCCCTGATCAGTTACAGACAGGGTTACCTTCTGTTCGTGGGTTAAAGTAAACCAAAAATTAAAAATTCGCAAAGTCTTCTCCTAATCAGTAGCCAGGTACCAAAATGTTCACTTAAGGTGCTTCTACTGCAGTTTTCCAGGAAAATTCTCCCCTTTTCCAGGAAATTACTTTTCAATAAATCAGGACCCAGGAGAGTTCTCCATTCGGTTTAAAATGTTCCCATCTAACGCCAACCTTCGGATTCAGGGCCAAGTGTGACATTTGTTTGTAATTGCATGCTTCGTTCAAGTAACCACGATAAAGTTACCATAATGCTCTTAGCTAACTGATAGTTTCTTGGTCATCAAACAGGCATCATAACCCACATTTTAATAGAAGATCCCCACACATCGACAAGTATCCAAAGGTGCAGACACTAGTTCTATTGCGCCGAAGATAGCACCCACGCTTGAACTGTCGTAAATTGTTAGGTCAAAGTGGGTGTTTGGATATTTTACCACTCAGGCCTCATCATCTAAAGTCTAATGACAGATTGTGGTCATGGTCAACTTAGGCTCCATACACCACTCAGAATTATTCTGCCAATATCCATTCTAACAGCATTATACACCACATACAGCCCCCTGACACTCTTCCAATCTCCCAATGACATCCAGTCCAGTTCCTTTATTAAGGCACTTGCTGAATATTTTCCACTAATAAATCCAGCTGCTATATTTTGCATCTTGCATTTGATGTACAAAAAATGTGGTCTCCATACTACACTTATATATACAAGAAATGGTCTGACTGTGGGTTTGTACCCAAGTCCTTCGCTTCTCTGGTACATCCCCTCATCACCCTCTCTGTTAAACCGAGCGTGGTGGTGTAACGGATAGCGTTCTGGCCTCGCATTCGGGAGGACGGCGGTTCGAATCCCCGTCCGGGCATCCAGATTTGGGTTTTCCATGGTTTCCCCAAATCACTCCAGGTGAATGCCGGGATGCTTCCTTCAAAAGGCCATGGCCGAATTCCTTCCCATTCCTTGCCCCCATCCTTTCCCGTCTCTAAAGACCACGTTGTTAAAAAGGGACGTTAAACTGTTAAAAAAACTCTCTGTTAAATGATTTTTGTGTAGTGAAAAAACGTGAGAAACACAATTCGTATGCCAACACAAACGGCAGTAAACTGTAAAGAGTACAGTGAAATGGGAGATTGCCTAAGCCCTGAAGCAATGGTTAGAAGCACACGTTGATAATTCTATAACCATATATTTTAGACTCAAATTAACAGAGGAAGTAGACACACGCACACACTTCTACATGCATACAGCGAGGTCGACAGAACTAACAGCAAGCATCATGGAAACGATGAAGTGGGGCAGAATTGTCGTTACCACTGATTAACTGGGCAGAACTATCGTTAAAAATCATCAGACAGACGAGTTTAAGTCAGGTATCACAATACTTACACTTACATGCACAAAGAGAGACGCAGATATACATGTTCAAGTCTACAGAAAGTTCAGGACGACTACCTGCACCAATCATGGAAACAAAAAAAAGTGATGTAGTACTTTCTTGCCCCCCATGACTGGCTGAAAAACATAACTCTCCTTACATATCATCTGCCTGGCGAGATAGAGGGTGTGCAAAAGATGGCATGTTTTCACCATACACCTAAGTATTTACATCATAAATAGTGTTCATCACACACAATTGATTACATTTACCATCAATACGTTTCTCCCATACTGCAACCCTATCTGCCATTCATTAAGAGTGCCCCAGGTACCATGAGTTACAATAGACATTTGACTATCCCCATATACCAGAACCCCTCATATTCATACTAGGTCTCAACAACAAATCCATACGTATCCATGCACAAGCTCAAAGAAACAGGAACAGCAAATCATACATCCAGATAAATGAGTTTAAGGAAGGTATCACCATACTTACGCACACAGACACATATATCCATGCCTTCAGCGAGCTAGACACAACAACCAGCCCCAATCATGGCGACGAAAAAGTGAGGTAGAACCCCCCATGGCTCATAACTGACCAAAAAATCATCAGTAACATATGTTCCAGGCACCATACTCTTCACATCAACATCATCTCATTTATTTCACACTACAGACCTCACTATCATCCAGTATCATGGTACAAAACTGTTCACATCAGCACCAACACGTCTATCCCACACCTAAGCTTTTTCTGCCATTCAGTAACATGTGCCCCCCATGTACCACGAGTAGCAGTAGACACTTGGTCATCAGACAGATATCATGACTCACATATTCATACTAGGTCTCACCCACAAATCCATATGTCACCTCACACAAGCATAAGTGCAGGAACAGCACATCATACATCCAGAAAAACGAGATAAAGGAAGGTATCACCACATTTACGCAAAAAACACACGGAGATAGAGATGCATACACACGTACATTTCCATGCCTACAGCGATCTCGACTCAACAACTAGCCCAATCATGGCAACGAAAAAGTGGAACAGAACACCCATGACTGACCAAAAATCATAGAAAGACACACATACACACACACATGTCAATGCATTCACACAGTTCCATTCATCACCACACATAACTGGAGGAAAGAGACTGAACATGCTAGATCCAAACTGAAGAGTTACAGGATGTGTGAAGTTTGAAATCACAGCCACATCTCGCCCACACCGCAACCCTTTCTGTCACCACGAGTAGCAGTAGACACTTGGTCATCAGACAGATATCATAACTCCCATATTCATACTAGGTCTCACCCACAAATCCATATGTCACCTCACACAAGCATAAGTGCAGGAACAGCACATCATACATCCAGAAAAACGAGATAAAGGAAGGTATCACCACATTTACGCAAAAAACACACGGAGATAGAGATGCATACACACGTACATTTCCATGCCTACAGCGATCTCGACTCAACAACTAGCCCAATCGTGGCAACGAAAAAGTGGAACAGAACACCCATGACTGACCAAAAATCATAGAAAGACACACATACACACACACATGTCAATGCATTCACACAGTTCCATTCATCACCACACATAACTGGAGGAAAGAGACTGAACATGCTAGATCCAAACTGAAGAGTTACAGGATGTGTGAAGTTTGAAATCACAGCCACATCTCGCCCACACCGCAACCCTTTCTGTCACCACGAGTAGCAGTAGACACTTGGTCATCAGACAGATATCATAACTCCCATATTCATACTAGGTCTCACCCACAAATCCATATGTCACCTCACACAAGCATAAGTGCAGGAACAGCACATCATACATCCAGAAAAACGAGATAAAGGAAGGTATCACCACATTTACGCAAAAAACACACGGAGATAGAGATGCATACACAGGTACATTTCCATGCCTACAGCGATCTCGACTCAACAACTAGCCCAATCGTGGCAACGAAAAAGTGGAACAGAACACCCATGACTGACCAAAAATCATAGAAAGACACACATACACACACACATGTCAATGCATTCACACAGTTCCATTCATCACCACACATAACTGGAGGAAAGAGACTGAACATGCTAGATCCAAACTGAAGAGTTACAGGATGTGTGAAGTTTGAAATCACAGCCACATCTCGCCCACACCGCAACCCTTTCTGTCACCACGAGTAGCAGTAGACACTTGGTCATCAGACAGATATCATAACTCCCATATTCATACTAGGTCTCACCCACAAATCCATATGTCACCTCACACAAGCATAAGTGCAGGAACAGCACATCATACATCCAGAAAAACGAGATAAAGGAAGGTATCACCACATTTACGCAAAAAACACACGGAGATAGAGATGCATACACAGGTACATTTCCATGCCTACAGCGATCTCGACTCAACAACTAGCCCAATCGTGGCAACGAAAAAGTGGAACAGAACACCCATGACTGACCAAAAATCATAGAAAGACACACATACACACTCACATGTCAAAGCATTCACGCAGTTCCATTCATCACCACACATAACTGGAGGAAAGAGACTGAACATGCTAGATCCAAACTGAAGAGTTACAGGATGTGTGAAGTTTGAAATCACAGTCACATCTCTCCCACACCGCAACCCTTTCGGTCATTTAATAACATGTGACCAAGGTACCATGAGTTACAATAGACACTTGTCTATCAGACGGGTATCATAACCTCCATATTCATACTAGGTCTCACCCACAAACCCATACGTCTCCACACAAGCACAAACATATGGGAGGAACAACAATTCATACGTCCAGATAAATGAGTTTAAGGAAGGTATCACCATACTTACGCATACAGACACAGAGAAAGACGCACACAGACACATATATCCATGCCTACAGCGAGCTCAACACAACAACCAGCCCAATCATGGCAAAGAAAAAGTGGGACAGAACCCCCATGGCTCAAGACTGACAAAAAAAAAAAATCATCATTAACATCTGTTCCAAGTAACAAACTCCTCACATCAAAATCATATCATTTAACTCACACTACAGACCTCTCTGCCATTCAGTATCGTTGGTAATATGTACAAAGCTAATTTCATAAGTTACCACATACATACAAGTAATTGCAGGAAAGGGTCCCGACACACGACATCCACACTGAGGTGTTACATGATAGGCAGATGATAGCATGTCTTTACAATACATCTCAGTGCTCACCACACATACTTGATTTTTTACGTGCCATCAGTATAGCTGGTGGCTGGAACTAAGCTCTTGACAATTTTTGGTCAAAAGTCATTTGTTAACAGCAGCTCATCAAAGACAAATTTTGGGTGAACCTGCCCAGGCGGGCGCGGCGGGAGGTGGGCCACCCTTCCCCACTGCGGACAAAAATACCGTAATACACCGGTCTAAAAGCGCGGACCGCGATGGTTTACCGGAGTTTTCCGACCGGGACCTACTACCGGTAACCGCATTTTTAGGACCGCACTGAAGACCGGAATTTGATTGCGCTCGAGGCGGTAATATGCGCCGGTATACCGACCTACACGATGTACGCGTCCGCTGCGAGGAAGGGTGGCCCACCTCCCGCCGCGCCCGCCTGGGCAGGTTCACCCAAAATTTGTCTTTGATGAGCTGCTGTTAACAAATGACTTTTGACCAAAAATTGTCAAGAGCTTAGTTCCAGCCACCAGCTATACTGATGGCACGTAAAAAATCAAGTATGTGTGGTGAGCACTGAGATGTATTGTAAAGACATGCTATCATCTGCCTATCATGTAACACCTCAGTGTGGATGTCGTGTGTCGGGACCCTTTCCTGCAATTACTTGTATGTATGTGGTAACTTATGAAATTAGCTTTGTACATATTACCAACGATACTGAATGGCAGAGAGGTCTGTAGTGTGAGTTAAATGATATGATTTTGATGTGAGGAGTTTGTTACTTGGAACAGATGTTAATGATGATTTTGTTTTTTTGTCAGTCTTGAGCCATGGGGGTTCTGTCCCACTTTTTCTTTGCCATGATTGGGCTGGTTGTTGTGTTGAGCTCGCTGTAGGCATGGATATATGTGTCTGTGTGCGTCTTTCTCTGTGTCTGTATGCGTAAGTATGGTGATACCTTCCTTAAACTCATTTATCTGGACGTATGAATTGCTTGTTCCTCCCATATGTTTGTGCTTGTGTGGAGACGTATGGGTTTGTGGGTGAGACCTAGTATGAATATGGAGGTTATGATACCCGTCTGATAGACAAGTGTCTATTGTAACTCATGGTACCTGGGTCACATGTTATTAAATGACCGAAAGGGTTGCGGTGTGGGAGAGATGTGACTGTGATTTCAAACTTCACACATCCTGTAACTCTTCAGTTTGGATCTAGCATGTTCAGTCTCTTTCCTCCAGTTATGTGTGGTGATGAATGGAACTGCGTGAATGCTTTGACATGTGAGTGTGTATGTGTGTCTTTCTATGATTTTTGGTCAGTCATGGGTGTTCTGTTCCACTTTTTCGTTGCCACGATTGGGCTAGTTGTTGAGTCGAGATCGCTGTAGGCATGGAAATGTACCTGTGTATGCATCTCTATCTCCGTGTGTTTTTTGCGTAAATGTGGTGATACCTTCCTTTATCTCGTTTTTCTGGATGTATGATGTGCTGTTCCTGCACTTATGCTTGTGTGAGGTGACATATGGATTTGTGGGTGAGACCTAGTATGAATATGGGAGTTATGATATCTGTCTGATGACCAAGTGTCTACTGCTACTCGTGGTGACAGAAAGGGTTGCGGTGTGGGCGAGATGTGGCTGTGATTTCAAACTTCACACATCCTGTAACTCTTCAGTTTGGATCTAGCATGTTCAGTCTCTTTCCTCCAGTTATGTGTGGTGATGAATGGAACTGTGTGAATGCATTGACATGTGTGTGTGTATGTGTGTCTTTCTATGATTTTTGGTCAGTCATGGGTGTTCTGTTCCACTTTTTCGTTGCCATGATTGGGCTAGTTGTTGAGTCGAGATCGCTGTAGGCATGGAAATGTACGTGTGTATGCATCTCTATCTCCGTGTGTTTTTTGCGTAAATGTGGTGATACCTTCCTTTATCTCGTTTTTCTGGATGTATGATGTGCTGTTCCTGCACTTATGCTTGTGTGAGGTGACATATGGATTTGTGGGTGAGACCTAGTATGAATATGGGAGTTATGATATCTGTCTGATGACCAAGTGTCTACTGCTACTCGTGGTACATGGGGGGCACATGTTACTGAATGGCAGAAAAAGCTTAGGTGTGGGATAGACGTGTTGGTGCTGATGTGAACAGTTTTGTACCATGATACTGGATGATAGTGAGGTCTGTAGTGTGAAATAAATGAGATGATGTTGATGTGAAGAGTATGGTGCCTGGAACATATGTTACTGATGATTTTTTGGTCAGTTATGAGCCATGGGGGGTTCTACCTCACTTTTTCGTCGCCATGATTGGGGCTGGTTGTTGTGTCTAGCTCGCTGAAGGCATGGATATATGTGTCTGTGTGCGTAAGTATGGTGATACCTTCCTTAAACTCATTTATCTGGATGTATGATTTGCTGTTCCTGTTTCTTTGAGCTTGTGCATGGATACGTATGGATTTGTTGTTGAGACCTAGTATGAATATGAGGGGTTCTGGTATATGGGGATAGTCAAATGTCTATTGTAACTCATGGTACCTGGGGCACTCTTAATGAATGGCAGATAGGGTTGCAGTATGGGAGAAACGTATTGATGGTAAATGTAATCAATTGTGTGTGATGAACACTATTTATGATGTAAATACTTAGGTGTATGGTGAAAACATGCCATCTTTTGCACACCCTCTATCTCGCCAGGCAGATGATATGTAAGGAGAGTTCTGTTTTTCAGCCAGTCATGGGGGCAAGAAAGTACTACATCACTTTTTTTTGTTTCCATGATTGGTGCAGGTAGTCGTCCTGAACTTTCTGTAGACTTGAACATGTATATCTGCGTCTCTCTTTGTGCATGTAAGTGTAAGTATTGTGATACCTGACTTAAACTCGTCTGTCTGATGATTTTTAACGATAGTTCTGCCCAGTTAATCAGTGGTAACGACAATTCTGCCCCACTTCATCGTTTCCATGATGCTTGCTGTTAGTTCTGTCGACCTCGCTGTATGCATGTACAAGTGTGTGCGTGTGTCTACTTCCTCTGTTAATTTGAGTCTAAAATATATGGTTATAGAATTATCAACGTGTGCTTCTAACCATTGCTTCAGGGCTTAGGCAATCTCCCATTTCACTGTACTCTTTACAGTTTACTGCCGTTTGTGTTGGCATACGAATTGTGTTTCTCACGTTTTTTCACTACACAAAAATCATTTAACAGAGAGTTTTTTTTAACAGTTTAACGTCCCTTTTTAACAACGTGGTCTTTAGAGACGGGAAAGGATGGGGGCAAGGAATGGGAAGGAATTCGGCCATGGCCTTTTGAAGGAAGCATCCCGGCATTCACCTGGAGTGATTTGGGGAAACCATGGAAAACCCAAATCTGGATGCCCGGACGGGGATTCGAACCGCCGTCCTCCCGAATGCGAGGCCAGAACGCTATCCGTTACACCACCACGCTCGGTTTAACAGAGAGGGTGATGAGGGGATGTACCAGAGAAGCGAAGGACTTGGGTACAAACCCACAGTCAGACCATTTCTTGTATATATAAGTGTAGTATGGAGACCACATTTTTTGTACATCAAATGCAAGATGCAAAATATAGCAGCTGGATTTATTAGTGGAAAATATTCAGCAAGTGCCTTAATAAAGGAACTGGACTGGATGTCATTGGGAGATTGGAAGAGTGTCAGGGGGCTGTATGTGGTGTATAATGCTGTTAGAATGGATATTGGCAGAATAATTCTGAGTGGTGTATGGAGCCTAAGTTGACCATGACCACAATCTGTCATTAGACTTTAGATGATGAGGCCTGAGTGGTAAAATATCCAAACACCCACTTTGACCTAACAATTTACGACAGTTCAAGCGTGGGTGCTATCTTCGGCGCAATAGAACTAGTGTCTGCACCTTTGGATACTTGTCGATGTGTGGGGATCTTCTATTAAAATGTGGGTTATGATGCCTGTTTGATGACCAAGAAACTATCAGTTAGCTAAGAGCATTATGGTAACTTTATCGTGGTTACTTGAACGAAGCATGCAATTACAAACAAATGTCACACTTGGCCCTGAATCCGAAGGTTGGCGTTAGATGGGAACATTTTAAACCGAATGGAGAACTCTCCTGGGTCCTGATTTATTGAAAAGTAATTTCCTGGAAAAGGGGAGAATTTTCCTGGAAAACTGCAGTAGAAGCACCTTAAGTGAACATTTTGGTACCTGGCTACTGATTAGGAGAAGACTTTGCGAATTTTTAATTTTTGGTTTACTTTAACCCACGAACAGAAGGTAACCCTGTCTGTAACTGATCAGGGAATCATTGGAAAACAGAAGGTGGTTTGAGGAAGTGCTTGGCGTATGTTGGCGATGAGGCTAGGGGTGGATCTTGGTGAAAGAATTAGGAATAGAATATCAGTAGAAGCTGGCACTGGATTTCTTCTACAAGGGAGTATCTCCACCTTGGTCACATGCGATGGTCTCAGGCATGTTCAGTGCTTAGCACTGCCTTAGCGTGACTCGATTTTTATCACATAGGACTGGCGTACTTCGATTCGACAGGGGTGAAATTAGTAAGATTAACAGACGTATTTCGTCCCCCTGATTTATTGAAAAATAATTTCCTGGAAAAGGGGAGAATTTCCCTGAAAACTGTAGTAGAACCACCTTAAATGAACATTTTGGTACCTGGCTACTGATTAGCAGAAGACTTTGCGAAAGCACTGCCTTAGCGTGAGTCGATTTTTATCACATAGGACTGGTGTACTTCGATTTGGCAGGGGTGAAATTAGTAAGATTAACAGACGTATTTCGTTCCTGGAACATACGTGCTGTGCTGTAAAATACAGTTAAAGGTGTCAATCACTGATGTGTCACAAGGGATTGATTGGAATTTTAGACAAAGTACAGCTAAGGACACTCAATTTGTGATTGCTTACGAAAGCATAACAGAATTGATACATAGATTGGCCTGGATAGACAAACGACAAAGGTTTGACCTGGATGGCAACAATTACGAGTGTGATTAAATATTTTATACCACTGGCAGCAGAGATAAGTTAAAGAAATAAGGTGTCGTACTGATGCTAATATGAATTCATTCTTCCCTCACTGCATTCCATGAGCTTTGCCAAGCGAGGTCTTTAGAGACGGGAAAGGATGGGGGGCAAGGAATTCGGCCACTGGTCTTTTAAAGGAAGCATCCCAGCATTTGCCTGGAGTGATTTTGGAAACCATGGAAAACCCAAATCTAGATGCTCGGAACCGCCGTCCTCCCGAATGCGAGGTCAGAACGCTATCCGTTACACCACCATGCTCGGTCATAGCAATAGGATAGAAATGCACAAAGTTCATCGAGGTTGTAGACACATACATTAGGAAATCACTTCTTTGAGTTTAAAACATTAGTTGGATTATCGCTTTGTTTCATTGCATATAATTTAACAAATTAAAATAATGGCAGTGTGACAGAAATTCCCGAGTTATCATTAACGATTAATTATATTGGAATCCCACCGTACTGACCCTTATTTCCTCTTGTTATTCGCACAGAGTTATTTTTTGTGCAAAGCACCCTCTGCCAATTTCGAATATCAGAACTGAATTGTATAGACGTGAATTTGACCTATGCCAAGACATTCCGTGGTTCATTATCACGTTTTAAACGTAAAAGTTACGCTTTCTCATGGTCTATTTTTTTAATTAAATACAAAGACTCAAGCAGTTTTTCTGTTCACCCAGAATGAAAACTAAATTTTCGATTTTCGTTTTTAAAACACGTTATTCTGGCGAGGGATTAGGCTACCATAAAAGATTCTTATATTTGTTCTACGAAAACTGACATATAATAATTATTCTCATCTCGTAATAATTTCTTCTTGAACCGCAGTGAATTTCTATGTATCCTGCTGGAACGGTTTCGATGGCGCAACCCGATAGCAGGACACCTGAACATATAACAAATACACATGAAATTTTTTGCAAGCCTGAGACTCTGCAATATGTATTGGACGCCCTAATTTCTTTGTCCGCCAGCTATGCTTTCATAATGGTGGATGGCCTAGCTGTATCGCTCTGTAATGGAGCCATTTCGTAACCTGTCGGACTCCCGAGCAAACGTCGAAATATTTCACGCATATTGGGACACCCGCACCATCTAGCGGCAAATGTCTACTACCGTGTGCTGACCTCTAGCGAGAGTTATGCAAGTTATCGCGCATGTCGCAACAGGGTCTCGGCGCCGAGCAAGTGCGTACATGTCGACCGACACCTGTGCAAATACGCCTTAGGCTAGGGTTTTCCCCCGCAAGACAAGGATAGAAGATCTCGTGGCGAAGTGGAATATCTCTGGCCGGCGCATGCGCAGATGAAGTTTCTCGTGTCATGCGCTGTTCGGTAGAGACATCTGGTGGCAGGATGTGTGTATATGCTACATTGCAACATTTGTGCAGCTGGAATATCTACATCACATAGGACAAAATCGGAAATAATATCGCTGATTTCAGATTAACATTGTTGGAGATAAGTGAAATAACAGCTATAATAAAGACTAAATAACAGTTATATATGTTTAATTAGAAATATGCTGTCGTCATGCCGTCAATGTGGCAACACTGCACCCGCCATCTTGGCCGGCCGGCCCGCCATTCAAAAAGCCCGCCGGAGGGGAGGGGAGGGAGGTCCCCCCCACCACTTAGTGACGTCACGGGTTTTCCCGGTTTCTGGCTTGGGTCGCCTTACTCCTCCTACTGACGGCTACAGAGAAATATCAATAAAGAATGAATAATAATTTCAAAGCTGTCAGTATGCAGTCTTGTACCGAGACAAGAACTGCATATATTATATGCATTCCTTAGGCTGTATCAATAGAACAGTGCACAAGTTTAATAAAAAAATAATAATGAAGGCAGCTACTTCAACTTAGGAATAAAAACACAGGTACAAAATCACAGTCGTACGGTACAGATTGCTCAATCATGCGGCGTCCAGTAATCTATTTCATTAAAATAGGTACATTATAGTGATATTAGCGTCACAGCTTTTTGGGACGTATCCACATAATCAGATGTGTCATGCAGTAGATCGTAGAAGTTGTGTTGCTCTCTTTGGAATTAAGAACTCTCGACATACGTATTAAGTGAAACGCAACATTTCTTTTCGACTATCACAAATCATTTCTGAAGAGCTGATCGACATAAAGCGGTGTAACTACACTATATCACAAAGTATTTATTGCCTTGGAATTTGATGGCAGTGGCAGAAGCCAATAACATACTAAAACTTGATCCACATAAGGTACTTATTTTACGGGCTTTCGAGCCGATGCAGAAAAAAATAATCAACATCTGATAAGTACCATAACGAAGGAACTAATGACATAATCTGTAGCCTGTAACGTAAAACATGTGTACTAAAAGCCAAGCCGGTATTCTAGGAAAACACATGCCTGCGTGAGCGATCGATACAATAAAGAATACTCCGCATCCCGAGATGAGATTACAGACCGACGATGATGAGAAATGCGATTCAGAAATGGAAAGCCGAATAGCGGAACGCAAAATTATGAGAGAAATTCTTTAGAGCCCTGCAGATCCATATTCGGCGACCTGAATATTCATCGAAGAAACATAGAATCAATAAGCGCTTGAACTTTGATCATAGAACTATTCAAAGCTACTAATATCTGATTCAACCACTTGATAAAGCGATTTTACAAACAGTGTTTCTGTATCTTCAAGAATGATATATTATTTCCGTTCCTAAGTATATTCAGGATTATACTGCACAATTGGAAGAGCGTTGAGTGGTTCAAATATAAAGCAAATGAAAATAAAATAAGAAATTAGGCTAAACTTCATATGAATTAGGCCTATATATAGACAAAAAACATTTGTAAACAAATTAGTATAAGCGATTACTTCTTTCTAGTCTACTTCTTGTTTCTATTCAGCTCGGATATTTCCTACCTGTTTCAGTGTTCTCCGATGTAATGAAGTCTGCACTGTTAACACAAAAAATTAGGTTGCTTTTGCCTTATTACCCTAACTGCTTTTCTCCTAATATGAAATAAGACAGATTCTCTAAAATGCAACATCAAGCGCGAAACTCAATTGAAAATAGCTTAAGCTACTCTTTAGCTCTATCAAAGTTGCTTCGAATGTGAGTTTCGATTTCCACGTTAAACAGGTATTGAATACACCGGACACAGGCTTAGTACGGTTCCTGTGCAACGATCAAATCAATGGTTGAGCGGTGATCCAAACACCTACCCACAGAATAACATGTCGCAGGTTCTTTACGCAAACAGAAATCTAGTTGAAATATAATCTTTAAGGTTTCTCCGCCGGATAGTGTTGAAGAAAGACGAGCTTTCGGCGGCGTGCTCTGCCGCCATCTTCAGGTCTGGTGTTACTGTTCGTCTTTCTTCAACCGGCGGAGAACACGTGAAGATTTTATTTCAGCGAGACGCCGGGAAAGCCTTCGTTCACACAGAAATCTAATTCTCTGGGATGAGATAATTTATATCACATGGCTTCGTTATACATCTACACCTTGTAGGCCTGTTTATGAAAACAAGCCTAGCTTTGTAGTACCTACTACACAATGTTCAAGATTAACTTCCTTATTTTGTTGGCCATTATAAGAGACATAATCAACACTTCACCACCTACATCGCATTTCACGTAAACACGTGACGTACAGTAACCGGTTGACACTGACATACAGTCGTCTCTAAGCCTTTGCAAGAATGGCAGGGTTGAAACAAAAGATGAAAAAAAGTAATTTATAATATTGGTAGGGCACACGTTAATGATGACACCTGCGAGGGTATTGAGAGTATAATTACTAGTAGTAGAAAGACGCATATGACCACGATTATAAACGACCACTATATTTCAGACAAATTTTTATGGCTTTACGTCTCGTCGACGTTGAGGCCATTAAAGGCGGGAAAGGACTGGGGACAAGGAATGGGAAGGAGTTCGGCCATGGCTTTTTAAAAGAAGCATTCCGGCATTCGCCTGGAGTGATTTGGGGAAACAATGGAAAATCCAAAATTTTAAGTAATGCTGTTGGAGAATTCAATAAATTATCGAGACATATGCTGAAAAATTCAGAGGATTAATTTAAAGTACAAATTCACATAGCGAAAAAGTTGGCGCGCACAGGATCCATTAAAGTAGATAAATATTTTAAAAGTAACGGTATCGTGGCTGAGAGGTCATTAGACGCGGGAGAGGATTGGAAGCAAGCAAGCATGGTATTCTGAAATAATCATTCTGCAGGAATGATTTTGGAAACCACAGACAACGGAAATCTCGATCGATTTGAATCCGTGTCCTCCCGAACGACAAGCCCGAGCGATGAAGGAGACCTTTCCAAGATGCACGCTCAGGATGTCCTCCGGGTCATCCTTAACGAAGAGGAAGGTCAATCGGCAGGACCGCGGCACTGACCATTCACCATTCCCATCTCTAGAGCAGAGGCTTAAAATTGAATACGGAGCTCTACAATCGCGAATACATCCCTCCGCTTCTGTCAGGTAGCTGAAAGCTTAATATAAGGGGGAATATCTTACCTTCTTTTTACTTTTATTCGTCACTGACCAGCAGTGGCTACTAGGTATTATTTGTCTAAATATTTCCATTTCCCCACATAAAAATTGCCCCCTTCAATTTAAGGGCGCTGGCCGCTGAAAATGCATATTAAAGAATAATACAGTCGCGGTGCTACTCTTTCGGCATATATTTTTTCTATATCCACAACAACTGCTACCCAACTCGAACAAGCTGGAAGCCTAAAAATTCTTTCACTCGAATAATAAAACTTTTTTTCTGGCTCGTAGGGCGTATTAATATTTATGATGATATAAAAGTTGTCGCTGATGGCATTCGTATCTTCAATCTAGAAAAATGTCATATTTTAACGAATCAGCGGCAAAATGTGATGATTGGTTGTAATAATCGTTTTACAACGTTTGTGTTTTACAATAAATTTTGAGACTCTCGTTAACTTTTTAACAAAGCATGTCTGAAAAGGAATCTTGTGGTATGAAGAACACCGCCGTAAGGAAGAATTTGGTGATTAGTCACTTTCAACAGACTTTAGTAATGAAACGATGCCATAAAACGTTCCTGCATTCACTTCAGCGGATTGTGAAAGTCACAGAAAGTAGCATCTGCCACAGTACTTGAAGACCATCGGACATGTTAAGAACGGATTTTGATCTTCAAATATCTTGAAGGATACACAGCATATATGTCTGTAGTATAGTCGTTTCTTAAAATGCACCCTAGTTTTTTTTTTTGATATTCGTATCACAAGAAACAAAAAAAATCTAAATGTTGGTTATATATTAAATTATTGCATCATGTCATCAAATGGCAGCGTGGTCTATGCGATAGGGTGTTGGTTTCATGATTCTGTGACCCGAGTTCAAATATCCGCAGAATCAAATGTTTTTATTCATTTTTATCTTCAGAAATTGTCAAGCTTGTCATTTTTATTTTGTTTAAACTTCATTTACATACTTTCATTGCATGAAAAAAATTAAAACAAATCACATTCCTTATAACAGATACACCAAATGTAATTTCAACCAATATATCAACGATGGCTTCGTAATATGTCTCTCCCACACCCAATGAAATTAAATCAGGAAGCCAATCTGCTAGTAAACTGGAATCTTACAAGAATTTTGCAATGTTCATAAGCATTTGTCACTTGTTCTTCCATTTCCTTGTTGAACTCCATTTTTCGTCACGGATATGCCTACTATTTTTCTTTATTTTCAACCATTTACACGCAACCGTTCTTGGGACAAATCGAGTGTAGAAGAAATAAAGAAAAAAACTGTCTTCCCAATGCTATGTATTTCGTTTAAAATACCTCTTAATGAAATACAAGTAAATCGACGAAGATGAAATAAATAAAATGATAGTAACTAACTAATTGAAAACACACTGAAACAATAAACTTATTAACAAAAAGTGAAAAAATAATGTAAGAATGGACTTTCCTGACGTATGATGAAAAGAATTACGCTGAGTTGCAGGTAATATGATTTGTTTCAAATATTATTTTACTCAATAAAAGTATGTAAATGAAGTTTAAACAAAATAAAAAAAGTCAAGCTTGACAATTTCTGAAGATAAAAATAAATAAAAATATTTGATTTTGCTGTGATTTGAACTCTGGTCAGAGAATTATGAAACTAACAACCTATCGCATAGACCACGATGCCATTTGTGAACACGGGGCAATAATTTATTATATAGACGACATTTAGAATTGTTTCATTCTTTGCATGCCAATATCTCGAAAACTGGGGCGCATTTTGAGAAACGATTATACCACAGATATACATGCTGTGTACCCTTCAACATCTTCTGATCGTAATCCGTTCTTAACATGTCTGATGGTCTCCAGGGTAGACATGAACGGTTTACACCCATTAGGTGCTGAATCATTTGACAGACTATTAAAAGGTAGTGACGAGGCAGGTATCTAAGTAAAAGCTGGCCCTCTATGAAGCCAATGTAATAGATTTGTGAATACCGATGAAAACTGAACAAAAGCATCAATCAACGCTAGTTCTCCCTCCCTCCAATAAAGACTGAAACCATTTCTTCTACAGCGATAGAGAAAGTTTTTTTTTGGGGGGGGGGGGTAGGGATTTAGAGGACGTGCTTGCTCCTAGGTTTCCTGAAAAGAAGAAAATATCACGGAGCCTATTATACTAAACTTGTGAAGCAAGTGTGAATAGCTGTCAAGGGAAGGAGAAGAGTCATGTCCCGTTACGGAAGTGTTCGCAGTCCTAATTCTCTTATTGCCATGGCTGCAATTCACGAGTGTGAGATTCAGCTGATACGGTAACCCTCCCTAATTCTCTCTGTCTAGCCTACTTACTTACTTACTTTCAAACCTCAAATAGTATGTCTAGGCATCCATTTCAAATCAAACGATGACGTCACTTCATCCTTGAAAATTCCTTTAATATGTCTTACATGAAATAACTGACACGTCATTAGAAGGAACAGTTTGGAGCTCGAAATCAAAAATAGTCAACTTTTATTTTAACTAATTAGAATGAGGAACGTAGGAGACATTGGAATATGCTCTGCCACAAAAAAATAACCGTATAGCTACATTAACAAAAATAAACGTAAATTAAAAAATGGAGAGACCAACACTGCTTTCAGGTGATTTTCTTATATTGTTATTTAGAATAATTTCAAGTGAGGAATGTGAACATGTAACGAGCATCTGAACAGGTTACTGGCGACAGTGAATACAGATAAAGACTCAGAAATAAGAGAGTTGCATAACCGAGCGTGGTGGGTGAACAGTAACGCTCTGGCCTCGCATTCGGGATCACGCCAGTTCGAATCCCCGTCTACATCCAGATTTGGCTTTTCCATGGTTTCTCCAAATTGGATGCTTCCTTCAAAACACCATGACCGAAATCCTACCTGTTCCTTGCCCCCAGTTTTTTCTCGCCTCCAATGACGTAGACGATGCGTAAAGGCATAATCAAAAAGTGTTATATGATATTGTTAGCTCAAAATGTAAATATCAAATGTTACAATCAGTGGTCATGGCATCCAATGACGTATCCCATGGATTTCAGCATCTTATTCAGTCCATACGGTTCTATTGGTTTGGGAGAGATTACATTAGCCTTTTCCAACCAAATGTCAACCTCTCCTTCACATAGCGCACCCTGTTCGCACGGACGAGGCTCTGGCGACTGAAAGATTCCCGGAATAAGGAGTCACCCACAGCTTGCCAACGGCCTCCGAAAGGGGGCAACCATAAATTACGTGAGGTGTTTTTCCGGATTTCCGGCCCCTCATCCCCCTTTGGTGAGACTTTGGGAGATTTGGTCCGACTCCCCCTCCCTGCATCTGGTGGGATCTGGTCGGAGAGAGCCCCCCCCCACCCCCCCTCTAGAAATCGCCGTGGCAACTTTTTGAGGTCTCACTCAAACTTTTCGGCTTTCCCGTGTTTTGTAGACTGTTTTTTGGTCTACGGTCCAACAAAAATGGTGAGATTACGCTGGACAACCCCCCCCCCCCTTATTTTCACCTCACGTAATTTATGGACGCCCCCAAATGAGGCATGTAATCCTCTCAAATTACATGTTTCATGATAGCTTCTTCCTGGGTAAAATATTCCGGGGGTAAAACAGTCCCCCAATCGGATATCCGGGTGGGGACTAGTCAGGGAGGTCCATTAAAATGGATAGAAACATTCTACCAGTCGGAGAATGGAATCTTAGATGTCTGAATTGCGCAGATAGAGAACTTAAAAAGGGAGATCGAACGACTTAAGTTACATGTTGTTGGGATTAGTGAGATTAAATGGAAGGACACACAGGATTATTGTCAATGGAGTCACTGGTGTAGGATTTGTATTGAATAAGAGTGTAGGGAAACAGGTGAGTTATTCTGAACAGTTTATTGACGGGATTATTTTGATGAGGTTAGAAACTAAGCCCGTCCCAACCACATTAGTAGAAATGTATATGCCAACGTCACAGGAAGATGATAAAGAAATAGAAAAAATATACACTGAAATTGAAGAATTAATACAATATGTGAAGGGGGAGGAAAATCTAATAATCATGGGTGATTGGAATGCGATAGTGGGAGAAGGAAAAGAGGGTAATACTGTAGGAAGTTTTTGATCTAGGAGAAAAAAATGAGCAAGGAGGCAGGTTGTTAGAATTTTTGAAAGATATAAGCTGGTTGTGGCAACCATGGATATACACCTGGAAACGTCCAGGGGATACAGGCAGATACCAGCTAGATTATATCATGGTCAAACAGAGATTCAGGAATCAAGTTCTAGACTGTAAAGCGTACCCAGGGGCAGACATAGACTGACCATAATTTGATAATAATGAAGTGCAGGCTGAAATTCAAGCGAATAAGGAAGCAGCATAAGTTAATAAACTGAAACAATCTAGTACGAGAGAAAAAATTGCAGAAATGGTAGACTTAGGTCTAAGAAGTAACTCAAAAGAACTCAACCGAGGACGAATGGAATGCATTAAAAACCGAAATAATGAAAGCTGGTAAAGAAACATTAGGATTTAGGGAACAAACTGCTTGAAAACCTTGGATCATAGAAGAAATTTTGGAACTGATGGATCAGAGGAAACGGTACAAAAATTCTCAGGATGAAGCAGGAAGAGAGCAATACAGGCAATTTAGCAATCAAATAAAAAGGGAAATGCAAAAAAGAAAAATGGCTAGAACAAAAGTGTGAAGAAGTAGAAAAGGAAATGGTGGTAGGTAAAGTAAATGTTTTATATAGGAAGATCAAACAGAATTTTGGAGAAATGAAGAAGAGAGGTGTGAACATTAAAACTGCCGATGGGAAACCTCTTGAGCTAACCGATGGAAGGAATACATTGAGAAACTGCATGATGGGGACGACTTGAACAATAGCGTAATGGAAAAGGAAGGCGATGTCGACATTGAGATCCTGTTTTGAGGACAGAATTTAATAAAGCTCTGAATGACTTTAAAGCATATAAGGCAGTTGGAATTGATGAAATCCCTGCAAAACTTCTTAAAACCCTAGGAGAAGGAGGAGTCGAAAGATTATTCAAGATGATATCAAAAAGGTATGAAACAGGAGAAATTCCAACCGATTTTAATAAAAATATCATCTTCACACTTTAGAAAAAAAGCACAAGCTGACAAATGTGAGATTTATCGCACCATTATTCTTACATCACATGCTTCAAAATTACTGACCAGAATAATATCTAGAAGAATGGAAAGGGTAGTAGAAGAGAGAGTACCGAGCGTGGTGGGTGAACGGTTAACGTTCTGGCCTCGCATTCGGGAGGACGTGGGTTCGAATCCCCATCCAGGAATTCAGATTTGGGTTTTCCATGGTTTACCCAAATCACTCCAGGCGAATGCCGGGATGCTTCCTTCAAAAAGGCCATGGCCAAATTCCTTCCTGTTCCTTGTCCCCAATCCCATCCCGCCTCTAATGACAATAGCCGTCGACGAGGCGTAAAGCCATAAGTAAAAGAAAAAAAAAGAGATGGTAGGTGAAAATCAGCTTGGATTTAGGAAAAATCCTGGTACAAGGGAAGCAATTCTGGCTTTAAGATTAATACTTGAAGGACGTATAAAGAAAAACAAAGATATTTTTATGGTCTTTGTTGATTTAGAAAAAGCTTTTGATAATTTTAGGACGTTAGGTGGTACAAGATGTTCAAAATTTTAAAGCAATCAGGTCTAAACTATCGAGATAGAAGAAAACTTTATAAACTATATAAGAATCAAGTGGCTGTAGCAAAAGTAGAGAACTATAAGAAACACGCTTCCGTTAAAAAGGGTGGGAGACAAGGTTGTAGTGTATCACCGTTATTATTCAACTTGTATGTAGAAGAAGTAATAAAGGAAGTAAAAGAAAAATTTCCATGTGGCATAAGTGTTCAGGGAGAAAAAATCTGTTTGCTACGATTTGCTGATGATATTGTCTTTTCAGCAGAACAGGCTGAGGATATTGAGAAGTTACTGAATGTCATAATAAAATACTGAAGGAAGATTTTGGACTAAATATAAATCAAAACAAGACAAAAGTGATGAAATGTAGCAGAAATTTTACCAATACTAGTAGATTAAATATAAAAATTGGATCGGATGCAATAGTACAAGTAATTCTGCTACTTGGGAAGCAAAATTACAACCGATGGCCGAAGCAGGAATGATTTTAAAAGCAGAAGAGCTCCAGCAAAAAGAGCCTTCATGAAGAAGAGCAATATTTTAGTTTCAAAAATTGATCTAGGAATTACAAAAAAAAAAATTAAAACTCTATGTGTGGAGCACAGCACATGATGGTAGCGAAACGTGGACTTTAGGAATATCAGAAAGAAAGAAAATTGAAGCATTTGAAATGTGGTGGTACAAAAGAATTCAGAAAATGAAGTGGACAGACAAAGTACGAAATGAACGAGTTTTGGAAATGATGGGTGAGGAAAGAAGTTTGTGGAAGAAATTTACAGAAAGAAGAGAGACAGTCTAGTAGGTCATACTTTGAGACATGCTGGATTAGTTAGTTTGTTAGTGGAGGGAACAGTGGAAGGTAAGAACTTTTGAGGAAGGCAGAGATTAGAATATATGAAGCAGATCATTATTTGGGTAGTAAAGGATATGTGTGCGTTCTGGAGGCTCAGTGGTTAAGGCGCTAGCTTTCGGAACATTCGCTGCTGCGGTCCCGGGTTCTAACTACACCAGTGAAGCAATCGTAGCAAAAGTAAACACCGATTAACAATCTAGCAGTCCGCCTTTAGAGTGATGACCCGTAACTGAAAATCGCAGACCGACCCGGCGTATATGAAATTAGCAGATGTCATTCGAATCGTATATATATACATCGTATACATATAAAGCAACCAGCCTGAATTGTATATACCTGACAGGTATACAACGAACATCAAATATTATCTAGTATCGGGGATTTAGTTATAGATCACGATACAGTTATGCTAAAACGCTACAGACTTATATATAGACTTGTGGGTTCCTACATTTAACTTTTGAGATACTACTACCTAGCGTAGACCACTGGTGTTTGTGTGTGGTATTAGCACGGAGTCATCCATCGTGCACAACGTTGGCGGAATGTCGGGAGCTATAGGTGTGTGGGTGATATGGTGGTTGAAAGTAGTCGATTAAGGACATGTTCATATTTCGACCAAACACAAGTGTGTCCGTATATTTCACTTTGCTGCAACAACCACATAGTGCATAGATGTCGGTAACAATGGGGGTGTGGTCGACCAGGGGTACTTTCATATTTAGATCGAAGACGCGTGTGTCCCTATACTTCTCTTTTCAGCCAAAAATATCTAGCGTAGATCACTGATGTTTGTGTGTGATAGCAGCATAGAGTCACCATCGTGCACAACGTTGGCCGAATGTCGGTAGCTTGGGGGTGTGGTAGACATGATGGTTGAAAGTGGTCGATCAGGGACATTTTCATATTTCAACAAAAGACATGCGTGTCCGTATATTTCATTTTGCTGCTTCAACTACGTAGCGCAGACCAATGGTGTTTGTATGTGGTATTAAACTCAAGTCTCCAAACGTGCACCATGGTGGTGCCATGCCGGTAGCAAGACGGATGTGGGAGATATGGTGGTTGAAATTGGTCGCCGGACGGCATTTTCATATTTCGACCACAGATATGTGTGTCCCTATATTTCACTTTGCAGCCATAAATATCCTGCGCAGGTCACTGATGCTTGTGTGTGGTATTAGCCTCGAGTCTCCCATCGTGCACTATGGTGGTTACATGTCAGTAACTGTCAATCAAAATTCTTTACAAACACGAAAAAGTCGTGGGCATCGGCTAGTTTACGTATATATAGTAAAAAAGAAAAAAAATCAGGGCGTTGACTGCTTATTGCAGTGAAAGAATGACTGATGAAGATGGGGAGAAATTAAATTCATACTCAGATTTCGGAGGTGAGAATAGAATGGTCATTATTGGCGGGGATTTAAATTTACCAGGTGTAAACTGGGTAGAACATAAGATTAACAACACAAGGGAACAGATATTTGCAAATACCTTAATAAGGGAAGGAGGTTTTATACAAGTCGTAGAGCAGAATACTAGAACACAACATGTTTGGTATCTTCCTAATAATGTCGAATGATAATCTTGTGGGTTGTCAAGTAATTGAAGAAAGAAGTGATCACGAAGCAGTTATGATGGATATTAGAGGATTCAGTAAACCAGTACCCAAATTTGTAGGGGGAAATAGGTAGACTACAATTATAAAAAGAGACAGATTTTGAACTTGAAGAGATATTTTAGGGAAAGGATGGCACAAGCACAGTAGAGTCAAATTGGTAAGAGTTCAAGGAGATAATAACCAAGGGGAAGAAAATATTTATTCCAAAACAGAAAATAAAGACAAGTACAGAATCTATGTACTATAATAGGGAGGCGAGGAGGTTAAAGAGGTTGGTAAAATGAAACATAATAGATCTAAGAGACAGCAGGGTAGTAGGGAATATTTGAAACAACTAAACAAGGAATTTAGGGGAAAAAAAAAAAAACAATTGACAGTCATTTGGCCCTGCCGACAGAAGTGAAAATTTAAAATATGAATATCATACACGCAACACGTAATAATTACAGCTATAGACATACTAAATAGCAATAACTTCGTGTGGACGTAACGACCTGGTGACAAGGTTTCTACTGACTGCGTTTTCGCCCCTGTCTTAGCCGCCTTAACCTAACATTGTGGTAGTACTACCAGGTACCACTCCCTAGCGCAGAACACTGGTGTTTGTGCAGTGGCGTAGCTAGGTTAACAGGGGCCCCGGTAAAAATTTTGGGCCCTCAGGCCAGCCTGGCGACTCTTTTTTTAGTTCTTCCAAGTCTTGTGAAGTTTGCTGGCAGGGACCCCTTCAGGGGGCCCCTGAGCTGCGCTTGGGGGCCCCGGTGCACGGTACCACCTAGCCCTCCGATAGCTTCGCCACTGTGTTTGTGTGTGGTATTAGCCTGGAGACTCCCATCGTGCATTATAGTGGTTGCATGTCGGTAGCTATCAACTGAAATTCTTTACAAACACGATGCCGTGGGCAGCAGTTAGTATTAACGCAAATCTCTTGAAATATTGGTTAATTCATTTCCTGTAATGTGTACTTGACATTTCAGCTTCTTTCTGCTGTAAAAATATCACAAGAAATTTGCGATAGCAAAATGTTTTCGCTGGAAATATCGTTTTTATATGGCTGTTATGATTGTTTTTTTTCTCCTAGTGCAGACGGCATTCAACCTAACCAAGACCGGTAGGTAGAAAACAAAACGGTACGATTCTTGTATCGACAATGTTATTGGAGGAAAGTATTTACAACATTATATTCCACGCGACGAAAAATTGCTGTAGCGGTATCGCGACCTAGAATTAAACAGTATTGGGCTACCATAGTGAGTTCCGAGTATTCTCTTCAGGTGGCGGAATCACGAATTCTGCGGCAAACAATCTGCATTTCCTTACTCGATCATATCTAAAATGATGACATGAGGCAGCAGATAGATGTGGCACCAAACACAGAGGCATGAATGCAAACTCCGATTATATTCAAAGAACAGCACCAAACACCGTGATAACTCTGCCTATCATCCACTTATCGATGGGAAAAAGACTACAAAGGTGCCCTAATAACGGTGAAAACAGACTTACTGCAGAAACAAGCAAGAGAAAAGGACGAATCTCATCGAACAAAATGGCGGTTAGTTGTCCAAAAATCGGACTGCATGCTTATCGGAAAACCCAAGGAGGAAGATTGGTGAATATTATTTGATAAGATTGGTGGCTCCTATTAGAGGGATAGTAACAAAAGCGCCAGGGCCGCATTTAAGCATAGGCTACCTAGGCTGTTGCCTAGGGGCCCGCATCACAAAGGGGGGCCTGCACCACAAAGAGGGGGCCCACACCACGACCCCCAAAAAACGGGTCCCCCATAAATTTTTGGGCCGAATTTCGAATTGAAGCATCGATAGCCCGAGGCAGCCTCCACTGCCGACAGGGGAGCCCGCACCTCATGTTAGCCTAGGGGCCCACAAAGCCTAAATGCGGCCCTGCTCAGTACGCAGTACCGAGAGGTTTGTGGGTTGACCCATGACTTTCACATACAACCTGGTTATTAAGAATTGTGTACCACCTCTCCTACCCTCCGGCCATAATATATTCGTGAAAGTAACGTTAAAACAGTCTTAATTCCTGTGTCAATGTTTTGCAACCATTTAAGAACATTTTATTCATATGTGAGATTGCCACTAAAGTAAAAGTAAAATTATTTTTCATACATAATAATCAGGTAATAGTAAAATTTCTCAACACATTGCCCGGTGCTTCTTTAGATATCCCAAAAGCTCTTTGAGTGCAGAAGAAGAATGTAGGCGAAACTGTGGAAAAAAATGATAATGGAAGAAAGGAGCGAAGTATGAGAAACGATCACAAAACAAATTTGGATGAACATTTTTCCTTCACCAGTTTTTAATTCTTGAAGTGGCGTTTCAGAAATTTTAATTTTATGACCCTAGCATTTGATCATAATAATGGCATGATAAAGGATACTTTATTTATTACATGTTCCATAAATCATTTATGAGTTCAACCTTTTTTTTACTTTACGCCTCTTCGACGTCGAGGTCATCAGAGGCGGGGACAAGGAACGGCAACGAATTCGGCCATGGAGTTTTGAAGGAAGCATCCCGCCATTCGCCTGGAGTGATTTGGGGAAACCATGGAACACCCAAATCTGGATGACCGGAAGGGCATTAGAACCGGCGTCCTCCCGAATGCGAGGCCTGAGCGTTAACCGCTCACCCAACACGCTCGGTTTATGAATTTAAGTCATCAGGAAGGTACGAGTGAAATTTTTAGTGCATACAAAAAACATAGTAGGTACTCGTATAATATTTGTCACAAGAAATAACAGCAGCAAATTGAGGAAATTCATACTGCTGAATTGATCGGCGATTATTGCAAAACCATATTAGAAACGTCACGAACATACCTTAAGTTACACGTTTCAAATACAAGGAACAAGCGGGGATCCAGGATTTTGGTTTGGGAGGGGTTTGAGCGGACTTTGGTTTGAGGGGGAGGCTAGGCTTGAGTGGATTTTTTTTTTGGTGAGGGGGGGGGGGGGGGCTTGAGTCGCGCAAAGGGTAGTCGTTATAGCCTCATCGGTCCTCAGATCAGTAGAACTAAAAAAAAAGTCTCCAAAATTACAATGTCGGGGTGGACCTAGATACTTTTGCTGGGGAGGGGGGGGGGCTTGAGCCCTTTAGCCCCCTCACTAGATCCGCCCCATGTAGTATTTCAATTCCATTCTGATGATTTAGGCTAATCGGTGTATCAGTCAGGTGGAAAAAGCGTCTAAAGCACGAACACAACCCAAAAATTGTTTAGTTAATTACCTGCGTGGATATTATATTTGATCAACTAATTATCTTTCTGCAACCAAAGGACTTATCACTATAATGAGCAAATTAGCCGAAGGGAATATGGGTGAACATTCTCTACCGCAAATCACAGTCCCTTAAAGTAAACGTACCTTCGTAATGTTGGGGCTTCGTTGCAGCCTGTGTTACGTGGAAGAGAATATCTTGTATGGTTTTCCTAAATATCGTAGTCTGTAGTAGGAAAATTTTGTCAGGTAAATGCACTATGGGGGAGGGGGAAACAGTCGGCGAAAAAAATTGACACCTACTAGCATACTTACGTGATCTGCCAACGTTTTCCTTCTTAGGAATTTTGTTCAGAGAATGATAATTGAGAATTCTGTTGTTGCAAGGGAACCTCTGTGGTTTATGGTTTTGTGAAATACAGATTAGATGAGCAAGAAGTACCACTGTTCTAGCAACTAGTAATCTCGAATTGTTATTTTTTTTTAACTGCTTTACGTCTCTCAACAGCGTGGTCTTTAGAGACGGGAAAGGATGGGGGCAAGGAATGGGAAGGAATTCGGCCATGGCCTTTTTAAGGAAGCATCCCGGCATTTGCCTGGAGTGATTTGGGAAACCATGGAAAACCCAAATCTGGATGCTCGGACGGGGATTCGAATCGCCGTCCTCCCGAATGCGGGCCAGAACGCTATCCGTTACACCACCACGCTCGGTATCTCGAGTTGAAGGCTGCGTTGTAGCTGTAGGTAACAATGCGGAACATTGTTAACCGCTGCGAGAAGAGTAAATGAGCATCAACGATGAGAGCGAACGATGGTAGATAAGTTTGAAAATTAGTTTATACAAAAAATTTAGGACTTTTATGAGCCCCCCCCCCCCCCCACACACACACATACATATAGAGAGAGAGAACAATGTACTTTGTAACATTTTATATGAATTTTACAGTAGCACACTTAGTTTCGCACTGAAATTCTGGAGAACGTTGTACCTATTCAGGTTCATTATTATTATAAAAATACGCCATCATATAAAAGCGCTACAAGAGTGTTAATGCCAGATTTCTTAAGCTAATTGTACTTCAAACTTAAATTCCCACTGTAAAAATCTTATTTCATCATTTCTATAAAATTTATGACAATCAGTGATTAGATGAATACATATTTATCTTGACAACTTAAACACTGACAAACATTAAAATTGCCAAATATTTTGCTAACGAAATTATATTAACATTTAATTAGGAAGCAATGTAAACATACTAGTGCAACACTGAAAAGTTTTAGTTATAGAAAGTACACAGTAAGAAGAAGAGTAAAAACATCACACTTACCCATTTCTAGAGGCATTAGTGGTCCTTCTCCACTCAAGAGTATAGATCTCGGCACAGGTCTGTTTCTGATCAAGCACTTAACTGCGATTCTCCACTTTTGTGCTTCCTTCATATTGTCTTCGTACTTATCAAACGATCTAAATCTTAATGTGATTGTCATTCGTTCCCTTTTCAGACCAGATTTCATTTTATATTTTTTAAGAATGTATGCATATATATACAGGTATGCACTGATGTCAGTCTCATCTTGTTCACTTGAATTCTCCTCCACTACCCTCAAATCATTTCGTTTATTTGCGCTGGGATGACACGCACATGACTTACCTGACCTTCGTTTACTTCTCATGCAACGACAACCGACAATATCATTTATTCTGATAGTTTCGGTCTTTGTATGGCCATTGCTTTCTTTCTGTAAGCTCAAACCTTTTTCTGTTAATTTTACCCTATACACAGTGTTCTTTTTAGACAGTATATAAAAAGTTTCTTCTAACACGGGGCTCCCTGTTACATTTCCGCTTTCCATAATTTACTCATGTAGCATACCAAATATTTAACAAACAAGTCGCGTGTCACTAAATCACGCGCTGAAAGCCAAACGTCAACTGCAAGCAGACAACCCCGTGCAAAGCTGATTGCTTATTGGGATCTAGCGGCACTTCAAAAAGATATGCCTGTACCAAACAAAAACAGTGTACAAAGGTTATAAGATAAAGATATAACAGATACAACTTAAAGCAGACCCTTTGCAAAATTATTAAATTCTTTGAATAAGTATACGGCGTCCATAACCAGATGTTCAGTAATTCAAAAATTATTTCCTAACTAGGAACATAATATAATCATAACATTAAAATAGTTATCTGATTTGGGACGTAACGTTCACAGATCAACATTTAACAGCCTGAGAAATTTCAATAAATTGTGATATGAAAATAATATTAATAATAATAATTATTCCCCTAATCCTAATTTTTTGACAAAAAAAGTCAGATACAGTTATATACTTTGGTATATGAAGAATATTTGTCTCTGCTTGATGGTAAAGTCTTTGTTGCTGAAGCCAATGTTTTGAATATGATTTCTATGTCGGTGTTATATCAGCTGTGTCATTCTATAAAAGTAGTAGATGTGAAGGTGTTTTGAAATTTTTGTGTTTCACACTAATATGGCTTTTGCGAAGTCGGTCATTGTATTAGCACCTAATGGCAGGCGACAGACAGTTAATGTTACACCAGACACCACAGTACTACAGGTAACAACTGTTGGTTTTTTAAGATTTTTTTTTTAGATATTACTGTGGGGTTTAATTCATCAATGTCACGTATTGTTTTAGCAGTCGTTTCACTTATTGAATAGTTTTATTTGTTTCATATAAACACTTTGAAGTAATATTAGTCTAATATATAGCGGCGGATCAAAAAAGGGAGGTGGGCTAGTGGCCTCCCCCAAATGAAATATGCTCAAGCCCCCACCTCCCCAAACCAAAATCCACTCAAACCCACCCCAAACAAAAAACTTGGATCCGCCACTGCTAATACATAAGTCATTAAGAAAGTATTCCATTTAGCTATTTCATGATACAATTTTAGAAAGAATCTAGGCCTATTAGTTAGTTGTAGAAAACAGTGGACATTACCCCTTTTGTTATTAACACTATCAACTTACTACATAAAAATGTACCAGCTTAAATGAATTTCATGTTGAGTTTCTGAGAGAATTTGAATAGAGTAGCCCTTAAATTATGTTTTTTAAACTACTTGTGGCAGACACTGTCATCATCATTTGGGAAGATTTTCAGTTTCCTGGGTGTGGTTTAAGAACTTTCCAGGGTTTCAATGTTTATGGTTATAAACAATCATCATGTCTACTGGAGATCGCGATTTGGCTACAACAACATTCAGTAATGATGTCATAATACTGCAATAGTCAATCACAAGATGTATTATTTTCAATCAGAAATTGTGGTGTAATATAACCTGGACCAGCATGACACTTTTAAATGTACTTCAGAAAGTATTTCTAGTGGCGCCTTGCATTTCACCACTGCACTACTGCAGTATTACGACACCAATACCTTGTGTAGTCATGATCATCTTCCACAAGTTTCCTTTTCCATAACAGTTTCTCATTTCCATCCCTTTTTCTCTATATCCTCCTTCAGTTGGTATATTCATCTTTTTGGCCTTCCAACTGGTCTTTTTCCAGTGATGTTTTTTCCAAACATGTTATCATTAATCTTGTATTATCCATTCCTTCAGCATGCCCAAACCATATAAGTCTAGATGACCTAAGTCTTTCTTCTATCGATTCATTTAACTCTAGGTTTGGTCTGATCTCATAATTCTTTATATGATCAGTTTTAAAAAACTTCATTTCATAGACTTGGATCAATGCTAAGATCCTTCGATGTTGGTGTGCATGTTTTTAGAGCGTAGGCCTATGTGGGAATAGGAAAGAGATATTACAAGGTGATTTTTGTTCTGTGGGAAGCTATTCATTATTTCTAACTCACCCCTACCTTTACTGCCAGGTATCTGAATAGGTCAGCAATTTCAACCTAATGGTCTTGTAATTTATGTTTTAGTCTGGATTCTTTCAGGTAGTTTTCAATCATGGGCGCCGGCAGGATTGCTTTTAGGGGGGTGCACTAGGGCTGCATTGGTGCTCCCCCCCCCCCATCGGCCCAAAAATTTCCGGGCTGGGCGACTTTTTATTTTTTTTTTTTTTTAGCTCTACTACTGCCCACACGGCGACCCGGGATGTAGGGGGGTGCACCAGGGCTGTAATTGGTGCTCCCCACTGTCTATCGGCCCAAATTTCCGGGATGTCAGGGGGGCGCCCATGTTTTCAATGCTACATTTTTTGTTCAGTTCACTTTCATTTGCCTTATTCTTCAAACTTATTAGGCCTATTCCAAATATTCAGAATTTGTTTTGTATTTTTTATCAGTTTCGCCATTCATTGCCACATCATCCACAAACACCAGCTTCTGTAGAACTCTATTGCTTGCTGCCTTTAGTTCTTTTAAGATGTTATCCAGGGATTACTGGAGTTTGCGATTATTGTAATACTGCAGTAGTCAAATGCAAGACACAACTAGAAAAGTACATTCAGTGGTGTCATACAGATCCAGGATGTGTTACAGTCTAATTTCTACTTGTATTGAAACGGAATTACTTATTGAATATAATACGTACTGTGATTAGCTACAGCAGTATTATGACATCATGATGTGAATGTTGCTGTAGCGGAATCATGATCTCCAGCAGACACGTCATCCATTATCGCTATGAATAAAAGACATAAGACACTTCCTTATTGTACTCCTTTGGTTGTACTAAATCATTCAGAGTTACCATCTCCGATATTGATATTGCTCTTACAGTTATTATAATCTGGGTCTTTCTAATAATGGATTCTAATATTTTAAGTTAAATTCTCTTCAAGTTTAATGTGTTTTGCCAGTTGTTTCACAATTGAGTATGAAAGAGAAATATCCTGTTACTTATTTTGATGGAGTTCATTAATTTTTGTTCGTGTACAATTTTATGCAATACTCAATATTTGGCTTAGTGCTCAGAGGTTATAACACCCTTGAGTCCAGCACATGGGAACGTTGAGAAATAATGTAACACAGGGCACTAGCATCTCTCAGATTTCTCTGCATGTGTGAAGTAGGTCAGGCTTGAAACTTTTAGACTTTTTAGTTATAAGCTAAGCAGAGAAACATTGGGTGAAGCTTTTACACTGCATTTTGTTCTGCAGTATTGAAATTTTTAAGTTCTTAATATGTACTATGCTGTGATTCTATCAGCTGCATTCAGGCCTTTGGAAACAACTACTCAGCAGATCATCTGAACTGTGATATTTGCAACATCCTTCCTGTATGATTTAGGTTCTGGTGACTCTTTTGCCTTCTGTGAAATATGTTGCAGAGGTAGTTGGCTAGCTAGCCACGTACAAGGGTAAAATGGAATTTTTGTGGTACTGTTCTCTCTGCATTGAAGGTACAAGCTTTGGCTCTAGGCAGAAGTAGTGACTGGTGGTTGAACATGTGAAGCTCAGGTTGGTCATACTGATGAGACTGCAGCTATGGAGTATTCTTTACTGGTTGATATGAATGTTATCCTTACCTACCCAAAGATGCTTGCCTGACGCCCCTTGAAGCATGTGTGAACTAATTGTGTTTTGTTATGTGTTGGTTTAGCTTTTTATTTTAAATAAGATCTTGACAACATAGCAGTAATTTTATTTTTTTTTCTATTCATTGTCATATCCCAAAAATATTACGTAGGTTTAAATAACATTTTTATTTTGGTCTGTACTAGAGGGTGGCCACAGACCCTGAAAATATGGAATTATCAGGGAATTTAAAGCCACCTTGAAATATCATGGAAATATCAGGGAATCCAAGTAATTTAAAAAATTATCAGGGAATTTTAATTGCAACAACCCAAAATTTGATAATTTTTTAATAATTTATTTTAATATTGAACTTTTGCATTAAATAATTCAGCTTATATATTTTTGACATAAAATAGCCAACAAATACCGCATTTACACTAGCAACTTGCATCTTGTCTTGCACCTCATCGAGATACGATGACAAGATGTTCGTGTGCGAGCGCTAACATGAACTCTCTCTGGAACTCGGCATTTCAAATTATATTTTTAAAAAAGGTGGATGACATCTAAATCATGTAAACTCAGAAGTTATATTTTTTACTGAATAAAACAGCAATCGTAGAGGAGTAAGTATATAAAGATGTTTTTATGTTTCACTAAACAGTTTTACAATTTCAAGCAAAGTGTGAAACAGATGTTCCAAAAAAATTGAATATGTGGAAAGTAGAATGTCACAAGCTGGTTTTGAGCTTCTTCTGAGAAAAATTGAACCTTTAATATCAAAACAAAAGCCTAGATTCAATATACCAATGCCAGCAAAAATGTGAATAGCGATAATTATACAGCTTTATAGCTTTTTTGTATTAATGATATAAGGCGAATTAAAGCAGGAACAAAATAATACGTAAGATCCTAAATAGGTAGGGTTTATAAAGTTTTGCATCATTCAGAGCTCATTCAAATGCTGAATCGATGTGATAGTATAAACATCGTGCTCGTGCCTTTGACTTGCTCCAAATAAACCACTGCCAAGGCGAGCGGCACAGGCAAGCAACCACCCAAAGTGAACCAACACGATTGCATGGTTTATACAAACTTGTGTTCAGGCTATCTTGTGTAGACTCGTGGAAACTTACGCGAAAGTGTTAACTCGGCAACAGAAGAAATTGAAAATGGAAGAAAAAAGCTACAATAACTGAACCAGAAGATTTGAAAAGAAAAGTGTAGCAAATGAAAAAAGGCATAACAAAGCTAAGCTGTTGACTGAGTCAAGTTACTGATGAACAATTAAAAATCTAATTACTTTATCCACCAAATATTGAAAGATTACTAATTAGTTTAAGTTCATATTAGTCATTTGACCTATCTTATTTTTGTGCTACTCATTTTTAATTATGCTTCATAAGATTATAAAATTTTCAAATAAACATGAATAAAATGTTCTCGGGTTACACATGTTTCTTTTTCTAATTTTTTCAGTTTTATACCAGATTTAATTATTTAGAATCAAAATCTAATTAAAACTTTAAATATCTTAACTATGAAAATAAAGTTTCTAAATTAGGGAAAAATTTGGCAAATTTTTCTGGAAAACCTGGAAATATCAGGGAATTTTTAAATCATTGTGGCCACCCTGTACTACCTCCTTTTGTATATTTATCACTTTTCCTGCCCTTGTGTTAGGAAGCTAATGACTGTATTGTTGATGCACGTTTAATTACACCAGTAATTATGCCGCTGATAAAAAGTTTTTTCTACTAAAAATCATTTCTTCAATTGGTATTTTTATTGGAATGAAACGGTTTTCTTTTGTTGTTGTTTTATATATATTTTAAGTATTAATTGATAAATAAAATCACTTCAGACTAAAAACTCTCAGAGAAAGTAGGCTGTACGAAGTTGAGTATAGAGAAATTATGTAGTTTTACAAGCGAGTTATTTATTTTAGTTTGGTATAACATGTTAAGCTATCAAAATAAATTGGGTGAAGAGACGTAGGCAATCAATTAGTATATCAGCAGATGCAACACTATCATAACCATGGCATTGCAATTTGATGATTGATTCTTATGTAACCTGATGAGACAAATCGAAAATTAAAAGCAAAGTTTTTAATATCTCCCTTTTTTATTGAGACATTAACTATCAAAAAATTATTTATGGGTATAATTCTTTGTGATTTTTGTGACTTTTTTCTGTCCGGCCACATTTCAACTAACCACAACAGGTAATAAAAGATAAAACACACCCTATACATATCCACCTTGTATTTCCTCATAGCTTTTTTTTTTTTTTAAAAAATAAATAAAAGCTGTTACATTTACCTAACTGGTCCTCTTCTAAATTTTTTGTCGAACCTTTATGTAAATAATATATTTTGTATTTCCCCCCAAAAGTATCTAGGTCCATCTGCAACATTGTAATTTTGGAGACCTTTTTTTAGCTCTACTATGGAAGATTCAGCTCTGGTATGCAGATGATCTGAAAACACTGTGAAAAACTTGTTTTGACTTCAATCATCTAGATAACTCTCACTTCATATTTGACATATTCCTACACCCTTGTTATCTTCATTCACTACACATTTGTTTCTTCCGAATCAAACAGTCCTTTCTGTACAATCTCAGCAGGCAAAAAATAACTTACCAAGTACTCTCACAAGCCTCCTATGCCGTAATGGTGTCTTTTCTGATCCAAAGACAAACTTCCCATACTATAACTCACAGTTCCTGTCCTGCACCATCTGAAACCATAGACTTGTATTTATCATTTTGTTCTATCCTGGTCTCAAAACTATGAAAAAAGATTCTTTGTCACTGGTATGACTTCTGTTCTTCCTTCACTGAAAAGTCTCCTTTTCTCCAGAATCTGCACCGCTATCCCGTGTGTGAGCTTAATTAGATTGACCATTCTAAAAGATATGTTAGTACGCAACTACCAAAGCATACAGCTAGTAAAATGGCTAACTGCTCCTTCTTCTGCAGTAGATCTTAATGTAGTACTTGCAACATGCACTTAGCAATAAAAAGTAATTCAAATTTCATCAGTGATGGAACCCTTCCCAATCACTGGCCATAGCTTGTATACCACCCCACCTGCCTCTATTGTTCTAGCTCATATCGTACTCATCACCCAGCTGCCCATCAGTACAAATTCTCACTGACAGATGGTTTATACTCAAAACCTTAAAAAAAAAAAAAAAAATTATCTTGGGAGGAATTAACTATGATATATAAATTAAATATCATGAAGGGATTTTTTTTTTGCATTTACAATGATGTTCCACAATTTCCCATTTATTAAAAGAAAAAGAGACAACCTAAAGAAAGAATTTATTTATAAAACCATATTCATGGCTTTTTCCCATTTAACATATATGATAGTTACTTGAGAAGGGAGCCATCTCGGCTAGCATTTTCAAACATCAGTTTTCTTAGAGCACTGAGAAAACTCTTTAACCATGCAGGTCTTTCTGCCAGAGTGTGAGGTTGGACCAAAACCAAACTTCAATGCAGTTAGGAGTTTCAAAGTGATATTTACTATGGTTCGTAATCACTCAGCACCACAGCTTCTTCCATTCACCCAATACAAGATGGTAACTTTACCATCAAACACACATTTTCACAATAACTGCACTGGATGTGTTAGTCAGCAAGTCCCTCCCCAACTCTCAATGTGACAGCTCAGCTCTTCACTAAGCCCACTCAGGCCCCATGCGAAGTTTGATTTCGGGGCCCCCTACTTCTTTTCTAGATGTACTTTTGCTTACACTTTTTACAATTTTCGTGACTTTACACACACACACACACACAGCAGTTTATTGAGTATTAGCTGAACGGGACCAACTTCGCCGAGTCTTTGGTGTTTTAACAATGCATCTCATATGGATCTCCCAACTACTGTCACTTTCATTTCTGGCTAAGCCCTGCTGCCCATTGTGTCAAATGAAAGGGTTTTCGTATTCAATTTTATGGCTATTACATTTATAATACACTTTTTGTATACAATATTTCTTTTCTTACCTTTCTTTGGTAGTATGAGTACATATTGGTTTTGGGGGCTGCAGACCCGTGAGCAGGCATACACATTTTAATTCAACAACTTTTTATTTGAAACGTCAAAAGATGAATGAGTTTATTCGAACGAAGTTACATAAATTGTTGTAACAGGTTCAGATCAATACACGCCTTTAAATACATAGGCCTATTGTAATTACATCAGATACGACTTTCTCAAAACTGAATCTGATGAAGGACTTCTCGTGCAACTCCACGCTTTGGAAATGTCTATTGTGAATGCAGCCTGTTAACATTCTAAATTTGATTATTTATTTTAGCAGTAAAATTGTTCATGATGCAAGGCAAAATTTTGAAGGGGATCGTGGCGGGGCCCCCTCAAGCTTGGGACCCCCCACGACTGCGGTTCTTGCGGTAGCTTTAAACCGTCCCTGTTTAGTTGCAACTGTGACTTCAGTGACTCACAACCTCTGAACCCATTTTCCTCCAGAATCCATCCCAACTCCCAGTTCGTTGTCAGAAAAAGATACCAAAAAATTAACAACAACTTTAAAAGCTGCTTCACATACGTTGCACCAAAGTCCTTGTCACTCGATTCACTCCACAACAGTATTACTTGGCTTTCTCTTTCCCCAAACTGTCCTCTTCAGTGTTGTAAAGTACACAGCTCACATCCGTACCTCAATAGTGAGATCCCCACACTATGCAGAAAAGTGCTGGCAAAAACACTTAGTGCATAAGGGAACAATTACCTGTCCCAGTCTCTTGCCTGGGATCCGTGTCCTGCAGTTGAATTGTTTATATGTTAGACTGTCATGATACAAGACAAAAATTCCTCTCCCTACATTCGTAGCTACGAATAACTGTTCTGTTCTCTCATCAAAGTAATTATTGTGAAATCATTCAACTTTGATCATTTCAACAGACTATCCAGTTGTTGCCCATATTATTTCCTACAATTCCAGCAACCCCAATAACTGGTTAACAGTTGCAGTCATATGAGATTATCACACATTCTGAACTCTGTAAATGGAAAATGAGATACTATTATTATTAATTTAATTGCAATGGAGCTAACACTCTGGTGGCGATTCCCGCAGTCATCCATTTAACCCTTTTTATATACATATTTTTTAAATTTTCTTTTATAATTGGAAAATTCCTCACCCATTACAATTCTGATATACAAATTTTTATTTTGAATTCCTTAAGCCTTTTTGGTAAATTATTTATCACTTCACTTGGTAATTTGTTCCAATCCTTGACACCATTACCAACAAAAGAAAATTTTCCCACTCCCTTATGCACGAAATAGAGCACAAGCTTGTGGTCATGTTCACCTTTCCCCTTCCATGCACTATTTCTAATTCTTTGACCAATATCCCTCCAAGCACCATCACAAACATATGCCCTGTACATTTCCAGAACTCTCATTACCGTCCTTTTGTCCGATGAGTCTCCCACCCAGCGCCCTTATCATAACAGTCACTGACTGGGTCCTGCAATAATTTCCACAATCAAATCTAGTTGCTCTTCTTTGCACACATTCCATCTCATGTAACTCCCAAGCTACACCACCATATTCAACCAATGGTGAGATCAAAGTTTTATAACCGAACTCCCTAAATTCTCTGGTACATCCTATCACCACCCTCTCCAGTAAATGTAGGACTTTGTAAACCTTTCCTAGCACCTGCCCATTTCGTTATGCCAAGGTATCTACCTTCAACAAGCCTTCAACAATCAATTCTGACCCGAACCTATAATCGTTACCAACCTTTTTTTTTATCTGTGTACTTAATAAGCTGACGTTTCTTGGCATGTATCTTCATTCCATGCTGACCTACCCTTTTAGATATTCTAACCAGGTCACCCTGCAGCTGTTCAGTTTTCACCTGTTTTGATCCTATTGTATACCATTATATCATCTGCAAAATACCTAGACTCTGACCGTAACCTATCAACACAGTCATTCATTAGAATTATGAATGGCAACGGTCCCAATACACTACCTTGTGCACTCCCATAATTAATTCCACCTCTTTTGATAATGTAGTTCCTACTCTAACACTTTGCTTTCTGGCTTTTAAGAATTCCTCTATCCAGAAACTTTTTCATCCAATCCAACAGATTTCAGTTTATTTAAAACCGTTTTATGGCTCACTCTGTTAAACAACTTAGAAAGATCTAGTGTCACACTATCAACTTGGCCTACCTTGTCCAATTCATCTGAAATATCTTGCATATAGCCCACCATCTGATATTCACACAAATATCCTTGCCTAAAGCTATGTTGTCGATCTGAAAACCGGTTTCTTTTCACACACACATTCCTGATATAGCTGCATATCAATCTTTCCATCATTTTGCCTATCGCTGATGTCAAACTAATTGGTCTGTAATTTTCAACCCTATTTGTAGCCCCTCCTTTATGAACCGGTACTGCTATTGCTCTTTTTCCATTCCTCTGGTAAGCAGCAAGACTCCAAACTCATTTTAAATCAAATTTCAAGGTAAGGTTCAATATCGTATCCAGCAATCTTTAATAAATCTGTAGTAATATTAACTATACCAGCCCCAATATGTTTTTTTTTTTTTTTTAGCTTTCTGAGTTCTTTCATAATTTTCTGGGAATTTATTTCAAATTTTGTGATTTCCTCATTTATACATTTAGGGAGACTCTACTCTGATTCATTCCGTCCCATCACAGGATGATTGTCCGCAATTGTATCACTAAACCAGTCACTAAATATCTCTGTAATTTTAAAATCCTGAGTGACTTCAACTCCATTCTTATCTATAATAGTCTGAATAGCTTCCCTTCCCCTCAGTTTTCTAAAATAGCCATAGAAGTTTCTAGATGCATTGTTCAGTGGTCCTCCTACACCAATAATATTCTTCATAGACCCATCCTTTTCTTCTCTCTATGCTCTTATTAATTGCTTGTTTTAAGTATTTTCTACTACAATCCTGTCTCTTAATTGTCACTAGCTTCTTTAACCTTCTCACTTACCTTTGGAATAAACATTTGCTCGTCCTTTTTTATTATCTTCTTAAACTCTTCCCATTTTGCCTCCACTGTACTTGTGCAATCCTTCCATTTGATGAACCTTTCCATGAATCCCCTAATATCCATCAGTACGCACGGTGATACTTGACACCCTACAATATTTTCATCAGTTTTTTTTAGAAAGACATCAAACATGTTTGGTCCCCTCGTATTTTGCTTTACCACTTGTGTAAAACTTCCTTCCCTTATTAAGGCATTTGCAAATCTCTGATCCCTTGTGTTATTTATCTTATTTCCTACCCAAATGACACCTAGTTATTTAAATCCCCTCCAATAATAACCATTCTATGCTCACCTCTGAACTGTGAATTTGAATTTAGTTTATCTCCTAGAGTCTCATCTTCATCATTCATTCTTCCACTATGGTAAACAACCAATATCCTGATTTTTTCTTTTTTATCACACTAAAAATCTACCTCTAGTAACTCATGGTCATTATCTATGAGCATTAGAGAACTATAATAATCTTTGCTAACCAGTATGAATGCCCATCCACCAATTGCTAGGACTCTGTCTCTGTGGTAAACTCTGTAACTTTCAGGGATAACCTCATTGTCTAGTACTTCGTCTTTTAATCAAGAGACTACCCCTATAATTACTTGTGGTTCATGTATCTCTATTAAATTTGCAAATTCTATGACTTTGTTCTTTATACTTCTACAATTCACCAATAACACCCTTATTTTTGTCTTTTTGGTATTTTCAGCATTATCCTTTGTCTTTCCAGTTGTGCCCAATTCCATTTTTATTTCAATAGCTTCATCTGTTTCTTTAGCATTTGTAATTTTTCCCATAGTGCATCTACAACCAGTATCCTTCTGATCACTTCTTTTTATCCGCTCACCAGCAGCCCCTAACCTAAAAAGGTACAGTCCTGACCCCATAATAACTGGAAGTGGGCTCCCTTACAGCTTTAGCTAACAACTCTGAAAGTACTCCCATCTCCCTTCTGTTTAGGTGTATGCCATGCCTAGTAAAACTCCACCTACTAATCTTGTTCACAGGCCCAACCTCCAAAAACAGAACTAATGCCTCTTTCAAGTAGCATCTCTATTTCCACGTTTACCCGTGTCACAGCGTGGTTCAACTGTGGCCGATCATGGCGACTTAGAACCTGCACGAGTTCCATGCTGATATGCTGTGCGTCCTTCACCACCTTCCTCAGGTCATTCTCTATACTATAACTCGCATTTCTATCAGTACTATTTCCCCGCACTTACCACTATCGCTACTCTATCGTCCTTAGTGAAATTCCTACAGAGTGAACCTATATCCTCTATTACCTAACCTAATGTTGCTCTGGGTTTGAAAAAACATGTGACCTGGTAGCCTGTGCCTGATTGACCCGGCAGAAGAGGACCTACCCCTCTCCCATGGCTACTACCTAATAGCAAATCTTTTTCTTCCTGTTTTTTCCTTCTATACCTATATTCCCATTGGATTGCCACACCTTACCTACTCCTACATACACACGAGGCTCTTTCCCATCTGACTCTGGTAACACATCAAACCTATTTCTCCCCACAATTTCTGGAGTCTCTAACTTCTTTATCCTGTTAACCATATTTCCCCTACGACCTGTTACCAGTTCCCATCCATCCTGCTCACCCACCTCACTAAACCCAACATTTCTACTTTCAGTGTCCAAAGGTAGACCCTTCACAGGCTCAGCCTCCACAGGCTGAGCCCCCAAAGGCCGAGCCTCAAGGATCTTGACCGTTTCACGCAATTCTCTGATCGTTTCACCCATCCCGCTGATCATTTTGTCCTGCTCTGAAAGTTTCCTATCCTTAAAACAGAGTGAACAATACTACTGAAGAGATTAATTTAATTCCCACTTTCCAATTGCCCTACATTCCCAGTGGAACCACTCTTTACAGTAATTGCAATCCAAACCATTCATCGCACGTCTGCGACAGGCGCCACACTTTCCAGGCATGATTTTTCCCAAAACAGTACCTATTGGTACCTTTCAAATGAACCTTAAGGATTAAATTATGAAATTCTATGCATCTTAAATTTGATTAATAGTCTAAGAAAAAATTAATCTTCACTTAACCGATTTTTTTTAAAGTTTTTACTTTTAAATCGCTTTGTTGTAAATAATAACTAGGTGAAAAGTCAATAAAACTTACGGTTGTAAAATTCAAAATTAACCTGAAGATTGAATTTCACAGATCGATACTATTTAGTGCTAATGTGAGAATAATAACTAATGTTATTTGCGAGAAAATATTTTTTAAATATTAGGTAATTGTTGTTTAGTGTGTATGAAAATAATTAAAGAACAATTTTATTTCCGTCAAAACAGACCAATGAATTTAACTTAAGCTTGTAGGTTTCTAAACTTTGTTAATTTTTTATATATCATTAGACTGAAGCTTTATAAGTAATAACTGAGTAACAAGAGTACTTAAGAACGAATAAATAAAAATAAAGATGGAAGATCGATTCTATTTAGTGCTAATGTGGATAAGAACTAATTAGTTACTTATGAAAGTTTTTAAAAAAGGGCTAGTAAGTTTTTTTTTATTTTAATGTATTAGAAAGCATTATGTGCATATATCAAGCAGATAATGCCCAACTCTGATTATACTCACCTTCTGCTTCCCTACATCTGGCAAACCCCATCAGATTTTGAGTTTTTTATTATGTTGTATTTATTATTATTTTCCTTCCTGTTTTTGTTTGTCTTGTTTATATCTACTATTGTTTTCTGACAAGTTTACCCATTAGATCATCTCTGCTCCTCATGCTTGCTTTGTATTTACTTTCCATAGCCTTCTATTTACCTTCCTAGTCCACAGTTTCCATTCCACATTTGTCCACCAATTTCCAGAAATAAAACTTTATTCATACAATCGCTCCACTGCAGCTGCAAGTGGTTATATTACATCTCTTATTATATTTGCTCGTGTGGAGGACGTGAAATAATGTTGTTTGTTTTATATTTTGCTGTCGCAACCCTACTGCTTACAGCTTTTGTAAGTGATGGTTTATTTTTAGTAATTTATTTTGCCTTTTATCATTGTTTCCTGTTGCATTATTATTACCTTAAGCTATTAAAATACAGTTTATATAAAATAGATTGGTATTTGTGATTGTTTAATTTTTACTGCCATAGGTCTTGGAAGAAGTTTGCAAGAAACAAGGCTTTCCTGCAGAGGAATATGACATAAAGTAAGTGCTTATGGTATTATACATTAAGAATTTTCAGGTATATGTATGTGTGTTCCTGTAGAGAAATATGACATTCAGTGATTGGTTTTGTATGTTAAGAATTCATAATCATGCATGTGTACAGTAATTAAAAAGTTAAATGCTAGTTTAACATTATTTTGAAACAGTTTTTGTTTGTTTAAATGTGTGCATTGCAAAACAGTTTCTTATGTAGAATTTCGCTTAAAGGCATCACAACCATGTTGTGGATCCCACATCTGTGATACGCTTTTCTGGGCTTCCAAACAATGCACAATTGGAAATGGCACGAGCGTTTAAGCAACGCATAGAGTCTGAGGTCTGTGTTGGGGTACAGCTGGAATCTGGTAGCAGGTTTACAGGCAGCTTTATGCCAGGTGGTAAGTTGTTATTTGAATGAACATATCATATTTTTGAAGTATGAATAAATAATGAAGGAAAGGGAAATTAACCCACCTCATACCAAAATTGATGGCTGCGATGAGAGAAAACACTTAAGCGGGCAAACAAATACACAATATTTCAGTGACTGCCTTTCTGTATTAGATGAACGAGCCATTAGGCTCTGTACGTGTGCACACACAGAGCGTTACCCAAAAGCCGAGTCACCTTTTCTTATTTGAGGTTTATATCCAGGCAAATGGTGGCTGTTCTAAATTCTTACAGTTGACTTTCCAGTTGTAAGTATTTTACGTGATATAGCAGTTTTTATTATCTACAAGACAATATCGTAGTTAAGGTGATGGCGCATATTCTAACCCCTGTATAGCACTCGTCCCTTACATGCGATCTGTAAAGCAAACCATGTTATGATTTATGAACCTGCAAGCCTAACAATGTGTAAACTAAACAGTATCACATTATCGAGAACACTAGCGCAACCTGGCAATGTATACTTTTATTGAGACATTGTGGAATGAAGTCTTCATGGGTGCACTGCTGGATTATTTTTTGTGCCAAAAAATACAAGAAAAAATTACATTTTCAGAATATGGGTTTTTTAATCTCTTTTTAAAAATGTGAGGATATGGTTTTTTACCTCTTGCAACAAAGAAAACTAAATTATTTAATTTTATTCCTGCCCAAAAGTCTGTTTGTTATTTGAGGAGTTGAAAGTGTGTGTTCATCACTTGGCTTCCATTACCCATGATAAGCTTTAATTTACTTTGTATGTGTACAAGTTTTTAGTTTTATGGTATCCACATCCAAAACGATCAGTAACACATAATATAAAAGTGTTGTTTTGACATTCACTAGAAGATACACGTAGGGTGCTGGGTGCTGGGTGAGTGTAAACCGTATATCAATGATGAGGCAAGGAATGATATTGGTGGGAGTAGTCAATTGAAGGAAATTCATGACAATGGCCACAAGCTGGCGCTCAATTTTAGGCAAAAAGGAATGGGAAAATTTTCTTTTTATCGGTAAAGAAATTGGTAGGTTGGAATAAATTACAAAGGAATGTAATAAACAATTTCAAAAGTTTTAAAAATCACAATGCAAAAGTAGGTGAGTGGGGAAACTGCACTCAAGGAATTAAAAATAATAAAAAAATAAAGAAATGGGAAAATGGGGATATAGGGATATTGCCCCTGGATCTAATACTCCATCACATTTTAATCAAATGAAGATTAAAAAAAATATTAACCGGCTATTCATATGTCTTCATGGAGAAGTTGTAATGCAGGGCCATTGTCATTTGGCCTTTCTGCTTTTGTGAATCACCCTGCACATTCTCTTCCATATCTGGTGGTCACTCTATTTTCTTCCTGCATGAATTGTTTCCAAACAACTTGCTTCACACTGAGCATTGTGGGTGAGCAGTTACGATCTGGCCTCGCGTTCTGGAGAATGTAGGGATGGTTCCTTCAAAAAGTCATGACTGAATTTATTTCCTGTTCCTTCCCACATCTAATGATCTCAATGTTAACAAGGCATAAGGCCTTAATTTCTACACCTGGACCATTAGTCTTGTCCTTGGTTTTCCAATGGATCTCCATTCCTTCCTGTTGTTCATGAATACTAACTCGGCACACTCCACTCCTCCATTCTCGTGACATGAAACCAACTATTGCAATATTTTCTTCATTAACTTCTTTCCTAATGCTTCGTCTTTTAATCTCTCTCTGATTTAATTTTTGATTCTATCCTTTCTTATGACATTCTCTGTCTTCTTCACGGCCTTTCCCAACATTAAGGGTAGGCTGCCTTTTATGAGTTTTACTCATTATTGGCATGGTCAGATTTGTAGCTTTGACTTTACAGCTGTATGCCCTTGCTTTTGCCAAGCAGTTTATACCTGCTACCAGGTCATAATACATACTAAAATGGTGGATGTGTGTTGCTATCTGTCTGAAAAATGTGTAACTATGCTTTGTTTGTGATAAGGTTATTTTTGCCATATGATATGTATAGTTTATGAGACGGAGATTGGTGACTGTCCCAGCATTGGCATTGATGGCTATGAAAACTGCCTAAGAACCACAGTCATGACGGCCAATATGCAGGAGTCTGAGCTGATCCCTGGCCCCGTTGTACCTCCCTGATTCAATGTGTGGCACCTCAGTGCACTGAGCCACACTGGTGGATTACCATATTCTCTATCTCCCTCAGAAACTTCATCTATGTCACAAGTAATTTGCTTCGTCCAAGTCTAGGATTCAGAGCCATGGATCAGTATTGGTGTTTAGCACACTTTAAATAACAAGACTTTGGCTTCCTTCCTTCAGTTCCACCTCCATATTATATCCTTGATCAGTTGATAAACTTGTCTGCTCTTCCTTATTCTCTGTGCTGTTTTCTCTTCTAGTTTCTTTGTTTGCCAAGTAAAAAATCCACTCGACCCATTCCAATTTCTTGTATCCTTCGGCAGATATCATTAACATCTACAGGCCATGTTTACCCACTGTATTCACCCATTTTCAAGTTATCTTTCCATATTTTGTCTACTTCACATCATTATATCACCCCCATATGCCAACACCTATGTACAATTCTGCTAGATTTCTATAACCCTGAACTGAAATGACTTCATCTAAAATCACATTAAATAAAACATGATGATTACACGCTTCCTTGTCATACTCCCCTTCAGTTTCTCTGTAAATTCATGCCAAGATTTTTCCTTTGCCATTTTTCTGAGACTTTAACTAATTGTTTCCATTTAGCTCTTTTTCTTTTATATTCTCTCTAAATGCTTTGCTCTTCTTTTTTTACTGCTTCTGCTATAAGCTCATTCCACCAGGGCATTTCCTTCTCCTTCCTATTAACTGATGTTTTTCCACATGTTTCTCGTGATGTCTTTAATATTGTTCTAAATCATTTCCATTCTTCTTCTGCTGTTCTTGGTTCATCTTTGAGAAAATTGACTATTAACTCTCCCAGAAATGCTTCCTTTGTCACAGTAATGTCTAAATATTGCTGAAACTAGACTGGAGGCTGATAGTGCCTGTCATATCTCTCATCATGCACCTATTAAACATCAGAGCTGTTAGTTCAGTGGCTCAGATCCAGAGATGTGAAAAGTAATATAACATTCTTTACTCATAATGTTTCTGATAGTTGAAATTTGAATCTCTATATGTATCCTTCATGTACCTTTGCAGCTATGGTTAGTTGATGTAAATCTACTTGATTTTAATTTCCCTGCTTACTATTTATGGTTGTTTCTAGACAGTATCTGGGATGTTATTCAGAAACTCTGTCCTGAAGAAGCTAAAGCATCTTCAAATCCAGTTGTTATTTATATGAGATCAGAAATTGCAGGTGTAACCAAATTGAAAGGAACAACTCTCAGAATGTTGGGAATCACTGCAGGAAGAGCCATGGTTCGGTAATAATGACAGTATTTCTTCACTCCTGTTTCCTGCTTATATCGTTATTAGCATACTGTTAATTACAGTTTGATTTCTTTCTAGGTTAATACATCGAACACCTGAAGAACTTCAGCATCAGGCCAATGTATCAGCTCCTCTTCAACGTCGGCCTGTTGAAACTGTTGAGAAACAAGTATTACCCACAAATTACACATTATCAGACAAGCAGAAAATTGGTGAGTGCTCTTCGAGTACCCCTGTTTCATCAAAAAGAGATGTGACAGTGCCCAAAACTAATATTACACAGGAAGATTCTAGATCAGAAACCAAAACTTCAACATTAAATGCAGAACAGCAACATTTCAACCAGAAAATTTCAGATTCAGCTCATGCAAATAATCAAGACAAAGATGCTCTGAAAGCAAATGAAGTGAAAAAATCAGGAGAAAAACCAGTTACCTCTGCTGCAAAGGTGTCTTGTGATACTGGACATAAAACAGGAATGGAGGATCGAGTTACTTCTGTAAGGAGACCTCAGGTGCATCAGGTACAAGAGACATCTGTAGAAGAAATTTTGTTTGTAAGTTTCTAATCTATTTCTGCCTTTATTTTTTTATTTTTGAAAAAAGTAGTTGGTGTGACAGTAAAGAAATCTCAGATATGTACAAAATATTGGAAATATTTACAGGTTTTTCTTTAGTTAAAGAGATAGGACAAGAAATGTTTCCATAATCAAAATTATTATATGATGTATGTTTATTCAAGTTGTACTTATTCACAGCCATGTCATTAATTGTGGAAAGTGTTAAGTATTTTATGGTTATTTAATACTTACATTTAGTACCATACTTTTCATCTAACTCAATAATGCAGTTTACATTCAGAAGTCTTTAATGTATTTTTCATCCTATATATTATTTCTATAAGGTATTTTTTTGTCACAAGCCTATATCTTCCTTCATACTTAACCGAAATCAATGAATGAGGTGTCATTTTAAAGCTTATGGTCTCCACTTTGGTGAAATCGTATTTTAAGGAAGAAAGTTTTCGGAATTCGACCCTTAAAGGGCAAAAATGTAAATTTTTCTAAAATGCTGTTTTCTGTGTTAAGAGTCATTTATCTCCCTGGATACCTATCTGAAATCGTTTTATGAAGTATCGTTTTAAAGATTAAGATCTCCGCTTTAGTGACGTCATATATTAAGCCAGAAAGTTTTCGGAATTCGACCCTTAAAGGGCAAAAGTATCAATATTTTCGCAATGCGTTTTTGTGTCACGAGCGATTTATCTCCCTTAATATCTAACCGATATAGATAAATGAGGTATCATATTAAAGAATAAGGTCTCCGCCATGGTAACATTATATTTTAAGAAAGGAATTTTTCGTAATTCGACCCTTATAGGGCAAAAATGTCACTTTTTCTAAAATGCATTTTTTGTATCTCAAGCCATTTATCTCCCTGGATATCTAACCAAAATCGATAAATGAGGTAGGATTATGAGGAGTAATGTCTCAGCTTTGTGACATCATATTTTAAGAAAGAATGTTTTTGGAATTCAACCCTAAAAGGAAAAAAGTATAAATTTTTCTATTACCGATTTTTGTGTCACGGGCAATGTATCTCCCTTGATATCTAACCGATATAGAAAAATGAGGTATCATATTAAAGAATAAGGTCTCCGCCGTGGTAACATTATATTTTAACAAAGGAATTTTTCGTAATTCGACCCTTAAAAGGTAAAAATGTCAATTTTTCTAAAATGCGTTTTTTGTATCTCGAGCCATTTATCTCCCTGGATATCTAACCAAAATCGATAAATGAGGTAGGAATATAAGGAGTAATGTATCAGCTTTGTGAAATCATATTTTAAGAAAGAATGTTTTTGGAATTCAACCCTTAAAGGAAAAAAGTATAAATTTTTCTATAACCGATTTTTGTGTCACGAGCGATTTATCTCCCTTGATATCTAACCGATATAGATAAATGAGGTATCATATTAATGAATAAGGTCTACGCCGTGGTAACATTATATTTTAAGAAAGGAATTTTTCGTAATTCGACCCATAAACGGCAAAAAAGTCAATTTTTCTAAAATGCGTTTTTTGTGCTTTGAGCCACTTATCTCCCTTGATATCTATCCAAAATCGATAAATCAAGTACGATTGTGAGGAATAATGTCTCAGCTTTGCTGACATCATATTTTAAGAAAGAAGTGTTTGGAATTCAACTACTAAAGGGAAAAATATAAATTGTTCTACAACGTATTTTTGTGTCACGAGCCTTATATTTCCCTTGATATATAATCGATATAGATGAATGACATATTGTATTAAAGACTAAGGTTTCCACCGTGGTAACATTATATTCTAAGAAAGGAATTTTTCGTAATTCGATAAAGCGCAAAAATGTCAATATTTCTAAACTACGTTTTTTGTGTTTCGAGCCATTTATTTTCCTGGATTTCTAACCAAAATCGATAAATGAAGTAGGAGTATGAAGAGTAATGACTGAACTTGGTGACATTATATTCAACCTCACTATTCATCGCATTTTATTGGCGAAATTTTTGCACGGGTCGTCTAGTCATTTTAAATTGCTGTAAACAATATTAAATCAAGTAATTGTTACTGGCAAATCATGAGTTTTTTTCCTAATTCCATAAATCTGAAAATCCTGAATAGTTTATAGAATTAATAAAGTAGTATTGTTCCATTATATTTGCATTATATATTAGCAAAGGTAAAGAAGCAAAAATGGATTGGTGTAGATAATATTACTGCAGTTGTATTAAAGATAGTGGCACACAATATTGTATCTTACATTGAAATTTTATTTAAAACAAGTCTGATGTCTCTTAGCTTACCAGTGAACTGGAAAAGTGATAGTATTACCAATTCAAAAAAGAGGGGAGTGACAAGTAAGGTTGAGAACTACAGACCAATTAGTTTGAAATCAGTGATAGGCAAAATTATTGAGAGATTGATATACAACTACATCAGAAATGTGTATGAGGAAAGAAGCTGGTTTGGGAATTGACAACATTACTTTAGACAAGAATATTCATGTGAATCCAGGTTCTATGGCTATTTACAAGATATTTCAGATGGTTTGGACAAGAGAGCTAAGTTTATAATGTAGCACTAGATCTTTTCGAAGGAATTTGACAAAGTGAGTCGTAAAATGGTATTAAATAAGTTGAAAACTATTGGAGTGGATGAAAATTGACTTTCTGAACAGAGGAATACTTAAAAGACAGAAAGCAAAGCATTTGGATAGGATATGCAATATCAAAAGAGGTGGAAGTGAATGTGGGACCACCGCTGTTCATCATTCTAATGAATGATTGTGTTGATGGTTTACAATCATAATTTAGTTTGTTTGCTGATGACATCATGGTATGTAATATGATCAAAAAAGGAGAATATGAACAGCTGCATGGTGACCTGGATAGAATATCTAACTGGGTAGGTCCACATGGATTAAAGATAAATGCCAAGAAGAGTCAGCTTATTAGGTGCACAGATAAACTAAAGGTTGTTTATGATTACAGAGTGGAGACAGAATTGCTTGTTGTGGACTTGAAGTATAAATATTGTGGCATAATACATTTGATAATAAACTCAACTGGACAGGACACATTGGGCAGGTTGTAGGAAAAGGTTACAAAACCCTTCATTTAGTGGAGAAAATGATGAGAGGATGTTCCAGAGAAGTTAAGGAATTAGGTTACAAAACTTTGGCCAAACCACTGCTCGAGTATGATGGTGTTGTTTCATGCCTGTATCAAATACAGGAGTTGCACATGTTCAACGGAGAGCAGTTAGATTTGTTTGTGGAAATTATCACAGGACCTGCTCAATTACTGATATGATACAGGAGCTGGATTCAGAGTAATTCAAAGATTTGAATATTTAGTTAAAATCCGACGAAGTTTGAGGTTAACATTCAATACATGATACCATAGTTTGAAATCGAGATAACAACACTTTAGGTTCAGAAAAGTAAATAAACAGGATATAATAATAATAAATAAGAAGTTTCTAATAAAATATAAACGGTAAACTTACCGAGATGAGAGTAATCCATAATAAGTAAAGTAAACAGGTTTGGTTAAACAACCACATCACTGATATTCCACTAAATTTACCACTGTAAAGCACTTTCATAAGTATAATTTCACCATTTGATATTAAATTCACCAATAACTCGCAGTTCCAGACTGATTTAAAGTAGTAATATGATTTTTAAAGCATCACCACATGTGTTAATTTCAATAATAAATTCCAGCACATCTAAGTAATTTCAGAGCCTCAAAAGTAGATTTAAACAAACTAAATAACCGGCAGACAAATATTCTTTAAGTTTCCAATAGCCATCAACTAATAATCAGAAGATGTAAATAAATGAAAATCCGTTATCCGGTGACGTCGTAGAAACCAATTTGCAATTTGGATTTCTATCTGGCTAACATATTTCACGAACTAAAAACTTTTCTAAAGCACTTAAATTAAATAAAGGTACGTTTTAAAAATAGTTTCAGGCCACAACCAACTTTAAATAAAAAGTGAAGAAAATCTTGCACCACCAGGAAATCAGCAAATTTTAGAAATTCCATAACTTTTGACATCCTTAACCGATTTAAAAGATTTTTACATCACTGAACTCAGCAGAGGCTGGGGAACACTTTGAAAATAGTCTAAACTTGATATTTTAAACTTTAGCAAATTCATATTCCGGACGTGACGTGTTGCAGTACATTGAGCTTTCCGATTAACCAACTTTCAAAAATCATTTACACCGGTCTGGAAGCTCGGAAAACAAAACCAACCACACCACCACACTTGTTTCGTTACGCTCTACATCTTGTGATTTTCTGAAGTTCTCCGTTAACAAAAAATTTTTCTAGATAGCCTGTTGTTTAGGTCAGTAGGTCATTTCTGATAAAGGTAGGCCGGCTGCTGGCTTCGAGGCAGTTTGTTGAAGCACTTGGTCGCGATAACATGTAGCCTTTTGTTTAGCAGATTTGAGTGAGACCAGCTCGCGGGTGCTCATTGGAAACCGGAACAAACATGGCTGACCGTCGGAATTGCCAACCATAGAACTTTGAACTTTGACGACATGTGTTCATCAGTGTCGGAACTTTAACTTTTACTTTCATTTCGGGGTGGAGCGGTCTGTTCTGTTTCATGACTTGTGATCTTTGGCTTAATGATTAACTCCGATAGCCATTGCTAACTGTGACTTTAATGTAAACTCAGTGAAAATTTTAAGAATATATCCTTTATTGATCCTGACTTCAACTTTTATTTCTAACTTAGTATCTTTCTTACAGGAGGTTAATTCTGTGAGTGGCGACCGTCTTCATCATTACAGTTAGCATTCGCGAAGGTTTTTCACGGTTATAGAACTTTTCTCGAACTTTTGGTAACATTTTGGAAGAACTCAAGTTTAGGTGTACAAGCCGATACGTATCCTGGTATACATCTTGACCCTAACAAAGAGAGTGATGAGAGTGCTGGGAATGTACAAGACGTATGTTAGTGATGGGGCTTAAAAGGATATTGGTTGAGGAATTTTTTATGCATTAGAGAGTGAGAAAATTTTCTTTTGTGGGTGAGGGTGTCAGGGATTGGAATAAGCAACCAAAGGGAAGTGATGAATAATTTACTAAAAATGCTGAAGGAATTTAAAATTCGTAAATCTCAAAAGTAGGTGTGTAAGCACCTTAGAATTTTGGTAAATTCTAGTTTCAAGTATAAGGGAGGAAGTAAGCTTTCATTTAAACATATAGTTTTCATTGCATACACAGGTTATGGGAGGAACGTTTTATGTAGAAGCTGATACACAACCTAATTTATTAAATAAACCATTTTAAAAGCAGTAAAGATCCATAACATTTAATAAAAGCACTAAATAAACTTTTTATAACAGTAAAGAAACTGAAATAGGATAATCCATTATTGTTTAACTCCCAAACAATAGATTTTTGATATATGACCATTTCACTATTTCTGAACACTTTTAAGGGAAATAAAGTAATTTTAAAATAATAATAATTCAAAAGAAAGCTAAATTCATAAAATTCCGTAGTTTCTGACCGTGTAAATAACTTGAATAAATTTTTAAACACTTCAATAAATGCACTTCACTTTAAGCATTTTTTATCACATATTCCTAGTAATTTCTCAATCTAAAAAGTAGATTTCCTGAAAGAACGAAAAATCTAATTTAACATACTTAAATTTCAGAACATTCCATGCAGTAGAACAGATTTTATAGACTTTTAAAGATTATTTCATCACTAGAGCACACGTGGTTTGCTTAAGAATTATTTGCAACTAAACCAAGTCATTCCCAGAGATAAAATAACTTTTGAAACATGAAACTAAATTCAAAGAAAATCCTGATAATTTTTCATTTTCGATACAAACTATATGTTAATAATTATTAACGAAAAACCATATGATTTCTAAACGATTACTTTAAAAAATCTTGTCTAAGCTGTAAATTCGCTATCTTGCTACCGATTTTTATAAAATTTATATCATTGAACTCGGGAATTTTTGTAGAACATTTTGGCACTAATTTCATTTAGATTAATTTTAATTCAGCAGGTGTCTATAAAAAGTATTTAAATTTTCTAGAATTTGGGAAATACCAACTTGCTAAAAGACTTGGTATCACTACGCAAAATAAATAAATTTTTAACTAATCACTCGAAATTTCTCACTAAACATCCTTTGAGCATCTTGCAGATAAGACTACACACTGTCAAAGTTTGAACACTTTTTATAATCTAGATCATTTAGTGCAATATATACACTTTTTGCTAGGTGGCAGTATAAATGTGCGGTACAGTCGGGGTCAATATAAGCAAAGACCTCATAGTGGGGAAGGTCTTCTTTCTTTCTTTCAATTTCATCTTTTGTCTTTACTCCGGGAACGATATGTAAGGTAACTCCGCGTTATTCGTGTGGTGGCGGAACGGTTACTGCGCTAACCTCGAAGCTTGTGTCCACCATTTTGGGTGTTGTCGTAAGAGATTGCGATTTTAATCACTACTAAGAACTTTTAAATTTCAAAAGGGGTCAGTCGGTATTACTTCTCTCCACAACCTAAAATTTTCTGGAAATGTTTGTTTGATTGCCCACTCAACTGTATAATGCTAATTTTGAAAATCTGACTTTTAAAATAAACTTTAATTTTCATCAAGTGAACTTTTTTTTGATGATTTCATAGTAGACTTGAAACCTTTTCTAAGTTTGTGGTTTAAACAAATTTAGTGGCGACCTCTAAGCATCTTAGTTGAGTATCCAGGCAGGCACATGGTCAATTTTATATTATTTCGTCAAAATTCAACAGAACTTTCATCTTAAGTGAACTGCTAGTTAAGGTACAAGCCTATACCCAACCCCGGTATCAGATCTGGCCCCTTACAGGTGGAGGAGGAATTTAACTTTGAAATTATATAAGATTATAATAATATTAGATACTAAGAAATGTGTAGTTACAGGACTATGGAAATTGCCACCGGAGCCTGTCATCCATTACAATTAAACTCAATCAAAAAAAGAGAATATCTTTTTTAACATTTTGTAAGTAGTAGAAGGGTTTCTGAAATTTTATTTTATTTACTTGACTCAGTAAATTGTATCCATACACATCCTTCCATTCAAATTAAACAACTGGCCATATAATTGTTTCTTTTACAGTTGGGAGAAAGGAATGCTATTGCATATAACATGGCAGCAGCACATGCTGCTATTTTTGATGACTTGCCAGATGATTTTTTTGAATTGACTGTTGAGGATGCTCGTGTGCTTCTCAGAGATATTAAGAAACAGAGGTGAGACACGAAATTTCAAATTAATTAACATGTCAGTAATATTATCAAATGCAAAATTTTAAACATGATTAATTTAGTTCCTTAGTGGTGCCATATTTGCCATATGTTATTAGAGTTAACCTATAAGTTCTTGGCATGGCCAGAAAAAAAAGTACAACTTTGCAACAACTGTAATTAATTCTTAACTCATTTGTTGACTGTTATGCAAAATTACACCATCTTGGGTGGAAAAACCCTTTATTTTGTTACAGGTGCTGATGTATACATTTGATATGAAATAGAGAA
>CM061920.1:238455618-238572169 GCA_031002005.1 Vandiemenella viatica | reverse complement strand
AAGTTTTAAAAAGTTCTTTCTAATTCCTAGATCAATATTTGAAACTAGAAGGTTCTCTTTTTCATGAAGGCTCTTTTGCTAGCGCTATTCCGCTTTTAACATCAATCCTGCTTCGGCCATCGGTTGTAATTTTGCTTCCAAGTAACAGAACTCATTCACTTCTCCTATAGCATCCGATCCTATTTTTATATTTAATCTGCTACTATTGGTATCATTTCTGCTACATTTCATCACTTTTGTCTTACTTTGATTTATATTCAGTCCGAAATCTTCCTTCAGTATTTTGTTCATGCCATTCAATAACTTCTCAATATCCTCAGCCCTCTCTGCTAACAAGACAATGTCATCAGCAAATCGTAGCATACTGATTTTTTCTCCCTGAAAACTTATGCCGCATGGAAATTTTTCTTTGACTTTCTTCATTGCTTCTTCTACATACAAGTTGAATATCAACGGGGATAGACTACATATATCATCTGCAAAATACCTAGACTCTGACCGTAACCCATCAACACAGTCATTCATTAGAATTATGAATGGCAACGGTCCCAATACACTACCTTGTGCACTCCCATAATTAATTCCACCTCTTTTGATAATGTAGTTCCTACTCTAACACTTTGCTTTCTGGCTTTTAAGAATTCCTCTATCAGAAACTTTTTCATCCAATCCAACAGATTTCAGTTTATTTAAAACCGTTTTATGGCTCACTCTGTTAAACAACTTAGAAAGATCTAGTGTCACACTATCAACTTGGCCTACCTTGTCCAATTCATCTGAAATATCTTGCATATAGCCCACCATCTGATATTCACACAAATATCCTTGCCTAAAGCTATGTTGTCGATCTGAAAACCGGTTTCTTTCACACACACATTCCTGATATAGCTGCATATCAATCTCTCCATCATTTTGCCTATCGCTGATGTCAAACTAATTGGCCTGTAATTTTCAACCCTATTTGTAGCCCCTCCTTTATGAACCGGTACTGCTATTGCTCTTTTTCCATTCCTCTGGTAAGCAGCAAGACTCCAAACTCATTTTAAATAAAATTTCAAGGTAAGGTTCAATATCGTATCCAGCAATCTTTAATAAATCTGTAGTAATATTAACTATACCAGCCCCTTTATGTTTTTTTGCTTTCTGAGTTCTTTCATAATTTTCTGGGAATTTATTTCAAATTTTGTGATTTCCTCATTTATACATTTAGGGAGACTCTACTCTGATTCATTCCGTCCCATCACAGGATGATTGTCCGCAATTGTATCACTAAACCAGTCACTAAATATCTCTGTAATTTTAAAATCCTCAGTGACTTCAACTCCATTCTTATCTATAATAGTCTGAATAGCTTCCCTTCCCCTCAGTTTTCTAAAATAGCCATAGAAGTTTCTAGATGCATCGTTCAGTGGTCCTCCTACACCAATAATATTCTTCATAGACCCATCCTTTTCTTCTCTCTATGCTCTTATTAATTGCTTGTTTTAAGTATTTTCTACTACAATCCTGTCTCTTAATTGTCACTAGCTTCTTTAACCTTCTCACTTACCTTTGGAATAAACATTTGCTCGTCATTTTTTATTATCTTCTTAAACTCTCCCATTTTGCCTCCACTGTACTTGTGCAATCCTTCCATTTGATGAACCTTTCCATGAATCCCCTAATATCCATCAGTACGCACCGGTGATACTTGACACCCTACAATATTTTCATCAGTTTTTTTTAGAAAGACATCAAACATGTTTGGTCCCCTCGTATTTTGCTTTACCACTTGTGTAAAACTTCCTTCCCTTATTAAGGCATTTGCAAATCTCTGATCCCTTGTGTTATTTATCTTATTTCCTACCCAAATGACACCTAGTTATTTAAATCCCCTCCAATAATACCATTCTATGCTCACCTCTGAACTGTGAATTTGAATTTAGTTTATCTCCTAGAGTCTCATCTTCATCATTCATTCTTCCACTATGGTAAACAACCAATATCCTGATTTTTTCTTTTTTTATCACACTAAAAATCTACCCCTAGTAACTCATGGTCATTATCTATGAGCATTAGAGAACTATAATAATCTTTGCTAACCAGTATGAATGCCCCTCCACCAATTGCTAGGACTCTGTCTCTGTGGTAAACTCTGTAACTTTCAGGGATAACCTCATTGTCTAGTACTTCGTCTTTTAATCAAGAGACTACCCCTATAATTACTTGTGGTTCATGTATCTCTATTAAATTTGCAAATTCTATGACTTTGTTCTTTATACTTCTACAATTCACCAATAACTCCCTTATTTTTGTCTTTTTGGTATTTTCAGCATTATCCTTTGTCTTTCCAGTTGTGCCCAATTCCATTTTTATTTCAATAGCTTCATCTGTTTCTTTAGCATTTGTAATTTTTCCCATAGTGCATCTACAACCAGTATCCTTCTGATCACTTCTTTTTATCCGCTCACCAGCAGCCCCTAACCTAAAAAAGGTACAGTCCTGACCCCATAATAACTGGAAGTGGGCTCCCTTACAGCTTTAGCTAACAACTCTGAAAGTACTCCCATCTCCCTTCTGTTTAGGTGTATGCCATGCCTAGTAAAACTCCACCTACTAATCTTGTTCACAGGCCCAAACCCCAAAAACAGAACTAATGCCTCTTTCAAGTAGCATCTCTATTTCCACGTTTACCCGTGTCACAGCGTGGTTCAACTGTGGCCGATCATGGCGACTTAGAACCTGCACGAGTTCCATGCTGATATGCTGTGCGTCCTTCACCACCTTCCTCAGGTCATTCTCTATACTATAACTCGCATTTCTATCAGTACTATTTCCCCGCACTTACCACTATCGCTACTCTATCGTCCTTAGTGAAATTCCTACAGAGTGAACCTATATCCTCTATTACCTAACCTAATGTTGCTCTGGGTTTGAAAAAACATGTGACCTGGTAGCCTGTGCCTGATTGACCCTGCAGAAGAGGACCTACCCCTCTCCCATGGCTACTACCTAATAGCAAATCTTTTTCTTCCTGTTTTTTCCTTCTATACCTATATTCCCATTGGATTGCCACACCTTACCTACTCCTACATACACACGAGGCTCTTTCCCATCTGACTCTGGTAACACATCAAACCTATTTCTCCCCACAATTTCTGGAGTCTCTAACTTCTTTATCCTGTTAACCATATTTCCCTACGACCTGTTACCAGTTCCCATCCATCCTGCTCACCCACCTCACTAAACCCAACATTTCTACTTTCAGTGTCCAAAGGTAGACCCTTCACAGGCTCAGCCTCCACAGGCTGAGCCCCCAAAGGCCGAGCCTCAAGGATCTTGACCGTTTCACGCAATTCTCTGATCGTTTCACCCATCCCGCTGATCATTTTGTCCTGCTCTGAAAGTTTCCTATCCTTAAAACAGAGTGAACAATACTACTGAAGAGATTAATTTAATTCCCACTTTCCAATTGCCCTACATTTCCAGTGGAACCACTCTTTACAGTAATTGCAATCCAAACCATTCATCGCACGTCTGCGACAGGCGCCACACTTTCCAGGCATGATTTTTCCCAAAACAGTACCTATTGGTACCTTTCAAATGAACCTTAAGGATTAAATTATGAAATTCTATGCATCTTAAATTTGATTAATAGTCTAAGAAAAAATTAATCTTCACTTAACCGATTTTTTTAAAAAGTTTTTACTTTTAAATCGCTTTGTTGTAAATAATAACTAGGTGAAAATAAAACTTACGGTTGTAAAATTCAAAATTAACCTGAAGATTGAATTTCACAGATCGATACTATTTAGTGCTAATGTGAGAATAATAACTAATCAGTTATTTGCGAGAAAATATTTTTAAATATTAGGTAATTGTTGTTTTAGTGTGTATGAAAATAATTAAAGAAAATTTTTTATTTCCGTCAAAACAGACCAATGAATTTAACTTAAGCTTTCTAAACTCAATGAACTGTTGAATTTTTTTTAAATATATCATTAGACTGAAGCTTTATAAGTAATAACTGAGTAACAAAAGTACTTAAGAACGAATAAATAAAAATAAAGATGGAAGATCGATTCTATTTAGTGCTAATGTGGATAAGAACTAATTAGTTACTTATGAAAGTTTTTAAAAAATGGCTAGTAAGTTTTGTTTTATTTTAATGTATTAGAAAGCATTATGTGCATATATCAAGCAGATAATGCCCAACTCTGATTATACTCACCTTCTGCTTCCCTACATCTGGCAACCCCATCAGATTTTGAGTTTTTTATTATGTTGTATTTATTATTATTTTCCTTCCTGTTTTTGTTTGTCTTGTTTTTATCTACGATTGTTTTCTGACAAGTTTACCCATAAGATCATCCCTACTCCTCATGCTTGCTTTGTATTTACTTTCCATAGCCTTCTATTTACCTTCCTAGTCCACAGTTTCCATTCCACATTTGTCCACCAATTTCCAGAAATAAAACTTTATTCATACAATCGCTCCACTGCAGCTGCAAGTGGTTATATTACATCTCTTATTATATTTGCTCGTGTGGAGGACGTGAAATATTGTTGTTTGTTTTATATTTTGCTGTCGCAACCCTACTGCTTACAGCTTTTGTAAGTGATGGTTTATTTTTAGTAATTTATTTTGCCTTTTATCATTGTTTCCTGTTGCATTATTATTACCTTAAGCTATTAAAATACAGTTTATATAAAATAGATTGGTATTTGTGATTGTTTAATTTTTACTGCCATAGGTCTTGGAAGAAGTTTGCAAGAAACAAGGCTTTCCTGCAGAGGAATATGACATAAAGTAAGTGCTTATGGTATTATACATTAAGAATTTTCAGGTATATGTATGTGTGTTCCTGTAGAGAAATATGACATTCAGTGATTGGTTTTGTATGTTAAGAATTCATAATCATGCATGTGTACAGTAATTAAAAAGTTAAATGTTAGTTTAACATTATTTTGAAACAGTTTTTGTTTGTTTAAATGTGTGCATTGCAAAACAGTTTCTTATGTAGAATTTCGCTTAAAGGCATCACAACCATGTTGTGGATCCCACATCTGTGATACGCTTTTCTGGGCTTCCAAACAATGCACAATTGGAAATGGCACGAGCGTTTAAGCAACGCATAGAGTCTGAGGTCTGTGTTGGGGTACAGCTGGAATCTGGTAGCAGGTTTACAGGCAGCTTTATGCCAGGTGGTAAGTTGTTATTTGAATGAACATATCATATTTTTGAAGTATGAAATAAATAATGAAGGAAAGGGAAATTAACCCACCTCATACCAAAATTGATGGCTGCGATGAGAGAAAACACTTAAGCGGGCAAACAAATACACAATATTTCAGTGACTGCCTTTCTGTATTAGATGAACGAGCCATTAGGCTCGGTACGTGTGCACACACAGAGCGTTACCCAAAAGCTGAGTCACCTTTTCTTATTTGAGGTTTATATCCAGGCAAATGGTGGCTGTTCTAAATTCTTACAGTTGACTTTCCAGTTGTAAGTATTTTATGTGATATAGCAGATTTTATTATCTACAAGACAATATCGTAGTTAAGGTGATGTCGCATATTCTAACCCCTGTATAGCACTCGTCCCTTACATGTGATCTGTAAAGCAAACCATGTTATGATTTATGAACCTGCAAGCCTAACAATGTGTAAACTAAACAGTATCACATTATCGAGAACACTAGCGCAACCTGGCAATGTATACTTTTTATTGAGACATTGTGGAATGAAGTCTTCATGGGTGCACTGCTGGATTATTTTTTGTGCCAAACAATACAAGAAAAAATTACATTTTCAGAATATGGGTTTTTTAATATCTTTTTAAAAATGTGAGGATATGGTTTTTTACCTCTTGCAACAAAGAAAACTAAATTATTTAATTTTATTCCTGTCCAAAAGTCTGTTTGTTATTTGAGGAGTTGAAAGTGTGTGTTCATCACTTGGCTTCCATTACCCATGATAAGCTTTAATTTACTTTGTATGTGTACAAGTTTTTAGTTTTATGGTATCCACATCCAAAACGATCAGTAACACATAATATAAAAGTGTTGTTTTGACATTCACTAGAAGATACACGTAGGGTGAAGAGTGCTGGGTGAGTGTAAACCGTATATCAATGATGAGGCAAGGAATGATATTGGTGGGAGTAGTCAATTGAAGGAAATTCATGACAATGGCCACAAGCTGGCGCTCAATTTTAGGCAAAAAGGAATGGGAAAATTTTCTTTTTATCGGTAAAGAAATTGGTAGGTTGGAATAAATTACAAAGGAATGTAAAAAACAATTTCAAAAGTTTTAAAAATCACAATGCAAAAGTAGGTGAGTGGGGAAACTGCACTCAAGGAATTAAAAATAATAAAAAAATAAAGAAATGGGAAAATGGGGGTATAGGGATATTGCCCCTGGATCTAATACTCCATCACATTTAAATCAAAATGAAGATTAAAAAAAATATTAACCGGCTATTCATATGTCTTCATGGAGAAGTTGTAATGCAGGGCCATTGTCATTTGGCCTTTCTGCTTTTGTGAATCACCCTGCACATTCTCTTCCATATCTGGTGGTCACTCTATTTTCTTCCTGCATGAATTGTTTCCAAACAACTTGCTTCACACTGAGCATGGTGGGTGAGCAGTTACGTTCTGGCCTCGCGTTCTGGAGAATGTAGGGATGGTTCCTTCAAAAAGTCATGACTGAATTTATTTCCTGTTCCTTCCCACATCTAATGATCTCAATGTTAACAAGGCATAAGGCCTTAATTTCTACACCTGGACCATTAGTCTTGTCCTTGGTTTTCCAATGGATCTCCATTCCTTCCTGTTGTTCATAAATACTAACTCGGCACTCTCCACTCCTCCATTCTCGTGACATGAACCAACTATTGCAATATTTTCTTCATTAACTTCTTTCCTAATGCTTCGTCTTTTAATCTCTCTCTGATTTAATTTTTGATTCTATCCTTTCTTATGACATTCTCTGTCTTCTTCACGGCCTTTCCCAACATTAAGGGTAGGCTGCCTTTTATGAGTTTTACTCATTATTGGCATGGTCAGATTTGTAGCTTTGACTTTACAGCTGTATGCCCTTGCTTTTGCCAAGCAGTTTATACCTGCTACCAGGTCATAATACATACTAAAATGGTGGATGTGTGTTGCTATCTATCTGAAAAATGTGTAACTATGCTTTGTTTGTGATAAGGTTATTTTTGCCATATGATATGTATAGTTTATGAGACGGAGATTGGTGACTGTCCCAGCATTGGCATTGATGGCTGTGAAAACTGCCTAAGAACCACAGTCATGACGGCCAATATGCAGGAGTCTGAGCTCATCCCTGGCCCCGTTGTACCTCCCTGATTCAATGTGTGGCACCTCAGTGCACTGAGCCACACTGGTGGATTACCATATTCTCTATCTCCCTCAGAAACTTCATCTATGTCACAAGTAATTTGCTTCGTCCAAGTCTAGGATTCAGAGCCATGGATCAGTATTGGTGTTTAGCACACTTTAAATAACAAGACTTTGGCTTCCTTCCTTCAGTTCCACCTCCATATTATATCCTTGATCAGTTGATAAACTTGTCTGCTCTTCCTTATTCTCTGTGCTGTTTTCTCTTCTAGTTTCTTTGTTTGCCAAGTAAAAAATCCACTCGACCCATTCCAATTTCTTGTATCCTTCGGCAGATATCATTAACATCTACAGGCCATGTTTACCCACTGTATTCACCCATTTTCAAGTTATCTTTCCATATTTTGTCTACTTCACATCATTATATCACCCCCATATGCCATCACCTATGTACAATTTTGCTAGATTTCTATATCCCTGAACTGAAATGACTTCATCTAAAATCACATTAAATAAAACATGATGATTACACGCTTCCTTGTCATACTCCCCTTCAGTTTCTCTGTAAATTCATGCCAAGATTTTTCCTTTGCCATTTTTCTGAGACTTTAACTAATTGTTTCCATTTAGCTCTTTTTCTTTTATATTCTCTCTAAATGCTTTGCTCTTCTTTTTTTACTGCTTCTGCTATAAGCTCATTCCACCAGGGCATTTCCTTCTCCTTCCTATTAACTGATGTTTTTCCACATGTTTCTCGTGATGTCTTTAATATTGTTCTAAATCATTTCCATTCTTCTTCTGCTGTTCTTGGTTCATCTTTGAGAAAATTGACTATTAACTCTCCCAGAAATGCTTCCTTTGTCACAGTAATGTCTAAATATTGCTGAAACTAGACTGGAGGCTGATAGTGCCTGTCATATCTCTCATCATGCACCTATTAAACATCAGAGCTGTTAGTTCAGTGGCTCAGATCCAGAGATGTGAAAAGTAATATAACATTCTTTACTCATAATGTTTCTGATAGTTGAAATTTGAATCTCTATATGTATCCTTCATGTACCTTTGCAGCTATGGTTAGTTGATGTAAATCTACTTGATTTTAATTTCCCTGCTTACTATTTATGGTTGTTTCTAGACAGTATCTGGGATGTTATTCAGAAACTCTGCCCTGAAGAAGCTAAAGCATCTTCAAATCCAGTTGTTATTTATATGAGATCAGAAATTGCAGGTGTAACCAAATTGAAAGGAACAACTCTCAGAATGTTGGGAATCACTGCAGGAAGAGCCATGGTTCGGTAATAATGACAGTATTTCTTCACTCCTGTTTCCTGCTTATATCGTTATTAGCATACTGTTAATTACAGTTTGATTTCTTTCTAGGTTAATACATCGAACACCTGAAGAACTTCAGCATCAGGCCAATGTATCAGCTCCTCTTCAACGTCGGCCTGTTGAAACTGTTGAGAAACAAGTATTACCCACAAATTACACATTATCAGACAAGCAGAAAATTGGTGAGTGCTCTTCGAGTAACCCTGTTTCATCAAAAAGAGATGTGACAGTGCCCAAAACTAATATTACACAGGAAGATTCTAGATCAGAAACCAAAACTTCAACATTAAATGCAGAACAGCAACATTTCAACCAGAAAATTTCAGATTCAGCTCATGCAAATAATCAAGACAAAGATGCTCTGAAAGCAAATGAAGTGAAAAAATCAGGAGAAAAACCAGTTACCTCTGCTGCAAAGGTGTCTTGTGATGCTGGACATAAAACAGGAATGGAGGATCGAGTTACTTCTGTAAGGAGACCTCAGGTGCATCAGGTACAAGAGACATCTGTAGAAGAAATTTTGTTTGTAAGTTTCTAATCTATTTCTGCCTTTATTTTTTTATTTTTGAAAATAGTAGTTGGTGTGACAGTAAAGAAATCTCAGATATGTACAAAATATTGGAAATATTTACAGGTTTTTCTTTAGTTAAAGAGATAGGACAAGAAATGTTTCCATAATCAAAATTATTATATGATGTATGTTTATTCAAGTTGTACTTATTCACAGCCATGTCATTAATTGTGGAAAGTGTTAAGTATTTTATGGTTATTTAATACTTACATTTAGTACCATACTTTTCATCTAACTCAATAATGCAGTTTACATTCAGAAGTCTTTAATGTATTTTTCATCATATATATTATTTCTATAAGGTATTTTTTTGTCACAAGCCTATATCTTCCTTCATACTTAACCGAAATCAATGAATGAGGTGTCATTTTAAAGCTTATGGTCTCCACTTTGGTGAAATCGTATTTTAAGGAAGAAAGTTTTCGGAATTCGACCCTTAAAGGGCAAAAATGTAAATTTTTCTAAAATGCTGTTTTCTGTGTTAAGAGTCATTTATCTCCCTGGATACCTATCTGAAATCGTTTTATGAAGTATCGTTTTAAAGATTAAGATCTCCGCTTTAGTGACGTCATATATTAAGCCAGAAAGTTTTCGGAATTCGACCCTTAAAGGGCAAAAGTATCAATATTTTCGCAATGCGTTTTTGTGTCACGAGCGATTTATCTCCCTTAATATCTAACCGATATAGATAAATGAGGTATCATATTAAAGAATAAGGTCTCCGCCATGGTAACATTATATTTTAAGAAAGGAATTTTTCGTAATTCGACCCTTATAGGGCAAAAATGTCACTTTTTCTAAAATGCATTTTTTGTATCTCAAGCCATTTATCTCCCTGGATATCTAACCAAAATCGATAAATGAGGTAGGATTATGAGGAGTAATGTCTCAGCTTTGTGACATCATATTTTAAGAAAGAATGTTTTTGGAATTCAACCCTTAAAGGAAAAAAGTATAAATTTTTCTATTACCGATTTTTGTGTCACGGGCGATGTATCTCCCTTGATATCTAACCGATATAGATAAATGAGGTATCATATTAAAGAATAAGGTCTCCGCCGTGGTAACATTATATTTTAACAAAGGAATTTTTCGTAATTCGACCCTTAAAAGGTAAAAATGTCAATTTTTCTAAAATGCGTTTTTTGTATCTCGAGCCATTTATCTCCCTGGATATCTAACCAAAATCGATAAATGAGGTAGGAATATAAGGAGTAATGTATCAGCTTTGTGAAATCATATTTTAAGAAAGAATGTTTTTGGAATTCAACCCTTAAAGGAAAAAAGTATAAATTTTTCTATAACCGATTTTTGTGTCACGAGCGATTTATCTCCCTTGATATCTAACCGATATAGATAAATGAGGTATCATATTAATGAATAAGGTCTACGCCGTGGTAACATTATATTTTAAGAAAGGAATTTTTCGTAATTCGACCCATAAACGGCAGAAAAGTCAATTTTTCTAAAATGCGTTTTTTGTGCTTCGAGCCACTTATCTCCCTTGATATCTATCCAAAATCAATAAATCAAGTACGATTGTGAGGAATAATGTCTCAGCTTTGCTGACATCATATTTTAAGAAAGAAGTGTTTGGAATTCAACTACTAAAGGGAAAAAGTATAAATTGTTCTACAACGTATTTTTGTGTCACGAGCCTTATATTTCCCTTGATATATAATCGATATAGATGAATGACATATTGTATTAAAGACTAAGGTTTCCGCCGTGGTAACATTATATTCTAAGAAAGGAATTTTTCGTAATTCGATAAAGCGCAAAAATGTCAATATTTCTAAACTACGTTTTTTGTGTTTCGAGCCATTTATTTTCCTGGATTTCTAACCAAAATTGATAAATGAAGTAGGAGTATGAAGAGTAATGACTGAACTTGGTGACATTATATTCAACCTCACTATTCATCGCGTTTTATTGGCGAAATTTTTGCACGGGTCGTCTAGTCATTTTAAATTGCTGTAAACAATATTAAATCAAGTAATTGTTACTGGCAAATCATGAGTTTTTTTCCTAATTCCATAAATCTGAAAATCCTGAATAGTTTATAGAATTAATAAAGTAGTATTGTTCCATTATATTTGCATTATATATTAGCAAAGGTAAAGAAGCAAAAAGGGATTGGTGTAGATAATATTACTGCAGTTGTATTAAAGATAGTGGCACACAATATTGTATCTTACATTGAAATTTTATTTAAAACAAGTCTGATGTCTCTTAGCTTACCAGTGAACTGGAAAAGTGATAGTATTACCAATTCAAAAAAGAGGGGAGTGACAAGTAAGGTTGAGAACTACAGACCAATTAGTTTGAAATCAGTGATAGGCAAAATTATTGAGAGATTGATATACAACTACATCAGAAATGTGTATGAGGAAAGAAGCTGGTTTGGGAATTGACAACATTACTTTAGACAAGAATATTCATGTGAATCCAGGTTCTATGGCTATTTACAAGATATTTCAGATGGTTTGGACAAGAGAGCTAAGTTTATAATGTAGCACTAGATCTTTTCGAAGGAATTTGACAAAGTGAGTCGTAAAATAAGTTGAAAACTATTGGAGTGGATGAAAATTGACTTTCTGAACAGAGGAATACTTAAAAGACAGAAAGCAAAGCATTTGGATAGGATATGCAATATCAAAAGAGGTGGAAGTGAATGTGGGACCACCGCTGTTCATCATTCTAATGAATGATTGTGTTGATGGTTTACAATCATAATTTAGTTTGTTTGCTGATGACATCATGGTATGTAATATGATAAAAAAAGGAGAATATGAACAGCTGCATGGTGACCTGGATAGAATATCTAACTGGGTAGGTCCACATGGATTAAAGATAGATATCAAGAAGAGTCAGCTTATTAGGTGCACAGATAAACTAAAGGTTGTTTATGATTACAGAGTGGAGACAGAATTGCTTGTTGTGGACTTGAAGTATAAATATTGTGGCATAATACGTTTGATAATAAACTCAACTGGACAGGACACATTGGGCAGGTTGTAGGAAAAGGTTACAAAATCCTTCATTTAGTGGAGAAAATGATGAGAGGATGTACCAGAGAAGTTAAGGAATTAGGTTACAAAACTTTGGCCAAACCATTGCTAGAGTATGATGGTGTTGTTTCATGCCTGTATCAAATACAGGAGTTGCACATATTGAAAGGAGAGCAGTTAGATTTGTTTGTGGAAATTATCACAGGACCTGCTCAATTACTGATATGATAAAGGAGCTGGATTCAGAGTAATTCAAAGACTTGAAGAGAGTGATGAGAGTGCTGGGAATGTACAAGACGTATGTTGGTGATGGGGCTTAAAAGGATATTGGTTGAGAAATTTTTTATGCATTAGAGAGTGAGAAAATTTTCTTTTGTGGGTGAGGGTGTTAGGGATTGGAATAAGCTACCAAAGGGAAGTGATGAATAATTTACTAAAAATGCTGAAGGAATTTAAAATTCGTAAATCTCAAAAGTAGGTGTGTAAGCACCTTAGAATTTTGGTAAATTGTAGTTTCAAGTATAAGGGAGGAAGTAAGCTTTCATTTAAACATATAGTTTTCATTGCATACACAGGTTATGGGAGGAACGTTTTATGTAGAAGCTGATACCACAACCTAATTTATTAAATAAGCCATTTTAAAAGCAGTAAAGACCCACAACATTTAATAAAAGCACTAAATAAACTTTTTATAACAGTAAAGACACTTTATACTAACCTGAAATAGGATAATCCATTATTGTTTAACTCCCAAACAATAGATTTTTGTTATATGACCATTTCACTATTTCTGAACACTTTTAAGGGAAATAAAGTAATTTTAAAATAATAATAATTCAAAAGAAAGCTAAATTCACTAAAATTCTGTAGTTTCTGACTTGAATAAATTTTTAAACACTTCAGTAAATGCACTTCACTTTAAACATTTTTTATCACATATTCCTAGCAATTTCTCGATCTAAAAAGTAGATTTCCTGAAAGAACTAAAAATCTAATTTAACATATTTAAATTTCAGAACATTCCATGCAGTAGAACAGATTTTATAGACATTTTAAAGATTATTTCGTCACTAAACACATGTGGTTTGCTTAAGAATTATTTGCAACTAAACCAAGTCATTCCCAGAGATAAAATAACTTTTGAAACATGTAACTAAATTCAAAGAAAATCCCGATAATTTTTCCTATTCAATACAAACTATATGTTAATAATTATTAACGAAAAACCATATGATTTCTAAACGATTACTTTACCAAATCTTGTCTAAGCTGTAAATTCGCTATCTTGCTACCGATTTTTATAAAATTTATATCATTGAACTCAGGAATTTTTGTAGAACATTTTGGCACTAATTTCATTTAGTTAATTTTAATTCAGCAGGTGACTATAAAAAGTATTTAAATTTTCTAGAATTGGGGAAATACCCACTTGCTAAAGGACTTGGTATCGCTACGCAAAATAAATAAAAATTTAAACTAATCACTCGAAATTTCTCACTAAACATCCTTTGAGCATCTTGCAGAGAAGGCTACACACTGTCAAAGTTTGAACACTTTTTATAATCTAGATCGTTTAGTGCAATATATACACTTTTTGCTAGGCAGCAGTATATATATGTGCGGTACAGTCGGGGTCAATATAAGCAGAGACCTCGTAGTGGGGGAGGTCTTCTTTCTTTCTTTCAATTTTGTCTTTTGTCTTTACTCCGGGAACGATATGTAAGGTAACTCTGCGTTATTCAGTGTGGTGGTGGAACGGTTTTTACTGCGCTAACCTCGAAGCTTGTGTCCACCATTTTGGGTGTAGTAAGAGATTGCGATTTTAATGACTACTAAGAACTTTCAAATTTCAAAAGGGGTCGGTCGGTATTACTTCTCTCCACAACCTACAATTTTCTGGAAACGTTTGTTCAATTGCCTACTCAACTGTATAATGCTAATTTTGAAAATCTGACTTTTAAAATAAACTTTAATTTTCTTCAAGTGAACTTTTTTTGGGTGATTTTATAGTAGACTTGAAACCTTTTCTAAGTTTGTGGTTTAAACAAATTTAGTGGTGACCTCTAAGCATCTTAGTTGAGTATCCAGGCAGGCACATGGTCAATTTTATATTATTTTGTCAAAATTCAACAGAACATTCATCTTAAGTGAACTGCTAGTTAAGGTACAAGCCTATACCCAACCCCGGTATCAGGTCTGGCCCCTTACAGGTGGAGGAGGAATTTAACACTGAAATTATACAAGATAATAATAATAATAGATACTAAGAAATGTGTAGTTAAATGACTAAGGAAATTGCCACCGGAGCATGTCATCCATTACAATTAAACTCAATCAAAAAAAGAGAATATTTTAACATTTTGTAAGTAGTAAAAGGGTTGCTGAAATTTTATTTTATTTACTTGACTCAGTAAATTGTATCCATCCACATCCTTCCATTCAAATTAAACAACTGGCCATATAATTGTTTCTTTTACAGTTGGGAGAAAGGAATGCTATCGCATATAACATGGCAGCAGCACATGCAGCTATTTTTGATGACTTGCCAGATGATTTTTTTGAATTGACTGTTGAGGATGCTCGTGTGCTTCTCAGAGATATTAAGAAACAGAGGTGAGACACGAAATTTCAAATTAATTAACATGTCAGTAATATTATCATCTTTCAAATGCAAAATTTTAAACATGATTAATTTAGTTCCTTAGTGGTGCCATATTTGCCATATGTTATTAGAGTTGACCTATAAGTTCTTGGCATGGCCAGAAAAAAAAGTACAACTTTGCAACAACTGTAATTAATTCTTAACTCATTTGTTGACTGTTATTCAAAATTACACCATCTTGGGTGGAAAAACCCTTTATTTTGTTACAGGTGCTGATGTATACATTTGATATGAAATAGAGAAAAATGAAATTCGAGCTGTGATTAAATATTTGTGTAAAAAAAGAGATATCACCAAAGGATGTTCATAACAGTATGGTGACAAAATTAAGGTATGGCACCCCTGCTTTACAATAGTCAAAATGTGGGCTCTTGAATCTAGATGGGGGAGAATCAGCACTGAAGATGATTCATACGCAGGAAGGCTTGTGAAAAAAAAAATCACTCGTGGGGGGGGGGGGGGGGGGGGGGGAAGAGAATGTGGACAGGATCTGTATGTTGGAAAGTTTGACTGATTGTGGATAAATCAGGTATTTCGAGAACAACAGTATTTTACCTCCTGACACATACTTGGACATGAAAAATGTTACTGGAATTTTTGATAGCAGATCAGAAGGTAGTGAGGAGGCAGGTGTCTGCAGAAATTGTAACCCTCTTTGAAGCCAATCCAGTGGATTTTGTTGAATTATTTGTAACTATTTGTAGGGTCTGGACCAATCACTTTACCCCAGGACCAACAGTTAAGTGTTCAACTACACTAAAGGTCTTCATAGAAACTGATGGTGCCTATTTTTTGGGATTGTGAGTATATACTTTCCAGTTATCCTGAAAAATCACAGAGACATTTTATTTAACTTTGTGAAGGACCTGTGCCCAATTATCAAGAAAGAAGATGAAGTAAGTTGTCAAAAGATGTACTGTTTCACAACAAGAATGCTTCTCTCATGCTCCAGATCTTTCATTGCCATGGTTGAAATTTGTGAGTATGGTTGTCAGCTATTTTGAATGATATACATTGCCACTTATTCTTTTTTACACCCTTGAGAAAAGCTTTTATGTGGACAGCATAAAAACTTTGGGATATTGTTGGATAATGTGACACTCAGTAGTGATTGTGTTGGAAAAATACTTTTTTCAGCAACAATGGAGTAGAAAGAAATGCTATGATTCAATATTTATAAGAAAAGGAAAGATTAATTATACCCAGCACTCGCAAAAATTGAAGGTAAGATGGCAGCAGCAACAAAAAAATATAATTCACAAACACAAAGAAACACAATATTTCAGGCAACGCCCTTTTTCAAGAATATAGTAACACATGACTGATCTTACTCAAGCACCTGCTATCACTACAGCCACATGTAGGATGGAATTGGCCATTGGAGATAATGGAGAGAACAATGTTAATAACATTGGGGGAAATAAACAAAATAAGAAAAAATGGGAGATGTAAAAGTGAAGTAAAATTTTTACTTAACTTTCCCAGCTCAACCATTGTGGTCATCAATCAAAGTGATTACGTGGCTGAAGCCATTAGACCAGTTGTCCATTGGAACTGAATTTTGTCCAAGTAGTGCCTGACTAGATCATCCGATTGCACCTCTTCCACTGCAGCTGAATTACATCTGACACACATTGCTGATTGTCAGTGTCGTTTTAACACCAAGTGGACCAGCTTGTTTTTATGCAGTGTATAGTAACTTAAATTTCTAAAAATGAACTATACCTTGCCCTCACAAAATATTATGAGGGTCAGGTCAGTATTTATGGTGTGTAAACTTTCAAGTTGAACCTTTGATGTGCAGCTTCCCTTGCAAATATTTTGAAATTTAACCTCACACTATAGCAATTTTCTAACTAAAAACATAAAATAAATATTTGAAATGTATTATCAAATTTTAGAAAAATTTTACTATATTGTATATAGAATTGTTGAGATAAAAATGAAAACAATTGAATATCATTAATGTATTCAATACAATGTATTAACATCACTCTGAGCAGTTGTAGAAGAAAAAGAATGCAAAGTTGAGATTCATGACTATGTTACCAAATATGCAAAAATCTATATTTCAGTTTTAAAAATAAACATACATCTAAGAAAAAGCAAGATACAAAAAGATGTAATATAACAAACAAGCAAATTATAATAATACTTAATTTAAATACAGTACTTTCCCAAACAATCCAAAACTTAAAAGAGAAGTGTCAAATAACTTTATATAAAATGTTTAGAAGTGCACTGATAAAAAAATGCTGTACTGTAGGCCTATACGTTATTTCAATCCTCAATTACATTTTTTAATTGTGTGTAAAATTTACTACATAATTTAATTTTTTACATACCACTGCAAAATGGCTTAGTTGCAAATTGATTTGCTCCTACACATCATACTGATAAAATTACTTCTGATATCTTCATAACTTAGCTGTCTGAAAACATCTCTTTAAATTCTAAGCTAAGCTGAAAAGTTGAGTCAGTCTTCTAACTTGGAAGTTCAAAGCCTGTATCTGATCAACTTCAAATTTGAAAATGACCTCCTTCCACTGCGTTTTGTAACCATAAGTGATGAGTACATTCTTAGAGATGTTACTTTTTTATATTTGTTCCAAACTTTGTTTTTCTGGTAGTGTAGATAGCTTATGCATAAATGTTGTCCTGACGGGAATGATATCTCGTATTCATTCCAGTATGAAATTCAAATAATTGTCTTTACTGTTCTAAGTTTTACTAAAATAATTATTATAAATCCGTAGATATTCTTGCAATAATTTTCCTTTTCGTAAATATTTTTATGTGTTTGAAAAAATACAAATCAAGATCAAATAAAAGATAAAAAAATGAAGATTTGTTTCTTTGGAGAGTGATGGGTATTTGTCATTTGGCTGAGTACGCCTGACTAATTCCATTTCGATGGAATGCGTGTGTCACGTGAGTAGGTTATGTTATCCATCCAAATGAATGGTCACATGCAAACTGTTGACTCCCAAAATGACCATGCTGTTATTCACTGTGCCAGCTATCACAGAACTTGTGACTTCAATAACTGTTTCACAATCGGAGCCATTAGAGTGCTTCCTGATACCACTTCCCACAGGTAGGAATAGGCTATTTGAATGTATTGAGAATATATACAAATTTTTGTTGTTCTGCACATAGATTGATGCTTAAGGAATTATTTTTCATTATTGTTTATCGAAAATATGGATTATTTTTAATAAAAACGTAAAACTAAATTCGTTGTTTCTTACTACTATTACTATTACTCCGCGATTCACTAAAAGTGTGTGGCGGAGGGTGCATTGCACCTATCCGGGAAGATAATGGTTGGAAGGGATATATGGGATATGGCAGGAGACGCCCATGGGCTATTGTGAGGAACCATCCCAGCATTCGCATGGAGCAATCTGGGGAAACCTTGGAAAACCAAGATCAGGCTGGCCGGAGTACTTTATCGAAAGCTACTCCTGTCGGATTTTATGTTTAGTCGCCCGGTAAATCCTTTCTATTCCACTCCCTAATCGCTCGTGGAAAAAATGAATACAGAAATGAATCGGTTCTGGCCCTGATTTCTCTTATCTTATTTTCGCGGTCATTCTGGGATATGAATGTTGCTGGTAGTAATATTTGTTTACTGTCATTCCTTTGGTCATGTGACAGTAAATGCTTTAGACGTTTCATGTTCCTGTAAGTGCTGTGGTTACAAATGGAATGTTCCTGAATATCCAAGTTTTCAACTATTTTTATTGTTTGTTGCTGATTATTTCTTGTTATTAATGAGATTTTGTTTTGAATACAAAATGGAGAACAATTTTGTAGAAGCCTACAGTGGTAAAATACCAATAAAAGAAACCTTATTTATTATATAGAAACAAAGGAAGGTGATGTCGACATTGATAACTTAGGAGATCCTGTTTTGAGGATAGAATTTGATAAAGCTCTGAATGACTTGAAAGCAAATAAGGCAGTTGGAATTGATGAGATCCCTGCAGAAATTCTTAAATCCCTAGGAGAGGAAGGAATCGAAATATTATTCAAGCTGATATCAAAAAGTTATGAAACAGGAGAATTTACAACTGATTTTAATAAAAATATCATCTTCACACTTCCAAAGAAAACACAAGCCGACAAATGTGAGATTTATCGCACCATTAGTCTAACATCACATGCATCAAACCAGTCAAAAGCCTGACGACAGAAAAAAAAGAAACAACTCTTGACTTTTTTTCTGCAGAGCTTAAAAATGTAAAAACTTCAATTTGAGAATCATTTATATTTAAAATTAATGTTAGAGATTAATAGAATTCATTCAAAAGAATGATCAGTTGTTTCAGGATATATTGGCTAGAAAAATGCAAGCTAAGGTAAGCACAACAATTAACTAACTGTTCACTAATTATTCATCATTTCTCTTGGTAACTCATTCCAATCCTTGACACCCTTACCTAAAAAAGAGAATCTTCGCACACCCTTGCGCCTGAAATCGAGTGCCAGCTTGTGGTCATGGTCATCTTTTCCCTTCCATGCACTACTTTTCATACCTATTGCAATATCTTTCCATGCCTCATCGCCAGTATACACCTTGTACACTCCCATAACCCTCTTCATCCTCCTCCTGTCTTGCAATGAATCCCATTCCAGCTCCTTTATCATATCCGTCACTGATTGCATTCTGCGATAATTTCCAGAAACAAATCTAGCAGCCCTTTTTTGCACCCTCTCCAACTCCTGTATTTGATACGTAAAATGAGGGTCCCATACTACACTACCATATTCGAGCAATGGTCTGACCAAAGTTTTGTAACCCAATTCCTTGACTTCTCTCGTACATCCCCTCATCACTCTCTCCAACTTTGAAACCTTTTCCTACCACCTATCCTATGTGTCCAGCCCAGTTAAGTTTGTTATCAAAAGTAATTCCAAGATATTTACATTTCAAGTCTTCAGCAAGCAATTCTTTCCCCACCTTATATTCATAATTTTGTTTTTTATTTGTATATCTAATAAGCTGACTCTTCTTTGCATTTATCTTCATTCCATGTTTACCAACCCAATTAGATATCCTGTCCAGATCACCCTGCAACTGTTTACAATCCTCTATCGTTTTGATTCTTTTATATAGCATTATGTCATCTGCAAACAATCTAATTTCAGATAGTAAACAATAAACACAATTATTCATTAGAATAATGAATAGCAATGGTCCCAATACGCTACCCTGTGGCACACCCATTTTTACTTCCACTTCTTTTGATACCCGAACTTTCTGTTTTCTACCTTTTAAAAATTCTTCTGCCCAGCAAATGACTATCTTATCCACTCCAATGGTTTTTACCTTATTTACTACCATTTTATGGCTTACTCTGTCAAACGCCTTAGACAGATCTAGTGCTACACTATCAATTTGGCCTCCCTTGTTCATTTTATCTGAAATATCTTGCATATATCCCACCAACTGAGATTCGCATGTTGCCTTCTTGAAAACCACTTACGTTCCTCACATATATTTCTGATGTGGTTGCATATCAATCTTTCCATTAATTTACCTACCACTGATGTCAAACTGATTGGCCTGTAATTCTCAACTCTATTTCTCATCCCTCCCTTATGTACCAGTACTACTATTGAACTTTTCCAGTCCTGTGGTAAGCAGCAAGTGTCTAGACTCAATTTAAATAATATTTCAAGATAAGGTTCAATGTCACATCCGACTGTCTTTAAGAAATCTGTAGTAATATTATCTTCACCAGCCCCTTTATTTATTTATTTTTTTCAGCTTTCTTATTTCCTTCATGATTTCCTCAGGATGGATATCAAATTTTTTATTATCGTCATTTCTAATTGTGTTGTTAAGCTCGTTCTCCGAATTAGACCCTCCTGTTTCTGATTCATTGTCCCTAATGCTTTCACTGAACTAGTTACTTAAAATCTCTGCCTTTTTTAAATCGTCAGTAACTTCTTCTCCATCCTTATCTATAAGTGTCTCTACACCCTCCGTTCCCCGCAGTTTCCTGATATAGTCATAGAAATTTCTAGATGCATCAGTCAATGGTCCTCCTGCACTGACAATACTCTTCATAAACCCATCTTTAGCCATTTTCTTTGCTGTTATTAAGTCCTTGTATAGTTAATTCTTGGCTGTCCGGGTGGCGCTGCGTCATGTTTCTTGAAACAACACCCGGAAACAACAAAGATGGAAACAAAGAACACGGTGGTAAACCTAACCGGGGAAGAACTAGATGCAGCCACCAACGCTGTGCTGGCTAAAGGATTAAACTTCGCTCCGGTACCGACGAAGCTGCCGACGTTGGATATCGTCGCAGGGGTAGATAGTGCCGTAGGGAAGTTAAACATGGAACAGGCAGACGAAATTCAACGTGAGACGGCGCGAATCCTCAGTCGAGCCAAACTTCCTCGCAGCAATTTACCGCGAGAGGAAAAACTTGCATTAAATAGATTACGCCATCGCAAAGACATCGTGATACTTCCTGCAGATAAGGGAAACGCAACAGTATTGATGAAATCAGAAGACTACCACAATAAGGTGGTGACGCTTTTAGAAGACGAGACATATGCCTCTCTAGATAGGAACCCTCTACATAAACTGAGGTCTGAAGTGGCATCTCTTGTCAATAATTCTTCAGGGATCGAACAAGAAATCAAGGCTAGACTAAAGAGAAATAACACCTCTACTCCTCGGTTCTACGGCTTGCCAAAAATACATAAGCCAGAAGTCCCTTTACAGCCGATCGTCAGCGCAATTAACTCTCCAACTCATCCACTAGCCCGCTATGTCGCCGAAAAATTAAAACCTTTGTCAGAAGGTATCGCTTCGACTGTCAGAAATAGCTCACACTTCGTAGAAATCATATCATCACTTAAAATCAAAGAAACTGACATTCTAGTGAGCTTTGATGTTGTGTCGCTCTACATTAATGTACCTGTGGAAGAAGCAGTGACAATAATACGCACCAAGCTATCGGCCCTCAACATCTCCGAAGAATGGGCTGACCTGGCCAAGTTTTGTCTCAAATCAACGTTCTTCCAGTATGACGGAAAATTTTACGCCCAAGTGGAAGGAGCGGCCATGGGCTCACCGCTTTCGCCGATAACAGCGGACATCTTTATGGAGGCGCTGGAGACAGAAATGTTGGATAATGCGCCCCTCAAACCGCTGCTGTGGTTACGCTATGTTAACGACACTTTTGTTGTTTGGCCCCATGGACGAAGTGCTCTTGACAAATTCCTGAATTATATAAATAAAGCACATCCTAAAATTAAATTTACCATGGAAACAGAGGATCGAGGACAGCTGCCATTCCTAGACGTGCTAATAACCAAACGTGATGATGGGACCCTTGGACACTCAGTGTATCGGAAGCCGACACACACAAACAGATATCTACATGCCGCATCGCACCACCACCCAGCAACAAAAAGAGGCGTTCTCACGACCTTGTGTACAAGAGCGACGAAAGTGTGTGACGCAAACAGTTTGACGACGGAGTTGGAGGCACTGCAACACACATTCAAGTCCAATGGCTACCATAATCATTGTATTAGATAGGCATTACATGCAGCCACGACAGATAAAAACGCCAGTTCAACATCTAACCAAGCCACCTCTCAGGAACACCAAGTTGTGGTTTTACCCTACATAAGTGGCGTTACTGACAGAATCGGAAAGCTGTTCAAAAAAGTCGACATAAAACCTGTCTACAAACCGCACAGCGAAGTCAGTAACCAGGTCGTCAAGGTCAAGGACATACTGCCTCCACTACAGGCTGCTGGAGTGTATGAGATTCCGTGCACCTGTGGTCGGGTGTACATAGGAGAGACGGGGCGCACTATAAGGGAGAGACTGCATGAGCACATCCGCAACTATAAATCGAATAACACTGATAAATCCGCCATTTCACGGCATGCAGCTGAAACCAATCACGCTATAGACTTTGAAAACACCACACTTATAGTGCGTGAAGATAAATGGTGGCCAAGGAGGGCAAAGGAGGCATTAGGAATTGCAAAACGCCCAAACAATATCAACGAAGACAATGGGCTAAAATTGCATGACGCCTGGCTCTCGCTGTTGCAGAGAGAGCATGTCACGTGTCACCTCCCACCAGACCGCGCCGCGCCCCGCCAGGCCAACGAACCACGTGACGGCTCAGACCTTTGATCGGCCGGACAAATCGAACCATCTAGACGGGCTTCGGCTATAAAACAAGACCACTCGATGACCGAAGACGCAGTTCTGCCATGGAAGAAGACCCCAGAATGAGGGTCGAAACGTCGGTTTCAAGAAACATGACGCGGCACCACCCGGACAGCTAAGAATTAACTGACTCTGGCCGCGGAAGCCTACGATTACCTTGTTTAGTTGTTTTAAATATTCCCTATTACCCTGCTGTCTCTTAACTCTGTTATGTTCTTTTCTTACCAACCTCTTTAACCTCCTCACTTCACTATTATAGTACATAGGTTCTCTACTTCTCTTTATTTTCTGCTTTGGAATAAATTTTTCTTCCCCCTTTCTTATTATTTCCTTGAACTCTTCCCACCTTGACTCTACTGTACCTGAGCCTTCCTTCCATTTGCTGAATTGTTCTCTGAAATATCTCTTCAAATTTGAAACCTGTGCCTTTTTATAATTGTACCTATTTCCCCCTTCAATTTTGGCTGCTGGTTTACTGAATCCTCTATTATCCATCAGAACTGCTTCATGATCACTTATTCCTTCAGTTACTTGATACCTCAAAAGGTTTTCATCGGGCTTAATTAGAAATATATCCAAAATATTTTGTCCCCTAGTGTTTTGCTCAACCACTTGTGTAAATCCTCCTTCCCTTATTAAGATATTTGCAAATTTTTGTTCCCTTGTGTTATTTATCTTATTCCCTTCCCAGTTTACACCTAGTAAATTTAAATCCTTGCCGATGATGATCATTCTATTCTCACCTCTTAAATCTGAGTATGAATTTAATTTCTCCCCAAGAGCCTCATCCTCTTCTGTCATTCTTTTACTGCGGTAAACAGCCAACACACTGATTTTTTCTTTTTTATTACCCCAGAAATCTACCCCAAGTAACTCATGGTCTTGATCTATGAACGCCAGTGAACTGTGGTAGTTTTTGCTAACTAGTATGAAGACTCCTCCACCAATTGCTCCTCTATCTCTGCGGTACACTTTGTAACCATCAGGAAAAACCTCACTGTCTAGTACTTCTTTTAACCAACTCTCTACCCCAATTATTACTTGTGGTTCGTGCATCTCTATTAAGTTTGCAAATTCGATTACTTTGTTCATTGGTTGGGGGGGGGGGGAAGAATTTTCTTTTACTTTTGTTTTCTGTTTGTTGCATTATAGAATCATGTTTTTATTCCAAGAGTTCATAAATTTTTGGTTGTTAAGCTACATTCAAACATTAATTGCTGCCATACAAGAAAATGTTTATGAAAAAAATATTCTTCCTCTTTTAATTTTGAAATGTACCAGAGATACATTATCATTGAAAAACATAGAGGCGCATGGTGGTAAATAATGAAATCTATTTTAACAGTAACATTACTTGAAGAAATTTCATGCTAATCTTACAACAGTTCCATAACACTTTGAATCCCTTTTATTGGAATTGTTATGTGACAATACAACTGCATGTTACCTTTCTGACATAAATGTGTCTATGTGGTATTTACTTTCGATGTGCAATTAATTTTCAGTTTCCAAAAAACTGTTTCTATTGTGCAAGTAACGTCCAGTTTCATTTTTTAAGACTTATTCAATTATGCTTCAAATGTTTGTAATATGCTTTACAAATATTTGTGAAGTCTTTGGAAAATAAATAAATAAAAAAATGAATATTTTGGTCGATTTCTGGGGGTAGCTACAAATGTGCGATGCTGCCAACAGCTACTAGTATCCAAAGGAAATGCTCACAGAAAACAAATAAAACATATCCTGAAACTACGATCAAACATAAGGATTCTAACCTTACTGATACTTGCCTTAAATGATGCCGGTTTCCGCACTAAAGATCTCTTTCCTTGTTAGAAGGTACTTCAACTTTTGCGTGTGTGAGTGTTTGTGTGTACAACACTACTTTACTTCAGTACTACATTTAACTTAAATACAGTGTAAATGATATGTGAATTAGTCACATAATCATTTGGGTTTCTGCTAACAATTTATAGCTACTTTTTTTTTCATATTTCAGCTATTGCTGAAACACCTACACTTTTGTTGTGATTGATAATTGGTGTTCTACATACTATTTTTAAACCAGATTTCCAACAATTTATACTCAAATTCAAAGAAAAAAAACAAGATGTTACTCATCTAGAGAAAGCACTTACTGGCACATGATGTCAAGGGTGTCATTGGCCCACACCAGGTAGCAAAGAAGCTTTTTGGCAGGCTTTGAAACACTTTAAATTTTAATATTGAATTTTACATAAAAGAAGCACATTCATTAAAAAAGTAAATAGTGCTGGGTGAATAATGTGAATCAATAAACAGTTTCCAAAAGCCTCAATCTCATAATACCTCCCTTGCTCACCATGATAAACCTACCACCTTCCATTGAAATATGTGTCCTTATTTCAGTTTTTATTATTTATTTTTTATCATTATTTTTTTAAAAATTACTCCTCTCTGACAGATCACATTTTTCTTATTTTGTTTAATTTCTTCCCTCAGGTAATATTTCTGATGAAAGTTAATTGCTTCCCCCACCATATCCAATGGTCAATTCTATCCTATATGTGGCTATATTGATGGCAGGTGCTTGCATGTGCTCAGTAACCTGTTTCTATTTTCTTGAAAAAAGGTGTGGGCCAAAATATTGTTTCATTGTGTTTGTGAAGTATATTTTATGTCACTACTGCCCTCATTCCTTCAACTTTTGTGAGTGGTAGGTATAATTTTCTTTTATTTCCATTTAAAAAAAAAAAACTTTTTTTTTTTCTCATGTGCACATGTCAGCCCATGAACTTATCAGATGACCCTCATCTATACAGCTGGAATGTGATTTATTGACTGTTTGATGTTACTGCCTAGCAGCAAACCTCAGCTACAGAACAGTTTATAAATGCTATGTTACAGGCATGTTGCTGTCAGTATTGCATGAAAGGTATGTAGAAGTATTGTGGCATAACATTTCAAATCACCCTATATATGCTCGTTTCCAAGACTGCAAAAGTGAAGCACAGCCACAGTACATAATTATTTAGGAAGATACAGGTCCTTGTTCAGCCAACCATATTTTGGTTTTCCATTGTTTCCTGAAATCACTCCAGGTATGTGCCAGGATGGTTCCTTTAAAAGGCCATGACCAAATTCATTCCCTTCCTTACATCTATCCTCATGTAACCCTAATGATTTCAATGTTGATGAGCCACAAGGTCCAAAACAAAAAAACAAAAAAAAAAAATACATTAACAAGAACTTTGGTCCTTATCACCTTCCCAACAAGAATTGTGTGATAATATATATTTTACATTGTTACCTTGATTGTGATTGTTATCTGACTGCCTGTGTCAAAACAATTTGATCAGAACTTCTTAATAATGTAGACACAAATGTTTTTGACCAGTTAAGTGAAAACTTAGTGGCAAATTGAATTAGAGGAAAGAGTGTGGTGAAATAGTACAGTAAACCAGTCTCTTTTTATCTGTAACAACAATTCTTTTAGTTACTTCCTGCTTGGCATTTTTATGCTGTCAGGAAGTTATTACTCTTTTTTTGACGATTAGAATGCTTTAGCAAAGAAATCCCAGTGATTAAAAGAAACCGTAGTGGCTCTACCATAAAAATACCAGGACTGCAGCAATATTTATGCAGCAATTCTCATTATAGACCTTTGGAAAATTTATCCACGAAACAGAGAAATTAATTTTTTCCTTTTTCACTTTTTACGAGAGATATATTTTTTTGTGAGTAGACCTTCTTTAAAAATGTGTTAACAGTCGCTGCTTCAAGTATAGATAAAATTTGAATGGAGTAACTGTGTGTGAACTATTGTGTTGAAATGTTTCTTTATTTGGGCAGAAAAATTATTTTTGTTGCCCACTTGCTGTAGAAAGTACATTGACTAATTTTCCTATATTTTCAATTTATTCTTCTATAAGTAGCAGTAGATGGTTAGTATTAGGTACTGTACTGGATGTAAATTACAGCAATTTTCCCTTTAATCTTCCAAATCAGTACATACACTTATGTCATTTTTACCAGTCTTTTTTTTTTAATTTGAGCTTTCTGGTTTTTTCAGTTCAAATTTATCACTATGCAATGTTAATTACATTAGAACTCCAATTATCCAAACTCTGACAATATGAATCGCTGAATAACCAAATCACTTTTTTAATTAAGACGGAAATTCAGAAACATTCTTTTGAAAATTCCTGGATGCTCAGAAGTTAGTGCTGAAGATATAGGAGAGTGGGTGGTGTGTGATTCGTCAAACCCTGGGTATGAAATTCTAAATGATGAAGAATGTATTGAAAGTGTGAGAGAAGAAGATTACCTTAATGTCGAAGTTGAATCAGACGCAGGAACTTCAGCTAGTCAAGAATTTGCCAGCCTTGAAACTGCGTTGAAGTTGATGGAGCATCAGCTCGAGTGTGACCACATGCAACTTCCTACTGTCAAGCGGATGCGCGACTTGGTTGCCCGAAAATGGATGAATACAGTCAAACAGCTTACTTTGACCGAGATGTTCAGCAAGCAATGACTTTTATTTACAGTATGGTATGTACATACTGTACTAATGTATAGCACTTGTTAGCATGCTTAACATGTAAAAGTGTTGCCTTTTCATTTAATTAATTAAAAGCTCTTTTTTTAATAGTTTTTTTCTCCCATCTTCAACATACATACAGTAATTAATTAAAATAGACCCTTTTTTTTTTGGAAAAAATCCAGTTATCTGAATTTTTGATTATTCGAATGAGGTCTGGTCCCAATTGATTTGGATAGTTGGAGTTCTACTGTACTTATGTTATTTAATTAAACATTTCCTCACTTAATGAAAATATTTGAATTAAATATCTGTTGTGTCATTTTTTGTTACATTCATAATTGCATAACATATTAATACCAACTCATACTGGAGAGCTTCTGAAATGTATGTTTCCAGTTTGACCATAGTGCTAAGTAATGGGAAGATGAGATGAGAAACTGGAGTTATTCCAGATACACATTACTGTGGAATGTGAACTAAACAACTTGTCTGTTATTGATCCTGGATCTTTGTTTCTGTGCCTAAACAAGGATGAACCTTGGATGAATACATATTAATTTTAAGCCAAAAATATAGCTCCACATGTTTTTGATCAGAAAACTGAATCTCTAATGGATCTAATTTTTCTTTGAATATTAGTGTTCTTTCACTCTTAACCAATATTCTAGCAACAGAACCAGTACAACTCAGTTATGATATAATGAACACCATTCCATTAACTGTGAAACGAATTTGTTTGTGGGGTTGTTCTAAACACTTACGGTATGCCTCAACTGTATCCATGTTTTGTGCCTTGGATAATTAGATTGCTTTACAGTTTTTGGTCGCCACCATTTTGAAAAAAAAACACCTCAAAAATGGAAAGGTAGGTTCATCAAATGAAAGTCGTTGCTTCTGATTCAAAGTTCAAAACATTACTATATTCTTGGGAAATAATTTTATAAGTTTGAACCATCTTCCAGGCAGTCAGAAACTGTCACCAAAAAAATTGACTGCAGGTTGTGATAGGTAATTCAAACCAGACCAAACCCCATTAAACCCCTAACTGAATTATAGACACTTGAGGATATTTGAATTGTTCCACCACACTACAAAATTTTCAAGATGGCTTCCCTACATTCCACTACACCATGCAGTCTCCTACTTAGCCTGTTGCCTACCCATGCAAAGCGCTACCCGACCGACACATGTACTGTTCAAGTGGTTTCCAGCGACTGTGTGCCCGCGATGCTGGAGGGGTGGTATTTATAGACAAGGCAGTAGTGTATACTCTTCAAGTACAAATATAGCCTTCCACACTCAGGCATTGCGACATCAGCTATCTTGGCCATCCTTTAATAAATTCCAGTTTGAAATTTTGACAGTAGTTAGGTAGGATTATAAATGTTAAAATCAATTCTTGTAAAAAAAAAAATTGTAACTTTAATGGTTTGGACATAAAAAAATTATTTTCTATGCAATTCTAAAAATGTTCATAACTTCCATAGTTTTAAGGCTACAAAGCTAAAATAACTTTTAACTTGCTTCTAATTTAATGCTCTTTCATTTGGAACTAAAATTGACGTGTTTACTATTTTCTAATAGGTTGAATCAAAATTGTTATGCAAGCTTTAATTTTGAAACTGTATATATCTGACAGCTCTGAAACATACTTTAAACAATTCTACTTAGTTTTATTTATAAAGTGTCAAGTTTTGAAGTTGTTATCTGGTTTCCTTGATTTGTAATGAATTTTGCAAAATCCTTCACTTGGATGATTTCTATCTTAGCCATCTTGCCACTGCATAGTTCCCGCCGAAATTATATAAAAATTTAATTTCTCTTATCTCGACCAAACTACTTTATAGATTTTAATGAAACTTACTGAAGATTGTTTGTATTGAATTTTACTTTCTTATTAATATAGTCTCCTCTACTGAATTTACTTATATTTTTTTAAACTGACTATTTTGGCAAGTTTTTATAAATCACTCTAAAATCAAACTTCAGTGAACCTTTTCAAACTGCAAATGTGCAGTGTAAGACAAGATTACACTTCTTTCAGGCTATAAACTAACTTCCTACCTTCTAAATTATGACTCCTAGAATTTTAAATGTGTAATTGCATCTTAACTTTTTACGCAGGCTTTCAACTTTTAATGTCTTAAAAATCTTTAGAAGAATTTCTAGCTACAAGATTTCTATCCTCATTTTACTAGTTATAATTCTAAATGGCTCTAGAAATTAAGGCAATGTTTTTACGAAATATTCTGAATCCAAATACCCGATATGCTAATCTTCTGTTCTAACTTTCTATAACTGTTTTATTCTGATTTATGACTTGAATTGTCTAAGTAAATTACTTTTAAACTGATGTGCCATGCTATTTAATTGAGCTCGCTGTTCTGTGAATAAATTTTAGTATGAAATTATAAAATTTTTGGGTTACTTTACAGAATCTGATTTAGATAATGCGAACAGATGTTCAGTAACCATGGGATTCAGAATAGTAAAGTACTAATAAATCATGGTTCTGTTGTTTAACTCTACCATTGTGAAAAATTAAATTACCTTTATGGAATATCTTCTGTTACAGTTCTATATCGTTAATATTTAGCACTACTACTTTAATCAGTAACAGCCATATGGTGTGTGTGTGTGTGTGTATAGGGAGCAAATGGAGGATGCTCCAATTACAACTGCTGCCATGAGGGAGTTGGAGAAATCTAAGCAGGCATTGAACAACTTGAACCGATATAAGAAGACAGTTATACGTATCCAGTTCCCTGACCAGATGGTGCTTCAGGGAACATTCACTCCAGTCGAGACTGTTTTCACAGTACATCAGTTTATCAGAAATTTTCTGCAAGACCCAATAATGCCATTTTATCTTTGTAAGTATTTTTTAATATTATTTTTGAAAATCCAGTTTACCATTGGTCATGGAAAAACACCTAATATTGACTAATAGAGAGTTTCAGAGCTGTTTTCTCAGTTACTAAGCATAACGAGAGCTGCAAATTTTGCCAGTGGCTTATGAATTAAAATTCTGTTCACTTGCATTCTTTTGTAGCTTGATCGGTGAACTAGATTATTACTAATTACAACAGTGATCATATGACTTAATGTTCATTAAAACATTAATCATATCATATCATCATCCCATGTTGATTATGAAGCCAGGGAGTAATGTAAGATTGAAATAGGTTTTTTTAGACAGCTATATGTAATTATAATATTTCATTTGACATATGAGGTGTGTGAAACAAATAATGAGATTTGTAACACTGTGAGCGATCAGGCAATATCGGTCTGTGCCAGACCTGTTTGTTGATCCCTTCCACATGCTCAGTCTGAGTTTCAACTCCGTTCAGCCAACACATTATTCATGACAATGCCATTAGTGAAGTTGTGTTTTTGTCATGTTACCAAAATGGAGCATCGGAATTTAGAGCAACGTTGTGCAATCAAGTTTTGTGTTAAACTTGGAAAATCCATGAGTATTACCTTTGAAGAGTTGAAACAGGCCTATGGAGAACATTGCTTATCAAGAGCACAAGTTTTCCGCTGGTTAAAGTCATTTTTGGAAGGCTTAGAACATATGAAGATCAACCTCGCTCAGGGAGACCTTCAACTTCAAAAACTGACAAAAATGTTGAGCGTGTGAGGGTTCTTGTGAGAACAGACCATCGTGACAATAAGGATGATGAGTGAACAGTTACATTTAAACACTTTCACCATACATCAAATTTTTACAGACAATTTGGACATGTGAAAGGTTTGTGCCAAAACACCTTACTGAACAGGAGGACAGTCGAAGAAACGTGCATTGATCTTCTTGAAAGGATTGACAATGGCCAAGAATTTTTCAGTTGCGTTATCACAGGTTATGAATCCTGGATATTTGAGTATGATCCTAAAACATCACGGCAAAGCGAAGAGTGCACAGTCCGTCATCTCCTTGACTGAAAAAATCTCAAATGAGCAAATCAAAGATCAAAACAATGATGATTTGCTGTTTTGACAGTAGGGGTATCATGCATAAAGAATTTGTTCCTCCAGGACAAACTGTCAGCTAAGTTTTTTTTACGAAGATGTGCTTGAAAGTCTCAGGAAAAAAATGATTCGTGCGAGACCAGATATTGCAGACAAGTGGATGCTTCATCATGGCAATGCCCCGTATTACACGGCTTTTTCCATCACTGAATTTTTTACCTCCAAATGCATTCCTGTTGTTCCTCAACCCCCCTATTCACCTGATTTAAGTCCTTGTGACTTTTTCCTTTTCCCACAATTGAAACGTGTTAAAAGGACATCATTTTGGAATTCTGGAGACGTTTGAAAGACTGTGACCAACCTTTTAACAGCCCTACCAGTTGAAGCCTTCCTGCACTGCTACCGAGAGTGGAAATGATGACGCTGACGGTGTATAGCTGCCCAAGGAAACTACTTTGAAGGGGATAATATTATTATTATTATAATTTTTTTAAAAAAACTTTGATAAGTAAAAAATCAGTCTCATTACTTTTCTCACACACATCGTATGCAGTACAATTTTCATGAAAAAAAAAATTGTAAACAATTTGTTTATATTGATTAATTTCTAAAAATTGTAGAAAGAGTTCTTGAATCAAGTGTCAGGTTGTTAAGTTGATTTGCTATCGGTGTCCTAATAAATCATATTTTTTCCTAGTTAAGTACTGTCTCTTTGTTTTGACAAATAGAGAGAGAATGGCAATATCATGGATTGTTTTTGACAGTTTAATAAGATTGCAATTTTTTATTTTATTTTTGTAAAAATTCTCTTGGATGTAACCACTGCTTGCTTGCCCTGAATCAATAGCGAAAGGTCTGTCAATGTGAAGCAGTTAATGTTAAAATAATTTATTTTCCACATTTTTGTCCTTATTTGTAGTACAAAGGCTAAAAAAGTTCAGCTATGCTGGTGATATGGTGCCGATTCCATTTCCGGAGCAAATATTAATGGTAAAAAGATGTTTTGCTTTCACTTAAACATTTGTTGTATGTGAAACTGAATATAAATTCCTGTGGGAGAACTCTGTTCATAGTGAGTGAGTGGTAACACATTGGCCTCTCATCCATAAGGACACAGGTTCGATTCCCCATCTGGATAGAAGTTGTCCATGGTTTTTTGAAATCACTCCAGGTAAAAGGCTATGGCTGAATTCCTGTCTTGTTCTAGTTGTTTTACAATTCTAATGACCTTAGCATCCATGAGGCATGAAGCCATTTAAAATAAAATAGATTCCGGAGAATCTTCGATTGATCTCAAACTGAACATCTTTCAAGAACACCTTAAGAAATCAGTTTAGATGATGAGGACTGGAAATAATATCCTTCTTTAGCAGTAAGGAACCAGTTGAAGAACTCTATCAAATAATTTATGGTGCTCAGTACCGTGCATGTATGGATCAGCAGTCATCTCATAATGCTTACCGACACCCAACTGAATATCTCCATGTGCATAATATTGAGCATATATATTTTTTTTTTACCTTACTGAGGTTATTCCGTAGTTGAAGGAAGAGGACTGTGGTGACAAAAATCATTGAATAAACACAAAATTGTGGGATCAATCATACATGCTGGCAGAGCACATGGCATGGTTCCCACAAGCAGCCACACTAATCCCGGAAAAATTTACGAGTGGCTTGTTTAGTCCTTCTATCCATGAGTCAGTATATGACCCCTGTACCCTTCCCTCCTATTCAACAGATCTGGCCCCTACGAATTCTCTTTCATCCCTGAATAAAAAGACACGAAAAGAAAACGTTTTTCTAATTTAGATGAGGTGAAGAAAAAAATTACCAAGATACTATCGGGAACATCTGAAGAGGAGTGTAAAAATGTTTTAAACAATGCAATAAAAGATGAAACTAGTGTATCAGCTCCAGTGGAGAGTAATTTGAAGGGGATTGATTGTATTTTCTCAAAAAATTAAATACATGAAATAAAAATAAGTTCGTTTACTTTTGGGTACCTCCTTGTATTAGCAGTACCTCTTGTAATCAGTACTAAATACTATGTAAATTTTGTATAACCATATCGATTCATGTGCTTGGTTGACAACGGCTGCTTGTGAAAACTGAGCCATGTGCTTCATATTCTAATAGCATGCATAAGGACCAATACCAAAATATTAAGTTTCATGTGTTTGAATAATGTTTTTTTTGTCGTCACAGCACTCCTTCCTTTAACTTTGATAACTGATAAGTATACATTATCTTTCCTTTCCATATTAAATCAGTAAAATATTTTATAAATAGAAATGTGTATCTTTGTCTAGTCACAGCCCCTCCAAAAAATGTCCTCTCTGAGGAAGAGCATCTTGTGGAAGCTGGACTCGTCCCGAGTGCTGTGGTTTACTTTGGATCAGAGTTAACACCCTCCGAAGGCTTGACTTACCTCAAATCAGATATCTTGGATCGACTCACATCACCAAGCGCAGCAGCACTGGCTGCCTGCCAGCATAGGTACTGTTTATTACATCATCAGTTTAATTTTGATTATGTAGACTGGAGATTGATTTATTTTAGTTATACCTTTAGTAATTTGAAACAGAACATCAGTTGTTTGGGGGGGGGGGGGGGCAAAAAATTATATGGTGTCAGATTAAAAGTTTGCAAGTCTCAATAAAATTCCTATTGGCTGCCAGTTAGTAAGCAATCATGCTCTGTGATTTTTACAGAAATAATATTTAAAGGGACTAGTATTTCCTTACTACTGCATGATAAATGTTATTATGGGAAATAAGATTTGGAGAACTATTTAATTTCATTAAATATTTAATCAAAGAGCGGAGCTTTTAAAGTGTGCATACTAATGGTTTAAACATTAGGTGAAGAGAAGATAGTGTGAAAGTTTGAGGTACAATATAAAATTACTTGCTGAAAAGAAGCAAGAAAGACTGTTGTATGTCAATCAGCTTATTTGTGCATCTAAGGAAGTGATAGAAAAATACCAATGAAATAAGTTCAAGCTATTGGTGAAGGGGAGAGAGACAGAGAGAAAAACTACATGTAAAGATAAGAGTATTGAAGCAGTATTATTATTAGGAAAGAGGTATTTGTGGTTTTCTGCAGTGTGTGCAATCTTTGGACATTACCTATGCTTAAAAATATGTTAATATTTGGTTGATGGCCAAAGATACTTTCTGTTGTACAGATTTGAATAAATCATGTTTAACAACAGTGTTATTAAAACTGGTTTTCATTATTTGTTAAAACTTTTAATGCTATGAACTATTAAGACAAGAAAAGTGTTTGGTCAACTGGTCTGGTTTAAAAACTTATTTGCATAGTCTGTTAAGATAAACTTAATCAAAAACTGTACATAATAATCAGTAAGATAAAAAAATCCGAGTAAATCCAGCATCAATAGTGTATGAAATGCAACAGGGCAAAAACATAGGCTTGTTTATTGGTTGATTTACACAACTTTATTTTCTTTCTGTATTTTACACTTATCTGATTATTTTTAAGATAAATGAGGTGAATTCTTCCCGATACTCCATTTTTAAAAAAAAAAAAATTACAAGAGGTTATAATTTAAGAATTTATCCTGAAATACACACTTAGAGAAATTATGGCACACTGATATTGTTACTTTGGTTTTGCGTGTATAGTTACAAAAAGAGTTGTTTCCTAAGATTCATTTTTATGACTATGAAATCTCAAAAACGAAATCCTTATGATTTTGTCATGTCCATTCATCCATGTTACATGGTATCTACAGAGAGAACATTTGGGAAATGTTGAAGGTCAAAGGATATAGCAATGAGTTAAGAGTGTGTTGTTTGAAACTGCGTTTCAAAAGGAAATCATAGTTCTGATTAGTCAATGAGCTCAGGCTCGTGCTGTTCCTAATTATTGTCATTATAGATAAAAATAATAAAGACGGTGGCTAGGCATGTGGGGAAGGGGCCGGGGTGGGGTGGGGTGGGGGGTGGCAGGGTAATGAAAGCCATGGTGTGCACAGATAATTTGTTGGTTTTTTTGGAAACCATGAAACAGAAGTTCAAGAATGGTAAACTGCAATTCAGAAATCTGATAGAATGAGATTCTGTGCCCAAAAAAAAAAAAAAAAAAAATAAAAATTAAATAGTAATTACAACTCAAAAAAGGCTGTGGCTAATTTGGGTGTTACATATGGAGATGAGAAACTGAAGGTTATAGAAGGATCAGAGTATTTGGGAAGTGTGATATAAGAGATTGAGAGGAATAGAAAGGAAATAAATGAAAGATGCAAAAGAGTTCTATAGGAATGTCAGGTGTCTGATTTGGATCAGGGAGATGCCATAGAAGTGCAAAATTATTAGTACAGGACATAATTTGTGCCAAGACTAAAATACAAGAAAGTGGTGACATGACATATGTTTATGGAAAAAAAGAAAATGGAAGAAAAGGGTATTAGCAGAATTTGGACTTGGAGATGAAGTTTTACATGAGTAGGTTGGGTGTAACTGAAATATCATGATACTGTTGGTATGCACACATGGAAAGAATGAGTGATAAAAGGGTGTGAAAAACACATACATAATTTGTAAATTAAGGGAAGAGACTTCAACAAAGAGCACGGGAAAGATGTATTAAAATAATAGACAAGACTATGGAAGATAGAGAAACTGGAATGTAGTAGAAGAGGAACTCGAGAAAGGACTGTGATCCTGGCAGCCCCAGCCTGAGTCTGAAAACTGTCAATGATTATGATAGAAACCAATTATTTGACTGGAAATAATGAAGAAAGCAGGATCTTAGATCAATTTTAAATAATGTGATGCAGCAAAAGCAAAATGTTTGAGAACAAGAGTACTTATTTCTCTTACACGGCCCCTACTCAAAACATTTTTTACTTGCCCTTATATCACATCACACTTGTATGCATTTATACATACCAACACACTTTAAATACTTTATCTTCATTTTGGTTTAATGATAATTTGATTTTATATATTTTTTTGTCCTACCTTCCAATTTATTTCAAAATGCTTTGCTACTCTGCATCTTTTATATTATCAATTTTTATGTTTTTCTTTTTGGCCAAAGGAAGATATAACTCGAATATTTCAGTGTTCCTGTTCTGATCACCTCTTTGATGGAAATACAAAAGAGATAAAAGTGCCAAATAGCAATTCATCATGCCAGTGAAACAAATTACCTCTCAAGGTGCAAGCAATCAGGTTTTTATCTTTCACATCAAGAAAGAGTTGCTTTTCCTTGAAAATTTGGATTCTCTGTCCTCCAATTTTTATTTATATGTAAATGAAAGATAAACTATACCCCCCACTCACTAAAGATGGAAGGAGGGTGTGAGGGGGAAACATACATAACCCGAAAAAAATAATATTTTTTTTTGCTGCTGCTGCCATCATCCCTTCCTACATTAGTAAGTGGTGGGTATAATTTATTTTTCCTTTCTGGATAAAGACCACCTCAGGCTTTTCCTACTCCATTGTTTTTAAGATAGAATTTTAAGGGCATTAAGAAATAAAAATTGTTGGAAAGTGATTAAGTTTAGCAGACAAATAAGAATGTTTCTTGTTTGACTGGTTTGATGCACCTGTACAATTGTTCTGATTACGTACTTATTACAGGCGATGTTCATTGGAACCTGTTTCACATACTTTTCAGGGTTCTTTACCCAAAGAGAAATCAAGCACCATTACTGCCACTGTCTTGTCTGTCCTAGCTTGTAAAATAAGTTAACTTAAAATTTTGCATGATATGTATTTTGTTGACACAAAACAAAATATCGTTTTTTAAAATTTTGAAAATTTGTGTTCTTGGTGGTTACACAGAATTAAAGGGGCTCACAAAATTTTTTCTACCGCTTCAAGTGGGGTACCAATCCTTAAGAGATCATCATAGAAGGACTAAGTTTTTTTTTTTCCCCTCAGTGGAAAATGGACATTAATGTCTACTAAAGTTGTCTACTTGGACCATTTTAGTTACTGGATCTGTAAAACAATACTATATCTTGCATTTTAAGTTCAGATGTAGTGGAGGTGTCTGTGAAAACTCTGAAAGTTCTCTCTGTCATTGAAGTTGTTAAGAGTTGTGGACATTCATATGACCTGCTACTGGAAGGTATAGGTTGTGGGTGTGGACCGATTGTCTGTGGTGATTTATACTGTTTTGTATTGAGGCTTATGTATGAGGTGCGTTCAAAAAATAACGGAATTTTCATTTTTTTTTTAAAGAATTTTATTTATTTATTTACATTGATGTTATCCCCTTCAAAATAGTCCCTATTAGATAGTATACACTTATGCCAGCCTCTTCTAATCCACAAAAAACACTTCTGGCACTCAACCTTTGGCGTAGCTTTGAACTCTTTCAGTGATGAACTTTTAATTTCATCTACACTTTTAAAATGAAGACCGTGCAAGGTTTTCTTTATTTTTTGGAACAAGAAAAAGTCACACGGGGCCATGTCTGTCGAATATGGAGGCTAGGGCACCATTACGTTGTTGTTTTTTTGCCAAAAATTCGTGAACAATGTGTGAGCAGGTGCATTATTGTGATGCGAAAGCCACGAATTGTTTTGCCAAAAAATCCAGGCATTTTCTTCAGACAGCTTCACGCAAATAGCATTGAATTTGAAGGTAGTATTCCTTATTGATCATTTGACCTTGTGGCAAGAACTCATAGTGCACTGTACAATTAAAATTGAAGAACATAGTGAACATAACCTTCACATTTGACCGTTCTTGTCAAGCTTTTTTCGGTCTTGGCAGTGTAGAATGTCTCCACTGGGATGATTGAGCCTTAGTTTTGACATCATTCCCATGTTTCATCACCTGTTGTGACACAGTTGAAGAGTTCCGCATCATTGTTGATCTCGTTTAGAGATTCTTGCGCTGCTGTTTTTGTTTGAAACTTGGCACTGTTGGAACAAGTTTTGCTGCAACACATTTTATACCCTAAACAGATGAAACAATTTCATGGCATGAACCAATTGATATGCCAACATCATCAGCAACTTCTCTAATTGTGATTTGGTGATCATTCATATTCATTTCTTTCTTTTTTTCCCCCCTCGTTTTCACCTGTTATTGATGTGCTAGGAGGACCCATAACTTGTCATCTTCTGTCTTCACGGCCATCTTGAAAATGCTTATACCATTTGTAAACCCTTGTTTTACTTATAGTAGATTCACCAAAAGCAATATTTAACATTTTTAAAACTGTTGCACTTAATTCCAGTTTTATAGCAAAATTTAATGTGAATTCCCTTATCCAGGATATACACAAATGAAAAATCGTTGACTGTATCAAAACACATGTTATCCTTTTAACTGCTGACAAGAGACTAAACATCACATATAGCTCAAAATGTATAGATACTTTTAAGAGACCATTGCCAACACAACAATGGAAAAATCGTGCCAGTCAGGCTAATATAATCCGCAAAATTCCTGTTATTTTTTGAACACACCTTGTATGAACTAGTGCTGTGGAGGAGGATTAGTTGGTATATAGGGTGTCCACAAATGAATATCGGGGTTTTAATGCTTTATAAGATTTATTACATTATCCTTACAGTTATAAATGATATATCAAATGAAAGAGCAACTCAAACAGTTTTGTTCGTTGGCACTAGTGCGCATGTGCGTGAAATGTTTCCGCTGCGATCCGCTAGAATGCGGTAGTAGCAAAGATGGCGACTAGTGAAGAGAAAGCGTTTTGTGTTTTACAGTTTGCAAAGACTGAATCTGTAGTTACTGTGCAGCGTGCGTTCCGCATTAAGTTCTGGCGTGATCCTCCAAGTGACAATAACATCCGTAGATGGTATCATCAGTTTGAAGATACAGGCTGCCTTTGTAAAGGGAAGAGCGCGGGACGACCAAGAGTTAGCGAAGAGACTGTTGAGCGAGTGAGAGAGTCGTTCACTCGTAGCCCAAAGAAATCTGTTCGGAAGGCTAGTCGCGAATTAGAAATTTCTAAGTCGACTGTTTGGAAAGTTTTAAGGAAATGCTTGCAACTACGTCCTTACCGTTTACAGTTGTTACAGGCTGCAGACCATGGTTTACGTGCCAAATTCGCTAACGAAATGTTGTTACATGACGATGAAGATTTTCTACATCATGTTGTCTTCAGTGATGAATCGACCTTTCACCTCAGTGGACATGTTAACACTCATAATGTGCGAATCTGGGGCTCACAAAATCCTCAAGAGATCGTACAAGTGCAACGAGACTCCCCTAAAATCAATGTTTTTTGTGCCGTTTCCCGGCGGAAAGTTTACGGACCTTTCTTTTTTTATGAACCGACTGTAACTGGTACTTCTTACCTTGTTACACTAGAGCAATGGCTCTTCCCTCAGTTGGAACAATATGAACCAGAGAACTTCATTTTCCAGCAAGATGGTGCGCCACAACACAAGCATAACGAAGTACGCGGTTGGTTGAACGTAACTGTACCCGACCGCTGGATTAGCCGCAAGGGGCTCAATGACAGAGATTGCTATGCGTGGCCTCCACGTTCACCTGACCTAACGCCATGCGATTTCTACCTTTGGGGTTTCATCAAGGATCGTGTGTATGTGCCTCCGTTACCAGTTGATCTCCTTGAATTATGACAGAGGATTGAAGCAGCTGTTGCAACAGTTACTGAAGACACACTGCTCAACGTTTGGGAAAAACTGGCTACAGACTTGATGTGTGCCGTGTGACAAATGGTGCCCACATAGAACACTTGTAAGCTTGTATACAAAACTGTTTGAGTTGCTCTTTCATTTGACATATCATTTATAACTGTAAGGATAATGTAATAAATCTTATAAAGCATTAAAACCCTGATATTCATTTGTGGACACCCTGTATATAGTGCGTTGTGGAATAAGTAGCATGTCCAGTGATGGGAAGATTTCCACTGTAGTATGATATTACCAAATATTGAAAATTAAGTTTGGAATTTAATCTTTGTTTGGCCCTCCTGCCTCCATCTGTGGTAAGTGACGGTTAATTTTCCCTCTCCTTCCTTATTTTCATTGCCTAGTGGCACTTTGCCACCACCCAATATTTTATATTCAAGCTACAAGTACTTAAAACATTTATACCTAATATACTTTGTGAGTTATGAGCAAATCTTGCAAACATTTTTATTTTGAGGTTATTTTGCCATATATTAATACTGTTTTATTGAAAGAGCTCTTAATTCATTGTGTGTTCCCCTATGATGTACCTTTAATAAATTTGACTGAACTGAACAGAACCTTTAGCATTAGTAGCATGTCACTGATAGAGCTGAAAGTAATGTGTTAGATCATTAGAGTATGGGTGTAGCTCGATTCTCATGTTTTTATTTCCTTCTATTGTACTAACAATTAAAAAACTTGCCATTCAACATGTGATCTAAAAAACAACTTTTTCCCCCAAAATACACTGAAGTGCCAAACTTCATAGGATACCTCCCAATATCATGTCGGATCACCTTTTGGCCAATAAAATACAGCTACCAGATGACTCAATAAGTTGTCAGACGTATCCTGAAGAAATATTCAGTTCTTCCTCTACAGCAATCCATAATTGTGAAAGTATTACTGGTGCAGGACATTGTGCATGACCTGACCTTTTGATCGTGTCCCAGATGTGTTTGATTTGATTAATGTGTGGTGAACTGGCCAAATCATTTGCTGGAATGCTCCAGAATGTTCTTCAGACCAATTGTAAACTACTTTAGCCCAGTTACAAGGTGCATTGTCATTCAGTCAATCATTGTTTGGGATCCGGCTGAACTATTTCCAGTCAATGGTTGGTTCAGTTTGACCAGAGGTCCCAGTTCATGCTAAGTAAACACAGCCCATACAGCTACCACCTGTTTGCGACCATTCCATCATGTGGTATGCGCCATACTCAAACCCTACCATCAGTACTTACCTACTGGTTCATGACTCATCTGACCACGCAACCTTTTACCAGTCTTCTAGGGTCCACGATTCCAGCAGAAGCACTGCAGCTGATGGAATTTTGTTGGCAGATGCACTCACATCAGTATTTCACGGCCATTTCCCATCAGTGACAAAGTTCACCACACGGAGATGTCTGTTATATGTCCTACATTGAATTTTGCCGTTCTTTCGTGCATTTTCGCCTTTCTGATACCAGCAATGTTTGCATTGAGGTGTCAATAAAAGTCCCTGGCTGCTTCACTGACCATGGCAGGAGATAATACCAGCAATTACATATTCATTGCCTACTCTTGACACTGTGGATTGAGGAATGTTTTCACAAACAGTTTCCAAAATAGAATGCCCCATGTGTATAGCACCAACTACCATTCTGTGTTCAAAGTCAGTTAATTCATGTCAGGTGGTCATAACCACATCCGAAAGCTCCAGTCTTGCAAGGTACATTGTGCATTTCTTTCGCTGTGCTACTGCCATCTGGATATTATCATCTTCCTATCCCTTGACTTCAGTGTATATTTTAATTGCCCTGCATTCAGTAACCCCTGTTTTTGTTTTAATTATATTTGATCCAACTTATCTCTTAACATTTTCTAATTTCTCTTTATCATCAATCTTGTCAGCTAATAAAAGTTAACATACTTATTCCTTTTCACAGAACTTTTATTCCATACAGTCCTTTAATAGGTACCACTAAATCCAAGTTGAATGTTGGTGATGGCACATTAACATTTAATGCCTCATTCCCTTCTGAATTTGTTAGGAAGAGCCTAAATCCACAAAGTCAATGGTTTGAATTTTTGGTCAGCTTTTAAGCACCTTTAGTTTCCTCTGAAACCCATGATATAATACTTTGAAAAACTTTCCACTTATATTGTTGGCATGAAGAAATTGTTGTTTGTAATTTAAGAAGTGATTTACAATGTTTCTTGTTTCTTTGATGGTTTTGCAGAGGTCTGCCACAAGAGACTGAAGGGTCACGATCTTCATCATCTGAACAGAGAGCTGGTCCTAGTGGGTATCAACAGCAACACAAAGAAGATTCAGTGCCAAAGCACAACAGAACTGCAGCCAGCTCTCCAGAAACTCGTCCTAGCAAAGTTCCCAAGTGGTTTAAACCTATTAAATGACTGAGATAATTACACTGTAACCTGCAGGTTGTATTATAACTTTTGTATGTTATAATTCTTGTATTATTAAATCATGGCAGCAAATATTGTTAATGTCTTTATGATATGAAAATCTGTTTGATTACAATCTTAATAGTGAGGTAAATACTTTTAGGCAGTGAAAATAAGTAAGAATATGGAAAATAAACCCAACACTTATCATGGATGAAGTGTAGGAGGACAGCGACTGGCACAGAAATATGTGGTAATATTTCTGTATGTCACTGCCCTCATCAATGGTAAATCTATTTGATTAATACATAAAATTAATAACAATGAGTAGGAAGGTTTACTACTGAAATATTACATAATTTGTAGTTTACAGCTACTGTCATCTGTGGTAAGTGTTGGATCTTATTTCCCTGTCTTTCCTTAATTTGATTAATACATAATTTATACAAAAGCACTCTTTATTATGATATTCTTTACAAAATGTTTAAACCTGTGTTGAAAAAAATATGGGCACTTACTAGTTTCAAGAATAGCATTATATAAAAATTATTTTCTAAATGAAGTTACAGAAGTGGATAAAAGACTTAACGCTCATTTTTATTTTCATAACACAATAATGGAAGACAAAAAATGATCTGAATTAACTGTTAAATGCACATTTCAGCTATGAAACTTGGTATACATTAGATCTATTTTTAAAGTGAGAGTCCAAGCAGAGTGGGCAGCGTTTACTTTTTCTGTAAATCAGTTTTTTAAAGTAGCAGGATAACTGAATAGTCGCATCTTATTTTTGCTATAGAAAAATTCTCTTCATGAATTGTAAACTATACTTTTTACGGTCGTATTACATGCATATTAAACTTTGACAAATATTTATTCTAGAAGGGCAAGTGTGATAAAGCAATTTTCTATGTATCTTCTGTCATGAACCACTTTGTAAAAAGAGAAAGAAAAATTAGCTTATAACAGATGTCGGAAGCAAATCTGTTATTTACGCTAAGCATCCAGTTAGATGGTTTAAACTCCAGTGCTGGAATATAATATACAGCATTTTATTTGGGATGTTAAGGTGTTACCATATTGCACTGAGGGAGGTTAAAACCTAGTGGTCTGATTAACTATAATCATTTTTACACAGAGAATAATAGAAGACAGAACAAAGTTTATGGGTGAGTGGTAAACATTTGCACTTGATCCATGGTTCAGCCATCCTGATCTTAATTTCCATGGTTTTCTTGAAAAGGTCATGGCAGAAATCCCCCTTCTCCCATCCTCACTTAGGACATTATAATCATCAATTTTGATATAGCTAAATACATTTCACCCCCTCACCTTTATCTCACACTCCAAAAATTGCCAATTGCACACCATATACCCGTAATCTATAAGGTGCTTTGCTAAGTCTCAATGATTTACATGAAACAACTGACCCAGCTAGACATTCAAACATATTAAAAATGTAACATAAGGAATAGAAATAATGCCAAAAGTATTAAACCAGTTGGTATGGCTTCCTTGGAAAAACATAATTTAACCCCAGAAATTCCAGGTCTTAATGAATGTGTAGCTTCAGTTGATGTGTGTTAAGTTGCAGTGCCTTTTCTTATTTAAAATTCTTACATCTTAGATAAAAGAAACAGCATCTGTTATATTTGTAAGTTTTAACCTATAAACATATCAATATAACTACCTGATATGCACTATTATATCTGAATTGGAACACCTGTATTTATCTTGTTATTTTGGTTACAATCTTCAAAACTTCCTCTTGGGAATATTCACAGAAATGATACACACTGCAAAAGTATCATCTGTAAACAAGTGCACTTGAATAATGATTATAAAGACACGTTAGTCCTGAACTTGCCTGTTACGGATTTGTTTTGTAATTTATATGTTTTGTCATCTAGATGAAGTAAATGTGAATATGATTAAAGAAGCAGGAATCCATGGACTTTACTGGTTATATAGAGTGATTAACACCATCTGAAAAGAAGAAAGTCCCCTTTGCCTGGACAAATTAATCATAGTGCCAATTTTTATAAAGGGTAGCTGAAGAAAGTATAACAATTACAGACGACTAACTGAAGCTAATGGAAAATTTATAGTAGGTAGGCTGAGAAAAGGCATTAAACTGCAGCATGGATTTAGACCTAACAGATCTTATTTTCACTGTTCGATTGATCATGGAAAAACATTGGGAGAAGGGAAGAGATGTCATCTTTATTTCCTTATATATTGAAAAAGCCTATGACAGCATACCTCCAGATAAACATAGGGAATGTCTATCCAAACAAAAGGTACCAACCAACTTGATCACCAAAGTTAAAATACTTTGAGAAATGCCAAAGCTGCATCAAAATTGGAGACTGCTATTCAGACTGGCTTGTGACCAGAGGTGTTCAGCAAGGTAGTGCATTATCGCCACTATTGTTCATCACTGTAATGGACAAAATTATGAAGAAAGTAAAATAGCAACTTGACCCTGAAGGCTTTATATCATTTGCATTTGCAGATGATGTGATTTGGGGATATACAGAAGATGAAGTACACCAGAAAATGAACGTCTGGAATAAATATTTTAAGGAATTTGGCCTTAAAATAAGCCATACAAAAATAGTGGTACTGGCTGTCAGCAGACGGAAGATGAAGCCAAATGATTGATAATTTTCAGTACCTGGGCAGTACCCAGGACGAAATTACTAACAGGGTACAAATAGGAGCCCAGTTCTATCATCAAGTTAGGCAGCTTCTGTGGGACAAATATATTCCAATTACAGCCAAACTGTCACTGTATAACGCATATTTCTTACCAATTAGAACATACAGTCTGGAAATATGTACCACTACCAGCAGAGATGAAGTGATCCATAAAGAGATCCCACTCAATTAAACCCTTTGTGCAAAATTGGCAAAACAAGGTCACAATGGCTGGGACCCAATGAGAACATGGCTGGAAAAAGAACTGAAGGATAAAAGACCAAGAGGCCATCCCACGAGATGGCTTGATTTCATGAAACTGGACCTACAGGAGAAAGGTGTATCATGGTCTAGAGTCCAAGAAGAGGAAACATACTTGGACCGACAAAGCTGGCAAGGGCTCCTGCACCACACCCGGGAAACTGGAGACACGTGAAGATGATGTTTTGTATGTGTCTCAAAAGTGGAGTGGAGATAAGGTAACTGCAAGCTCTTTCTAGCATACCACTCTTTAAACAGAATTACCAGTTATATTTTTTTGCAATGTATTATGAAATCTTTATATATATATATATAGATTGTTTGGAAACAAAGGCGCTGAGGTGGATATATTAGACATTTGGATAGGAGAAAAACCACCGCTTACCAAAGATGAGGGCTCCAGCGGCGTCAAAACACGAAAAAACACACAAACATAATACAAATTTTCGAGCTTAGCTCTTCATCAGGTTGTAGGATGAGGTGGCTGCCCCGCGGAAGCTAGCTGTCTAATATATATATATATATATATATATTAAACTTATCATTACAATTGAAATGCAATGAAAGTGTTTTATACAGGAACTCTTCATTTTAGAAACATACAAAACTGTTTTATCATAAATAACATCAACCTGTCTGGGACAGTAGAAATTATCAAGAATGAAATGTAGATATATTAACCTAAAAGGAAAGAAGGGTAATAATTTTAACACTAATGACATACACTTCATATATAAAAAAAAACCCTGTTACTGTGTTTCACTTTTTAGAATGTCTTCTTTTACTATGAAGCATTTTAACTGAACACACTGGCTTTTCATTTGTACACAAAAGAAACCCTTATGTACTTTCCAGAATAAATTACTCCAACGTAAATTGAAAAGGCAATTTTAATAAAAGAAATAAAATTGACTAGAATATCCATAATAATTCAAAAGTGCTCCAGATTCACGATCCAGAAGGTTGTATGTCTTGTTTCTCAGACTCTAGCTGGATGCCCATTGGCCCCAGCAAATTGGATGCAGGGCCAGGGCCACCAAGTTGAGACTGGTATGACTCAAGTATGTTCTTCAAAGCATTCATGTCAATGTCAACAGGTGTGAAATCTTCAACATCCTCAAAGTTATCGTCTCCATCTTTCTTCTAAAACATTGAAAAATTGAACATGTTGACAGAAAACATCATATCACATATCTCTCATAGCAGACTAAAAATACTACAATATTTGAGGAGAAAATCAATTTTGTACAGATTATTTATAGGAACTTGTATGTTGAACAGTATAAATGTAAAATAAACTGAAAAATACCTTGGATTTCTCAAAGCTTTGACCCATGACAGTTGATGCTAATTCCTGGTCCATTTGATCCATATACTGCTTTAATTCAGATTCTGGAACTGCTGATTTTTTACCTGAAAGGTTTTTTAAAATTAACAAAATGTTGCATTTATAAAATATGTTCTACCAATAAACTCAGGTAAGTATTTAAATATTTTATTAAAAGTAACTACAGTTCCCATTGAAAAATTCAGATAATCACCTTAGCTTCTAAGATGCTAACAGTGGTACAGTCCTCTAACACTGCAGGGATAGAATGCATGAACTGGAGTAAATATTTATTTATGGTTTTGCGTAACATCAATTACTCCTTAATATGGATACTTAGATCAGAAATATATCAGCTCGCTATAATTTTTATTCCAGTAATTCAATATTTCTAAAGATAATTGTTTATGATCATCATCGGCCAGTTCAATCATGGAATGATTTAGTCTCTGAGAGTTATGAGTTCAGATAGACCTTGAACAGTTTTCTCCAGGCTGCATGGTCTTGGGCAATCCTCTGCCAGCTAATTCCAACAACCCCAGTCCCACTGATCTGGTAGTCTTCCTCCCGGGCTCCACTCGAACACTGATGTTGTCATCTTTCTTCCGCGCAACATGACTGACCTATGGCCACATAAAGCACTGCCTTCTCCAAGATATCTGTGACCTTTGCAACTAATCTAATATTGGTAGCTCCCTTCTTGTCTTTTCTGGTTAAACCGAGTATTTTTAAGTTTCCCTTCATTAAAATTCATTTAGTTTTTCAGCTGTAAGCCAGCACAGGTAGAATGCAGTAGTCTTAAATTATTGTTTTCATATCTGAGGATAACTGAATGCCTCCCAAAAGTTTGCCATTCCCGCCTGATGTGACAAAAATAGTCTTAAAACTCCTCTCATATTTTCAAGCTGGCCGCAATAAATATACTTCCTGACACTTTTAAAATATGCATTATATTTTATTAATATATATAGTCCCCGCTGTAGACCGTTTGTTACACATGACATTCATTTTTGAAACATTCACGCTCAGGCGAACTGCTTTGTCAAAGACTTGCTGTTTGCTGGGGTGGGTATACAGTATTGCTTTGAACTTTAACCATGATGTAACGAGTGGTTCTTTTCCTTGGTTGCCAATCGCTTAAAAAAAACACCCAAGAGATAAAGTTATGTTCATGAAATAAAACTAAGTAGACTGAGAAGTTGATTTGAATCTGATATTTTCTCAAAATTCGGTTACATCATTCGGTACCAGCGTAATGGAAAAGCCTCGGACTTATATCTAAAATTATGACTGCAGATTAAATCATTTAAACACAACATAAACAGCTTCCAGTAAACCCCAAATTAGTAAAAAGTTCTAAATCATGGAAAGCACAACATCACTTCTGTTGAGGTTAGGATTAGGTGCCTGTAGCGGATTACGCTACATCTCGATAGTGCCCTGTTCCCTCAGTAGAGCCTACCCCATTGACTTACTCCCCCACATACGTCTGTTCACTACAAAATCTGCTGAAGCAATGAAGAGGGAGCCAAGCAAGCGACCCCCTTAAATAGGGGTTTATGGTTGGGTTTCAAAATTGGATTCTCCTTTAAAGATTTTGATAACATTACAGGTACTTGGATGAGAAGTGCTGTGGTAAACGGAAATCTAAAAATGTGAGCTCAACCAAACAAAAAAGCATCTCCAATGTGGAGCGGTATGGGAACTAGATAGAAAAAAAGGGCCATCAGGGGGGGGGGGGGACCTTGAGAAATTGAACAAATTTACCAGCCTTCTACATCAAGTTCAACTCACCAAAATGAAATGAAATCCATGTCAAATGCATAGCATTGTCAACTATTCATTTTTTGATGATAGTATTCATAAAATCTCCAGTGGCTGTAGCCTGCCTATTGACTTAAATCTGAATTTTTTGCTACTATACTGTGAACTATCTGGAGAAGCTTAGTGAATAACAAGTAACTGGTTTTCCAATTAGCCACACTTTTGGCAGATAGCAATTGCTTATGATACTGTGTTCACTTGATTCTTGGTTCTTAGACAAAAAGAAATTCTGAACTTGTTACCAACTTCTGTGAGTAGCTACACCAAAGGGAGGGAACCATTATATAGCACCCTTTTGCCTTTCTTTTTGGATGTGTACTTTGAAAGTAGAAGGGGGCCTCATATGAATTTTAAAAGGAAACTGATATTGTGCATTTTTAAAGAGTATCCAATCTAATGGAACAGAATGAAAATGCTGCTTCTACAAACTAGATCAAAATGTCAATAAATCTTTCGAAGAGTAGTTTCCACAGCTTGCAGTGAAATACATCCACAGTGCATCCATCTGATGTCAAGCCACATTATGGCTCTGGATAAATGCAGGGAGCAGGAGTTTGTGAGTGTATCACAATGATATGTGCAGATGTTTCTCCAGCTACACTCTGAAGTGAAATACAGTAGATGTTGCAACTACTTTGGTCACTGTAAGGAATAATCATGTACACAATAGTAGAGAGAGAGAAGCAACTGTAGTTGATGAAACGGTGCAGATATTATTTTTTAGGATTTTAGCAATGACACCAACATTTTCCAAATCTATGGCTTGCCTGAACTCATTTATGGTTCTCAGTGTATCTAAATCCTCTGATTCTGACATGTGTTGAACTTAAAATGCCATATAGCTTGTGACTTTTCAACTGAGTGTTTCATCTGTTTGACTAGACCAGACATAGTCTTGGAACTGCTTGCTGAAAGACTAATAATTTCTTCATTCTATCAAGCATTGATCTGGTATAATCAGAATCTGCAGCACGCTGTATGATTTTGCACTTCGTTAGGTCAGCGATTATTTGCACATTAAGGATCTTTGCAGTTCAAAGAATTATCTGTTATATGGATTACTTTTGTAAACTAGTAATACTTATTTGACCTTACTCACTGATTATACCTCCTCCAGTTAGTTTCCTATATACTGCCACTTTCTTGATACAGGTTGAAACTACCGAGTTAAAAATGGCACTGTTAAGTTGGGACTATCTGGTCTCTGGTTTTGTATTAATTATCTCATGACTAACTTGGAGACCATCAGACCTGTTCAGAACGGATTTCGATCCCCCGAGAATATGTTGAAGGGTATTTACTCCATATGTCTGTGTTACAATTATTTCTTCAAAATGAGCCCTAGGTATCGAGAAATTAACGCACAAACATATTTGAATATCTCTTAAATATTATAATTTTAGCATTCTACTTAAAACCTTCTCCGTGGTGTATGTGGTAAGGCGCTCACTTCCCATTTTGTGAACGCGGGTTCAAATCCCCATACTGACAAATATTTTTATTTCTTTTATTATATGCAGTAATCATTGATTTTATTTCATTTAAAATTCATTTACAAATTTTTACTATGCGAAATAACTTTTAAAACAAAATATTACAGAATATACAGTCCCAACTTTTTTTTTTTAGAAAATCATTATTTCATTGTTTATTGTTGATAAGTTTATTGTTTATGTGTTTTTTTTTTTTTTTTTTTTTTAATGAAACAGGTATATTTGATGTTCATCGTTTCTATATTTGTATCTCTACAGTTAATATAATTAAGTAAATATATTACAGCCCTACCACAGTTATACTTATTTCCGTGCAGTGGTGGTAGCATGTAAATGTTTTAAAATAACATAATGTCTATTATTTCCATGATAAAAATTCGTAAATGAATTTTAAATGAAATAAAATCAATGCTCAATGATTACTGCATATAAAAAAAGAAATAAAAATATTTGTCAGTATGGGGATTTGAACCCGGGTTCGCAAAATGGTAACTAAGCGCCTTACCACAAACACCACACAAAATGTTTTAATTAGTGTGCTAAAATTATAATATTTAACAGATATTCACATATGTTTGCGCGTTAATTTCTCGATACTTAGGGCTCATTTTGAAGAAATAATTGTAACACAGACATATGGGGTAAAAACCCTTCAACATATACTCGGTGGATCGAAATACGTTCTGAACAGGTCTGATGGTTCCCAAGTAAGACAACATGCAAAATATTTAGATTATCATCTTCCTGTCTTTTTGTAATTTCTTTCAGTATGCACAATGAACAATATTTTGATATAGGTAATAGGACTAATTATGAAAGAATGGATTAATCATATTGAAATACATTATTGTGTAATTTATCGTTTTTATTTCCAGTGAGAAAACAATTGCTAGAATACCTTTCTTAAGCTGGTTAATGTCCATATCCAATTCGTCTTCATAAGAACTCATTCCTGAGCCATCTGATTCCAAATCCCAGTTATCTTCTGGTATTACAAAATCTACAGCAAAATATAAAAGCAAATTAGAGTTAGGAATACCCAATTGTGCACTGATTTACAAGAAAAGTGTACAAAATAAATAACATTACCTAGTATGTTTTGTACTGCACAGGAAAATGAATCTGGGTCAAAAGAAATTCTGTTTTCGGTAACTGATGTTGACATTTCTTCTTCATTATTATGTCCGTCTACATCTGTTTTATAATTCTTGTATGGTTTTATCCCTCTTCTTGGACGTACAGGCGGGGTTTTGTCACTAAACAAAATTAAATAATATGAAACATGTATGTGTACACTAATAACTTCCCTTACGCCCCCCCCCCCCCCCTCACTCACTCACTCTCTCTCTCTCTCTCACACACACACACACACACACACACGGAGGTTTATAAACAGATGCAGATTTTTTGTTTAGGTCATAAGCCAACAATTACCTAGGAAATTCAGCTCCTTCAATATCAGACATGTGATCCAGGAAACGGTTTATGTGCGTTGAAATAGTACATGGATCTGAATTATTGTTTGCTGATATGACCTTCTTTTTCCCATATCTCTTCTGGAGCATGCTATCCAAATCTGCTGGACTCATTTCCATCCAAGAATCATCTGTAAATAAGATAACAATCTGTAATAAATATGATGTGAGGCACACATAATTTAAGGTTTCCAAGGATAATACTGGGGGAGAGGTTATCTGAAAATGCTCCACAAAGAATGTCAATTTATGTTATTGAAATTTCTATCAAACCTACTCCATTACTGTCTAGGAATGGATGTTTTCTCAGTGTGAGTACATCGTTGAAATACGATATTTCAGTGATCATAGACTCTGCCACCATTGTTACTTGCTGTTCATCCACGAGAATTTCATCTATACTCCATTACTGTATGACATGAGTGTTTGGGGCATAATGTGCAAGAAATACTATTTTTGATTGCTAAGTAATATGGAGTACCATTCAAGATGTAAAATCATTTGACTGGTATCTGAAAATGTACATATTACATGATGTAATTTATCAGTGTCAATGTAGGTTACCTCAATAAAATTATTTGCCACTTGATATCTTCACATGGAGGTTACATCAGATTCTGATATACTGAAATTATTTATTGTTACAAAATTAAATTTGTTCATAAAATTGAACATGTAGGGCAGGTATGGGCAACCTTTGCTTAGCTGAGGGCGTAATTTCGGAACTTAATCAGGTCGTGGGCCGTAGGTAAGAAATAAGTAGGTAGTAGTGAATAAAAAGGCGATAAAAATTCACACATTTTTTTATTTATTAGAATTACGATAGCATAATCAAACATACAAAAAGCAAATTAACAAAAACAGATAGAAAAATTAAATGAAAATTAATGAGAGACTTGAGTTTGAAGCTTATTTGAAATTTCTGAATCTCTCGCGGGCCGGATTGAAGCTGGTGGAGGGCCGGATCCGGCCCGGGGGCCGGGGGTTGCCCATATATGATGTAGGGTTTCAGAAAATTTTTCAAATGGTATTTTTACTCAATTCTCAAACCTGTGAGACACCATACTGCAAGACCTCTACATTTTGTAAGGAACATAACTGCTATACCGGGGTGAGTATAGGTTTAGGTACCTTATCTGAATGTTGACTTGAAGAAAGTTCTCTGAATTTGCCTTAATAATTTTTAAATGACCATGTAAATCCCTGGATATTCAACTGTAAAGCTTAACGGCCACCACAAAGCTTATTTCAACCAAAAGCTTAGGAAAGGTTACTGTTCACTGTCATAGCACATAAAAATCCACTTGAAGAAAAGTTTGAATTTTATTCCAAAGTCACATTTTTTAAATTTGTATTTACAGTTGAGTAGGCGATCGAACCAAACATTTCCAAAAGATTGTAGATTATGAAGAGGGAGAAATTTACCGACCGAACCCCATTTGAAAATTTAAAAGTTCGTACGTAGTCCCTGGTCAGAAAGTTCAACATGGTGGAATATCAACCATGCTGCCACTTCAAAGTTCAATGATTTTTGGCTATTGCTTGGTCTAACCGGCACACACGAAACGTACCAGTGCAGGTTCACTATGCACAACGTTCCCAGGTTACAGACACCAACCTCACTACCATGTCACCCTTTATACCCCCATCTGCATGATCTATGTGTATGGACGCTTTCCAAAAGTAGTGTGAAAAGGTGTAATTATAGAATGTGTTCAAAATTTAACCTGTGTGTAGCCTGGCCCTTGAGGTTTATAAAAAGAGTTTAACGAAAATTCTTAAATGATTAGCTTCCTTGTCAATGAATTAATTTGAGTGGCGCAATGGTAAAAAGTTTCCGAAAATTGATTAGTGAATCCCCGAGATGTGTGTTAATTCTGGCAATTTTTAGTCAACCCTGCTGAATTACAAATTATCATAATGAAATTAGTGTCATTGTGTTCTACGTTAATTTCTGATTCCATAAGTGTAAATTTTATTAAGATCGTTGTTGTAATAGCAAAGTTATTGGTCTGACAAAAAATCGGGTTTCAAGTTGTCTAGAAGCCACTTGGTTTCTGCTTCATAATTATTAAAGTGCTACTCATATCGAAAAAGTGTTATTAGCTGAATTTTTCTCTTATTTAGTTGCGCGTTTTAAAAGTTGTTTTATGCACGGAAGTGGCTTAGTTTAATCGCAAATAAATTTTGAATATTACCACGTTGTGATTAATGACAAAATAACTTTAATTTATTTAACGTCTGTTCTACTGTATGAAATGTTTTGAAATTTTAATATGTTTTACTAGATTTTTAGTGCCTTCCGGAAATTTACTTTTTAGTTCGGGAAATTACTGAAAACAGGTAATTAAAAATGTTGAAAGTGCAAGTGTGTTTAACGAAATAATAAAATTTAATTTACACAGCCTGAAACTACTGAATTTAACTTCCTTTCGGATTATTATTATTACAAAATTACTTTAATGCGTCGAAAAGTGTTAGGATTAGTGAAATTATCACGTAACAAAGATTGACTATTTACAACTTGGATAATTATGGATAAACCTATTTCAGGTTAGTTTAAAGGTTCTTTACTATTAAAAAAATGTTTATTTAGAGCTTATATTGTGTGTTGAGCGGCTTTACTGTTTCAAAATCAGCTTTACATTGAGTTAGGTTGCAGTATCGGCTTCTGCATTAAACGTGTTTCTCATATCCTGTAATTGCAAACTGAAAAATTTAATGATTACTAAAAAGCTTACTTCCTTCCTTATGCTCTGTAGCTATGAAAACTAGAATTTACCCAAATTCTAAGGTGCTTACAATTTGCTGCCACCACTCGCTCCATCCATCTCAATCAATAATCCTTTCCTGTCTGTAGACTATTTCTCACCTCAAATTATCTGTGTACCAACTCAAGTTGCCCTATTTTCTACTCTACTTTATAACCAGCTGCTAGCTTTCCCCGAGGCTGAATGGTCACAGGCAAAATTTTTTTAGCAGCATTCTTTTGTTATTTTTCCTTGTTCCATAATCACTGACACCCCAGCAGAAACTAGATACAGCATAGTGAATAAAGGATAAAAAGTGCAAAATTCTGCAGACTGTAGGAGGGCAACCAAAGAGTTCAACAAGACTTCCAGGTGAAGGAATTGTTTATATGTACTTTTGCCCTCATGATTAGAAATGACCACTGGAGTGTGCTTCTGTTTCCTAACAGTAGATTGATCATCAGCTGTCATACAATTATGGATTCACTTTTTATTTAATTAATGATAACATTGAGATTTGACAGATAAGTAGCATAATTGAACATCTTTATGGAATGGTCTAACTTATCTAAACATGCCTACTGGCCTTGCTATAATAATAATAATATATTTCTGTTGCCTACTACAAGTGACTATTGTTACTTATAAGTTTGACAAACTAAGCTCAAGGATGTTTCCATGGAGCTGTAGAATGATGTGGTGATGGAATGAAAAGTAAGTGTATTGAAATATCTGTGACAGAAGATGAACCAGTAACAGCTGGGAAGGTTTAAAAGGCTTGTGTTCAGAATACAGCCTCAGAGTCAGTAAGCTTGTGGGTAACTCAACCCTAAAGACAATTAGTAACAGATTTCCATAATGTATATAAAGAGAGAGGGTTGAGAAAGACCACTAAATTGTTCTGTTCAATTTTCATAAGCCATTAATAATTAAATAATAAGGTAAGGTAAAGGTCACGTGGTCTCTACAGCTCCTGCCACTTCTCGTAGGATTGGCTGAGGTAGAGCTCTGCATTCCCAATACAACCATTGGCACAAGAGTGGATGTGACAGGGTCAGTGCCATGTTCCAGCCATTCTTTACATTCCCATGAAGTTTTCTACACAATACTCATTGGATAGCAGGCTGAGTGGGCCTGGGGAGCTATTCCGGATGTTAAGCTTCTAGGAAAAATCCTCGGCTTTGTCGGGGATCAATTCCTGATCGTCTGGGTTGCAGTCAGACACTCTACCGCATGAGTTATGCATTCACCCATGTTCAAATAATAACTTTGATTGATGAGGCTTCCTGTTGCTTCCTCAGTATGACTATTATTATTATTATTGATTGTTAGGAAACAAAGGTGCTATAAAGCAGATATATCGAACATTTGAAATGAGAATAACCACCAGTTACCAAAGTAGAAGATTGCTCCAGTGTGGGTGGACACACGGAAAAACACAGACACATAAAGCGATGAAATTTTTGGGCTCATAACCATTCTTCAGCAACAGAACAAGATAGCTGTCTTATGAAAGCTGGCAGCTAATATTGCATTCATGTAGGAGCAGATGACAAGAGTATGTACCAAGACTACTGTACTGCTTGTGTTGTGTGCATGTGGAATGGAAGAAGTGAGGATGAAAACTAGTTCAGCCCTAAACCAAGTTTAATTACCCCATCTATGTATGAATAACCTTCGACAATGTTAAATTCTCTCACTCCACACTGTAGCGATTTATTGTAATAATTTTACCGAACAAAAAAGTGTAGTATTTTATAATTGGGATAATTTGGCAAGAGAATGGTGCTACTAAAAATGGATACTCAGGAAGATACTTATTCTCATACTCCAGGTGTTTTGGGACTAAAGACTCCAACATGATGCACGTCATCAACAGTAGAACCACCGCGGCTGAAGAAGAAAACAGAGTCTTGCCGGCAGAATAAATCTATCATTCACAATGTGTACAAATATTTCAAACTTCTTGTGGACAATGATGGTGAAATTTTGTCATCTATATGTACGCTGGTGAGAAAAAGACTTGAAAAATATGGACATACTTGATAGTAATGAAATCAAAACTAGTGATTTGTTACCGCAAAAAACAACCACAGTGCGAAAAAATTTAGGGAATGGACAGGCTATTTGCGCTGCACCTTCTGATGTTGGTTTGAGAACTGTCCAGTGCGTGTGTCGTGAGGGAAAATAACCTACGTTTGTTTCTTGAAAGAAAAATATGAAACAATACAGTACTCTAACAAAGCTTAGCGACTTTGACAGGAACATTGTCAGGAGGACAGTATACGAATTTCACGACAGTGATGAGTGGTAATATATAAACAAATAATTTTGTCATTAATTATGCAAGTTTTTCAGTGCAGAGGATAACAAAATAAAATTTTGATTTTAGTTATAAATATACAAACTGAAAATAAATTAAACACATGGATTTTAGCCACAAATAAAAGAAGATTTTATTTTTTTAATGGCTTAACGTCTCTTAACAGCGAGGTCTTTAGAGACGGGAAAGGATGGGGGGCAAGGAATAGGAAGGAATTCGGCCATGGCCTTTTGAAGGAAGCATCCCGGCACTTCCCTGGAGTGATTTGGGAAACCATGGAAAACCCAAATCTGGATGTCGGAAGGGGGTTCGAACCGCCGTCCTCCCAAATGTGAGGCCAGAACGCTATCCATTACACCACCACTAGGGATTGCAATCCAGCAAAGCGGGATCCCGCAATCCCGCGGGATCCCGCATCATTTGACAGTCTGGCGGATCCCGCACAAAATTAAGCGGATCCGCAATCCGCAAAATCCGGCGGAAACGCGTGTCAGTCTGCGTGACTCGCTGCCCCACTCGGTCTCTGTCGGATGTATTGCACTGTTTGCCTGTACCCTTGCAGTTGGCATTTGACTCGTGGGAACAAGCGTTTGTTTTTGTCAACCTTCGTCATTCGTAAGTAAATAAATACACTTTTACGTATTCATCAAAACTTACGTTTGATTCGAGTACACATTTCTGTAATTTGAGTTATGGTGCGTATTTATTACGATTTTCTAACTATATAATTATTTTTTAAGTGTCGCACACGTTATCTGAACTACACGATTACAGCTTTTTATTCACGGTTTTATTACTCCAATTTTCTGTATTTGCAGATAAAGTAATTGTGACAATGTCTTAATTTGCAGCTGAAAATTTGATTATTCGTTGATATGAAACTAATGTTATCGTAATTTTAACGATCGCGTACCTATTTATTTAACAGCTATCAAAAGGAAATTGTATATCCTTTGACTTATTGTTGTTTTGGCCGCTGCCTCAACGCGTTTCTTTGACGAAAGCCACCAGATTACATGCTTTCGATTAATCCCTCTTCTCCTTGATATTATTTCGACTAAAGGTAAAAAAGATATAATGAAATTTTCACGGGTGTATCAACGAATTGTGTTGTAGGAACACCATACTTCGATGGCTGCCTCTGCCGTCTTCCTCACGTAATTTCGTGTGTTTGCAATGAAATCCGGAGATACAACCTATACGACTTCACTGCAATCATTCGCCGAGAAAGTCTCCTTTCTTACTAAAAAATAATAATTTCCACTCTAAAAACGTCGTTACGCCACATAATTAAATCTGAAATACTTGACAGTTTATGTGTTGGTGAGTAGTTTCTCTTAATAACATTGAATCAACTGTATTATCAATCAAGGAATCAGGAGATATAAAAAGAACTCTGGTTACTTGGCCACTAAGCAACCCATATTTTTAAACCTATGTGATGTATTGTAAGGCACATAATATGACCAAAGACTCAATATTTTCCATTTTTATTATTTATTTAAAAATTGGTTTAGAGTAAAAAACAAAAATGTAAAACCTCGAAATACACTTAAGACACGCTAAAAAGTTTTAATGTCATTTTTCCAATCAAAATATTGTTAACTGCTAATTTTTATCATTTAACATTAACAATTATTTATTAATTTAATTATTATTTAATTTATTAACGTTTTAAGTAACTATGTTTTAAATATATGCGTTAAAAAACTGTTTCTACCAATCCCGCGCGGATCCCGCGGGATTGAATACACTGCGGGATTGCAATCCTTAACCACCACGCTCGGGGTGATAAAAGAAGAAGAGTATTTCAATAAGTTTCCTTAGTCTGTCGAGAATTTTTTTTTCTGTGCAGGTAATAGAATAATAAATAATAGGCCTTTTGAAACATCCAATTATATTAAATGCATCTGCAATGACATAGTTTTCTTAACGAAATGATATGCATCAATATTTTATCACAGAATAGTGATTATAAATTACTTAAAACATGGTACAAACTATTACTACAAGTAAAGAGGTGAATACAACTGTTACGCGCACGGTTTGGCAATGGCGCATTTCACGCCAATTTCAGTTGTTAGAACTCACAAGAACATTGTTATAGTCGACAAACCTGTCTTAATGTTAATCAATTTAGACCTTGATGTTTGATAATTTTAGCAGTGAGCAGAAATAGTGTGGAGAAATTTGCAATTTCTGTTAGAACTGGGCTCCTTCCTTTGCAAAATGATGACTGAAGTGTTACAATTAGTCTATGTTACAGCAATTTGAAAGTATACTAGTTTTGTAATGCTTGTTTTTGCTCAAACACATCGACAAAATGACTGAAGTTCATATGAGGGCAGATATATAAACAATACTCTTTGAATTGGGCATTTTTCATATAACTTCTACACTTTGATAGATGCCATCTACTCCATACCAAACGTTCCATCCCATACAGTCTTGCCATCCATGGAAGTCGCATTTGTTTTGATGCTCATTCCCTCCGTGAATACTCACAGAACCATCCCAAGCCCTTATTTCCTGTTGTTATCCCAGGGATCTTGTACACAAACAGCTCTCCCGTGCGATTACTCTCCCTCCACGTAAACACTCTCACTTGTCTCCTACACAAACCAACCATAGCCCTGCCTTTGTTACCCAGTTCTCTCCTGGCCTCAAGTCCATCAACCATATATTTTCTCCTTTCCAGAAATGCGTACTCTCCTACCCAAAATTCTGCCCAATGCCCCCGTGCATGTTTTAGCAGACCACCCAATCTTAAGATCATCTTAGTCCACAAATACCCTTCGTCAGACTCTCCAAAAGCACCATATAGATCTTATCCTTGAAATAGACCCCACTGTAAAACCTGCAGCATTCTTCCACCCACCACTACATATTCCAATCCCACCACAGGGGAAACTTTCCCCATCATCGGACATGCCACCTGTTCAACAACTTACGTTATATACCAACTAACTTGCTGCCATTGCACTAGTTCCTACATAGGCCTCACCACACAGCAACTCTCAGTTAGAAAGAATGGCCACAAACCTGCAACTTGTACTTTCCCATACCTGAACATGCCAATAGCAACAATTCCAACAACCTCAACAACTGTTTTACTGTGAGAGCAGTCAGAGTTTTCCCTGACAACACCACCGCAGCAGAACTCCGGAGATGGGAACTAGCGTACCAGAATATCCTGGATACCAGACACCCACCTGGCCTTAACCACCATTAAAATCCAACCACTTAACCCATCACCTTTTTTTTCACTAGATAACTTTTCACATCAATACTGTACCCTTGCTACATATGTTCATTTTACCATCGCCTGCAATATGTTATGTCAGACATTGCCTATATATCGATAGTCTACTCCTTAACCATTCCCCGATTACCCAGTTAGTCACTGGATGATGTTCATTGCATACACACATACGGAGCCTAATGCCCCGTTTATCTACCACTGATGAAGGCAGTTGCCGAAATATTGTGTATTTGTTTGTCAGCATAAGTGTTCCTTCTCACCGCAGCCATCCACTTTGGTATGTGGTGGGTTAATTTCCCTGTCCTTCATTATTTATATCACCGGGAAGCCACTTCCATTTTCCTTAGTTTCATTAATGCTTATTATAAATGACCGTATTGTAACTTTTAGATGTTTTAATAATTATGGCCTCCAGGGAATAAGTCTGATTCACTTGCCTTACTCTTTACTGTTCCCAAATAAAGTATGTAATTTCTTATATTTTGACACAGGTTCACTACATCGGATAGATAAGGTTTCCGAAAATTCCAGGATCTTCTTTTAGCAGTGACTAATATTCCTAGCAGCAACTCATGTACGTGTTATATGCTGTTCAACACTCAATGTATCTCCTGTTCACCATGGCAACCCAAACTTACTTTATTTTTTCTTAGAGCAGTCACTATTCAACCACATCCATGTCCAAAATAAAAAAGTAATTTGTCATGAGAAACTACTATTATAATATTCTATCTCAATCCAAAAACTATTTATGTTGTGTCACACATTCTATAATGGTCCGAGAAATCACATGTTGGGTGGGGATGTCATGAGTAGTGAGATTGATGTGCAGTGAGTAGTACAGTGTTAGATCATGGCGTGCATCTCTCAATTGTGTAACTATTCAAATTCTCATGCATGAAACCAACCAAAATTTTGCAGAGATTGAAAGTACAGTTCAGGGATCGCACACTGTCATGGGATTGTGTGTTTGCACGATAAATTCTTTGAAGTTCAAAAAGTACATCCAGTACCGAATAAGCCATGTAACAAGAGTTAGCAAATGCTATGGTCCCATACCTTTTGGGGGGGGGGGGAGGACTTGTGCCTATGCATAAAAATATTTAATCTCAAATGATTTATTTAGGAGTATTGATTTGGCTATCTCTAAATTTGTTCGCATTACGAAAGGTAGTTTTGTAAATTTGGCGATTTATTTTTATGTCCTAAATCTTAATATCTAAAGCAAATCAATGGTCTCTTGTACACATTTGTTTTAGGGATCACGCTTTCTTAATCCAAATCCGAGTAGGGGCCTGATATAGGCCACGACAGCCATCAACTGTCAACGTGCTTGCAACTGTTTCTTTTACTGACATGGCATTTTGTATCATCAATGTAACAAACTACTGCAAACTTTTTGGTGAGGTTAAGCTTGTTTATCACTGCAAAAGATGTGACCAGTCGATATGGGACATGATTCTTCTCCACGAGTACACTTGACCCCTCGCTACAGCTTTCACTCATGCAAAACTGAAAAAAATGAATTGGAAATTATTTGATCATCCTCCCTAAAGCTCTGACCAATTGATTTTCATCTCTTTGGGGCCCATGATCTGATGACAACAATGCAGTGGAGAGCTTATTGTGCAATTGACTACTGATGCAACCCCATTTCTCTTACAACCAATATGCTGCGAAAAGTGAGTTTCCAAAGTTGGAGAATATGTTGAAAAATAGTATGTACTTGATTCATTTGTAAGTATACACTAGCTGAAATTAAAAATGCAACACCCAGACAGGAATGGTGGAATTTCAGGAAACTTTGTAGATATATTCAAGGTCATACCCAGAAGAAATCATAACAAATTTAAATGGACCAGGCTAAGTTTATTATCTTTAGATATAGTTGTTTCTAGGCCTGCATGTCTTGTGCAGGCAGTTGATGCACAGTTTGTGTCGGGTGACCATGTGATCTAATGTGTCTACTCCTGGCATCCCAGACGTGCTCTGTTCGAGACAAATCTAGGGGCAATGCGGTCCAAATTGTGATCATAACCCCCTGCAAGTCTTGTGTTGCGATGGCCACAGTATAAGGATGTGCATTATCCTGTTGGGAGATGCGATTTGGATGGTGAACATGAAGGGTGCAGCAGCCTGTTCAAATAGTGGTTGGCTGCCATCGTGCCTTCAACAGCAATCAACTCAGTCCTGCTGTCAAAACTGATTGCCCCCAAACCATGACACCAGTGGCTGGATCTGTGTGACATTCTGAAATCATAGTAGGGTAAGTTGTTTCTCCACTGTGCCTGTGTACATGTTGTCAATTATCATTTTGCCACAGACATTTGGGATTCATCTCTGAACATAAATGTAAACCATTCATGTGTCCATTTGCGTTTTGCGTTACACCAGGTTAGGCGACGCTGGAACACATTGCATAGGGGTAAGAGAGAGTAACCCAGCTCCAAGCAATTGGTTTACAATTGTCTGGGGAGGGGGGGAGGGTGACTGTATCTGCAACCATTGCTGGGATCTTGCCAGCTGTCATCTGTCTGCCAGCAACAGCCACCCACACAATTTGGGGTCTTTACATGCTGTTGTCTTTCTGTATTGACCTGTGCCTGCTTCTGGAGTACTACAGCCTTTTTTCATAAACCGTGTAACAAGTCGATATACTGACATTGCACTATGGCCAATCCTTCGGGAGATTTCATTATATGATGCACCAATTTCAAATATGCCAACTCTCCAAACTCTCTCACAGTTAGACATTTGGGTGTAGAAGGTCATCACTCTTTAACTTGGCATACTTGGGCAAAAAGAACTTGTGGTAAAAAAAGTGCAGTGTTACACCACACTGTTCACATCCTATATGATATAAAAAATGCTAGAATACTATTAAATGTAAAACTTAAAATTTTTAATACTAGGTGCCAAATTTCATTCATTTATCACAACTCCATTTGGGTGCTGCACTTTTAATTTCTGTCAGTGTATATACAATTACAAATTAGGATGGTGAAAATCCTCTGATATTAAATCTGACCTGCGTCAGATCTACCAGCGTGTTCGAAAGTGGAAATAGTACCTGTTTCGGCCTTCATATTGGAATTCCAATAAAAAAAAAAAAGGTTTAATCGTGAATATCTCTGAAAGCAAGGCTTGTGTCGACAAATAAGTTTTAGTATGGTATTCCTCGGTATCGAATACATCTTTTGAAAGTAATTTTATTCCCTGACTGTGTTTAATTTAGCTGTAGAAAATTAATATAGGCCTGCAACGTGTGAATTCAGATGCAGTGTCTTTTAAAAATTCCTGTCAAACTTTATTTACTGTACAGAAATTCTCGAAAAGTTTCACACAATGTTCAGAAAGAATTTAAGTTGTAAGAACCATATCGTTTACTATCCGAAATGCTTTAATTGTGTTGTATTTAATTTTTGAAAGTGCCGGTTGATAAAAAATTTGTGTTTTCTTACTTTAAATGGTTTTAAACTATGTATTTCAAGTTAAATATTGCAAAATTCTGTTTCTGTTATTTAGTTATTATTATCAATGCTTTTTACTGCGTTGAAAACTGTTGTAAAATGACGATGTTGTCACGTAACAAAAATCGAGAGTTTACCAGCTGAACTATTAAGGATTGCAATGATTTAAGCGAGTTTAACAGTTGTTTTCTATTATTAACTGTCTGTTTAGAGCTGGTATTACATGTTGAGTTACTTTTATGATTTTAAATCGCCCTATATTTGGCAATGAGCTGCAGTATCGGCTTCTATAGGATTCCCAACCCCCATATACTGTAGTGACAAGGTTTAAATTTTTACAAGTTCTGAGGAGTTTACACCATCTCCTATACCCCGTAGCCAAGAAGTGTAGAATTTAACAAATTCTGAGGTGCTTACAAATTGCTTAAAAACTACTTTCATTTTTACAGATCTTATGAAGCAATAAACACAACACTGCAATGTTGAACACTTACCATCAGGTTCAAGCACATCAACCTGTCTTAATGACTCTTCATTGATGTCAATGGTAGTAAGAAGTTGCAGCAGTTCCTGGCCCACAGAAGGACGACAGTGCAGAGTGTCACGATGATTCTCATAGTACTGACGGGCCTCCTCTAGTCTACTTTTGTACCCTTTTGAACCTTCCAATTCATTCTAAAAGGAAAACTCTGGAGTTAATACAGATATTCAAGTACTGAACCCATCATGCAAAATGATTTTTGTTTTTATTATTTACTCTGATATTATTTATTTATTGATTTTTTTGTGCTTACAGCAAATATATTCATTTATTCATATTTCTTTCTTTACGAATATAAATTAGTTCAAAATATGGGAAAGCAAAATATAAATTTATTGTTACATTTCTTTAGTTTTACAACAGTGCAAGAATCACAAGTTTTGAATTTACTTGACTGTTCATGTAACAATATGAAAAAAATGAACATTTATATACCATACTCTTGCTAAGCAGAAATATGATTTTCATCATATCAAAAAATTACTTTTAACATTGCAATTCTTTGAGCATCAAAAAGTAAGTTAGCTGACATGACTGTGATTGATACATCAATTGAGCAAACCTCAAAGTAACCATGGTTCTTGAGACTTTCAAGAAAGTTGTTCCAACTGCGACTGTTGAAAACATCTCCTCCTATTTCTGATTCACTTAGTGGTTTGGACTGAGATGCCAGGATCTCAAAACCACAGGCCTGAGCAGAAAAAACAAAGTAGAGAACAGTTGAATATTAGTAATTACAAAGTTTACTACAAATTGTAAAAAAACAATCATGTAATACTTAGTGGTATTTTATTTAAACTACGCCATTTCTGTGGGATTTCCCTACTTTCTGTACAGGAATTTACAGGAGTAGCTCAAAAAGCTCCCACCATTTCTCCCTATTCTTGTTTTCTTGGTTTGTGTGATAGTCTACATTTGAATGAAACCCATAAGAGATTTTTATTTTTATTTTGCGATGTAATGATTCATTTGGTTGGGGCTTGTTATGCTTATTGGGTATTGTAAACTACAAACATGACAAATGCTATTAAAAATGCTTAGAGATTAGCATTTAAAAAGAGTTTACAAATTTCTACACTTGGTTCTTTCCCTCTGCAAAATACAATATTCTTAGATATTGTACCCACATGGGAACTACAAGGCAAAATAGTCTGGTTTCAAATAAATACATGGAGAATAATTTAAAGTTCATTGTCTTTTAATCTTCAAGAAAACTTTTAAAAACAAATTCATACAAAAACTTCTCTATCAATTTATCTTTGATCTATTGTTTAACATACAGATTGTATGTTAACCTTTGAAGAAAATATTATACACAATATATTCATTCCATTTAAATATCCCCAAATATGTCCCAAAAGGTTATGAAAGTTCAATAAACAATTCTGTAATATCAGTCCAAATCATCGAATTAAGAAATATTTAGACAAGGCAGCTTGTCAGCCAGTGGCGTAGCTAGGTCAACAAGGGCCCCGGTGCAAAAAATTTATTTTGGGCTCTCAGGCCAGACGGGCGATTTTTTTTTGCATTTTGTGCTGGTAGGGCCCCCCCCCCCCCCCGAGCAGCGAGGGCCCTTAGTGAGGGGCTCCTGTGTTCTCAGGTGCTCCTTAGACGACGGTAGAGCTAAAAAATAAAAAGGTCGCCAATTTGCCGTGAAGGCTCGTGGGCCCTCTAAACTGCGCTTGAGGGCCCCTTGAGGTATGCTTGGGGGCTCCCCTGACCGTGAGGGCCCCGGTGCACTGCACCACCTAGCCCCATAGTAGCTACGCCCCTGTTGTCAGCCCACTGTAGCCCAACGAAACTTCTGTCCTCATGGCTCACATCATCAAACTAAACCTGTGCCATATGCATCGATACATCAAAGCAGTAAACACTAGAGCCTACACCCCTCTACCTCTGGTAAATATTTATAATCTCCATCACACCTGGGTACTTCCAGCCTGTTTCCTTCCAGAATTTTTGAGATTGTTTTATGTCACATCATCAGTTCTGTCCAGGAACATTTCCAAACTCTTTAACTGGTCCCAAATTTTAGTATGCCATAGATTTAAATATTTAAAAAAATTTATCTTCTGATGCTTCTCCAAAAATTAACTACATTGTAGCAATGAAAATTAATTAAAGCAATTAAATACCAATTTCTCTTTCACAATAGCAAAGATTACTTTCTAATTCTAGTTTATGTGAATATCTACTTACCTCCTGTACAAAACCATAATTCTGAAATATCTACTCAAATCACATTTTGCATCACAATGTGTCTACTTTGAAATGAAATATTTACTGTTTCCCCTTTAGAGTCTTAAACAAACCTTATTATTTTAAAACACCCTGTCCATTCTGAAATTCATATTGCATTATATTATCACTGACTATAAAATTCATCTTTTTACTTTTAAATCAATTCCAATACATCTAACTGTTATAGTAATATTATTCCAAATAAGAACCCATTTATTTTTAATTTAGCATTTTCTCATTTAATGCTTTTAATTTTGAGTTAAGTGCAATTTTATGTAGTGATGTTAGGATTAAAATTCCTTTGATTTTAATTTTTTTTTACTAATAGTCAGTTTTTTTTTTCTGCTGGAACTTCGAACTAAGGTTCTTTAGCATTTAAAACATCATATGATAACTATTTTCTCTTTATTTAACTGAGTAAATCTAGTTTCTTTTAATCTTTAAATTTGTATTGTTTGCATTGCTAATGATGTCAAACATGCTAGCTATTCTTCCCTTTAATATGTTATATGTTAAAATGCTTGTATTTACACTTAGAAGCTGTTGTAACCTCTAACAGGCATTCACTATTTTACTTTACTTCACTACACGATTTCGAATTTACTTTCTCCGGTTCAAATTAAAGCTGGTATGCATTACTATGTTACTAATTGTCAAGATACGAAATTTCAATTTGTATGTCTTGGCAACAGCCTTCTCATTAATATACAAGTCATGAAATTTGCAGACTAGTCTTGTATAACAATTTCTGGTTTTGGCTAAACAGACATGTTAATCTTTTATATATTATCGACAAAAATAATTATCCTTGCGTTTTCGGTAACAATGGAGTGCTGCAAGGCGATAATTATGTGGAAAGGAAAGATAAACTATACCCAACATTCACCAAAGTTAAAGGGAAGAAGGCAGCAGCAACACGAAATAATAAACAAACACAAAAAATTATAATATTTTGGGGCTAATACTTTTTTTTTCTGTCATCAGTCTTTCGACTGGTTTGATGCAATCCTCCATCCTTTTCTATCTTGTGCTAAACTCTTCATCTCTACATACCCCTTACAACCAACGTCTTCAATTATCAGCTTCATATATTGCAATCTCTGTCTTCCTCTACAGTTCTTACCTTCGACTTTCCTTCCACTATCAAAATTACCAATCCACCATGTCTCAAAATATGACCTGCCAGCCTGTCTCTTCCTTCTGTAAGCTTCTTCCACAAACTTCTTTCCTCACCCATAATTTCCAAAACTCATTCATTTCGTACTTTGCCTGTCTACTTAATTTTCAGCATTCTTCTGTAGCACCACATTTCAAATGCTTCAATTTTCTTACTTTCTGGGATTCCTAAAGTCCATGTTTCGCTACCATGAAGTGCTGTGCTCCACACATAGAGTTTTAAAAACTTCTTTCTAATTCTTAGATCAATGTTTGAAACTAAAAGATTTCTTTTTTTCATGAAGGCTAGGGATGGCGATCTGAGATTGATTAATCGAAGAATCGATCTTTTGGACCCAAAAAAATCGATTTATAGTACTGAATCGATCTAGTGAATCGATATTTCACCCGTGAAAATCGAATGTGAAAAAACCACATTCTACTTGTAATGCACTTGCACATGAAAGTCAGCGTTTACACAAAGAAATTAAACATTATTTATTGCAAGCAGTTGTGTACCTGAAGTATGATCATATACTTTACTGGCAAGAACAAAAAAAAAATCAATTTACCGTCACTTTTACTCAACATCCAAGACGTATATCTGTACAGTGGGATCATCAGCACCTTGCGAGCGCCTTTTTTTTTAATTATTATTGCCGGCAATATCGCAAGTGATGAGCGGAACTGCATGGATCCTATTAGAACATTCACACAGTCACGACAGCATCCAAATCTCAAGGAAGATCACAACCTTTGTCTCTAGGCTTAAATTCAACCACGGACGCTTCGCGAGCCACCTCCCCCATTTGTGACTGTGATGGCATTAGTGTCGAGAACATGGATCATATATTTCTTGCCTGTGGACACCGCTGGACAGAGCAACTGAATTAATAGAAGAGCTGACTAAACACGGGGTGGAATTCCCTTCCAAGATGCAGACCCTTCTCCACGAAGATAGGGCGGAAATCTTCATGATTCTTGTCAATTTTGCAATAAGAAACAACATAGAAATATGACATTCACATTTCTAAACCCCACATTACATTTAAAGGTAACTACTGTTCTTTTGAGATAACCAGTCTGCTGACTTCTGTACCCAAAGGCTGTATATTTTATACTGTTGCTTAAGTGTACATGTAACCACCGGAACAAGCTAGAAAACTAGTATGCTGAATTTTGTACTTACATGATGCATATTATATACTGTATTTTAAGGGGTAAATATTTCGTGTAAAAACGGTATCTTATGAATTTCATATTGTATTTTATTACACTATTGTATCATATTGTATTATTGTGCTTTATATTATATTTATGGTTATATTGTATTATATTGTGTTATATTGAGCATGTGTTTTATGATGTCCAGTAGAGGAACGTATAACAAAGAAAACCAGACGTCAGAACTATTCAAAATCCACATGTATAAATAACCAAGCTGGCTGTATGGTTTGTACCAAAGGCCAAATAAACAAAAACAAATAAAATCCTATTAGACTGGACAGACTGTTGTTCCTGAAAAGCTTGGATATTAAGCACTGGGAACTGCAAACTATATCATTTCAAAACTGTTTTATGTAACCAACAAAGTTGTGACATAAATGTCTCTTTGTATACCTGATACTTTAATTTAGTTGCAAAACAAATTTTTAATTAGTTTAAAAATGATAAAAGATCGATTATTATAGTGTCCTTTTTGTTTTCCATGATTTGAATTGTATTAAAAGTATGAACACGAAAAAAAAAAAAATATTCGAAAAAGATCGATTTTTAGAAAATCGATCTTTAGACTTCGATTTTTTTGTGAATCGATTTATCAAACTTCGATTCGAATCGATTCAGAAATCGATCTTTTTCGGAGAGAATCGCCATCCCTAATGAAGGCTCTTTTTCTAGTGCTATTCTGCTTTTAACATCATTCCTGCTTTGGCCATGGGTTGTAAGTTTGCTTCCCAAATAGCAGAATTCACTTACTTCTCCTATTGCATCTGATACTATTTTTATAATTAATCTACTGTGATTGGTATCATTTCTGCTACATTTCATCACTTCTGTCTTTCTTTGATTTATATTCAGTCCAAAATCTTCCTTCAGTATGTTGTTCATGCCATTCAGTAACTTCTTAGTATCCTCAGTCTGTTCTGCTAACAATACAATGTCATCAGAAAATGATAGTGTACTGATTCCCCAAACTTCCTGTGACATTGGCATATACACTTGTAGTGATGTGGTTGGGATGGGCTTAGTATCTAACCTCATCAAAATAATCCTGTCACCAAACTGTTCATAATAATTCGCCTGTTTCCCTACTGTCTTATTCATTACAAATCCTACACCAGTGACTCCATTGACAGTTTTGTGTGCTAATTACTCTTTGTTCCCCAGACCAGAAATCCTGTTTATCCTTCCAATTAATCTAAAAAATCCTGACGACATCTAACTTGCAGAATTTTCAGATTGTGAAATTGGATCAAATAGTAGAACAGGGAAGGACATGTGAGCTCTCAGTGTCAAGAAAACAATCAAAAACATTTAACATTTCTTACTTGGAATCAGGAAAAGTTACAGTAGCCACCAAAATGTCATACACAACTTTTAATGAAACCAGTAAAAATGGCTTCCAGCAATACAAAAATTTAAACATTTACAGAAATTAGATATTTTTTTCATTAAATGTATTACCTGAGCTAAACACTTTGACAGTATAAATGAATGCAAACACAAAAGAATGAGTTCCCCAACAAACATAACAAATTTCATTTTGTGTAATAACAATAATTTTAAACCAATTTTTTTTTTTAAATCTGTTGATACTTGTAAATTAATTTGAAGAACTGATATGCACTGCAAAGTAAAGCTACTATTTTTATATAGCCACATTCTAAAATACAGAAATATTTAATAAAACGCTACTCACTATTTTAACACCAAGGGAATGTGCCTTAAAGTCTGGGCTGTTCGGTGGAGGAAGATTCCATCCAACTCGTCTGTCGGGTAAATATTGTTGATGTAACAGCATAGCATAAAGGCATCGTGTCATTACTACACTTGCCAAAACACGATTTTCTGGTGGGAAATAACGCATTTTTTCGGCATGCCTGCAAGTGATATAGAAGTGCATAATTAATACTGACAGTAATAAATGTTCTTAGTATTTATTACTGAAAGAAAAAAATCAAAGTAGTTTTCTTCTCTCACCAGCTAATAGTATGGATAAATACATTTATGTACACTACCAACGATATTGATAACAGAAATTTTTTAAACATATAATCTGCTTATTAATAACAGTCTGCAAAGAAAGAACCCAGAAAATCAATCTTATTTTGGAAATTTGATAAACTGGAAATGAAATATGACTAACAACACTAGGGAACACAGATTTGTAAATACGAGTGGTAAAGCAGAGCCGAAAGTCACCAAACATATTTGATATATTTCTAATAAACTTTGTAAATGAAGGAATAAGTGATCACAAAGCAGCTCTCATGGATATTAGAGAATTCAGTAAACCAGTGGCCAAAGAGAAGGTGATAAAAGATACAGGTAGAAAACTGAAGCGATATAAGGTGAAGCTTCAATACATGGAAGGAAAGCACAATGCAGAAATAAAAGTGGGAGATGGTATGAAATTAGGAACAAATGCTTCTTCAAAAACCAAAAACATACAGAACCTACATACTGTAATAGGGAGATGAAAAGAAACCACAACAGAGTTAAGAGACAGCAAGGTAGCAGAAAACACTTAAAACAACTAATCAAGGAATTAATAGTAGCAAAGAGGGAAGCTAAAGGTGAGCTAATGAAGACTATTATAGTTCCATTGAGGCTACTGAATGATGCATCTAGAAATTTCTATAGCAGTGTTAGAAAAATGAGGCACAGGGAAAGTATTCAGGTAACTGTAGGTAAGGATGGATAAGAAGTTACTTGAGGTCTTGTAGGATAACAGACAGATTATCCTAGAATGACATTACATATTTTAATGTATAATATATCTTTGAATTTTGGGGTTCCTTGGAAAGGGCCAGTGGGTTTTACTCTTGGGAAGTTTCCATAGCAAAGTTTAATAAGATATGGGTTGCCTAGGTTGGTTGGCTGATGAATGCTGGAAAGATCAGTCATCTTATGGTATCGTGATAATGAAAATAACAAGAGCCATAACGAGAACTTGTATATCAGAAGTCCGATTTTGTAATTAATGTGCTGTTGTGTTGGAGTTCATTAAAAGTGCTTAAAACTTACAAAGTATATGACTTATCAACTTGCAACAGTATCTCCATTTTGACAGTTCCCATCCGTATCATACCAAACATTCCCTTTCGTACAGTATTGGCATTCGAGGCAGTTGTATGCTACAACCAGAAATCCCTAAGGGAGTATTCAGACAACATCTCACAAGCATTGGTATCCCGCAACTATCCCCCTGCTGTGGTTCACAAGCAACTCCCACAAACCACATTACAACCTGCTCAGCCTATTGACTAACCCAAACCCCTCAAAACCAACCATAGTCCAGTCCTGGTTACACAATACTTCCCTGGCCTTGACTCTATCAATAGAATACTTTGGCAGGGATATTATTTCCTGCTAACATACCCCAAAATGAGTTCCATTCTTCCAAAAATCCACCCTGTCCCTCCCAGCACTTGTTTCAGCAGGCCTTCCAACCTCAGCCAACTCGTAGTCCACAGTCTTCCTCGTCCCATCAGACAGCCCCAAGGTTTTTTCCCATGCAATAGACCCGCTGTAAGATGTGCGACAGACATCGTGCCTCCACCACTTTCACCAACCTTATCATTGCCAAGAGCTTTCCTATCATAGGACACACCACCTGTAAACCCCCCTCCCCCCTTCTGTAATATACCAGCTAACCTGCAAACACTGCCTGGCTTCCCATATAGATTTGACAACCAATCCATTAGCTATAAGAATGAATGGCCACTGACAAACAGTATTCACTCGGAAACCGAAACATCCAGTGCAAATCTCCCATGACACCAATAATTTTAATTCTTGTTTCATGGTCCATGCTATCACAGTCCTCCCAAACAGCAACAGCTCTTCTGAACTCAGAATGTGGGTGCTATCCTACCAATACAAACCGGGCACAAGGCAACCTCCTGCTCTCAATTTCAGATAATACCCAGTCAGTACTTTTCCTTCCCTCTATCCTCTCCTCGCCTCCACCACCACATACCAGAGGTGATGTTTAACTTCATAAATTATTTAATTTTTTATACTTATTCTATTTCTCTTTTGTTTACTCAGATTTATGTTGTGAAGATTTTACCGTGTTATTCTGCTCTTTTTGAAACATTTTGCATTGCTCAGGTACTAGCTGTCCTCTGTTTGAATTCACCCCCACCACATTCATCACTAACAGTCATTCTGTGAGAAAGTCTCCTACAGCATCTACCCTCCATAATGTTCTTCTGTTGGCAAAGGGCTAAGACCCGAAATATTCAATGCCATTCGTGTTCTTGTCTCTGTTATGTGTTCACAGTAGGGGTGTTACGAATATTCGCATCCGCATCCGCAAATGCAGAATATTCGCATTAATTCAGACATCTGCATCCGCATTCGCATCAATCAATGCGGAGTTTTAACGGATGCACATTCTCATCAACAAGTAACTACATGTAAAGAAAGTGGGCGGAACCAGAGTGGCACGTGCTTCGCTTTTGTTTTGGTAATTGCTAATTTCATTCGGTAACTGACGAATAGGAAGGCACACATTGGTAACAAGATCCTACAGGTTTTGTTTGTTATGTTTTTTATCATTATCAATAAATTATAGTTACAGTGAGGGTTTACTGTGTACTTCATAGTTTTTTGCGTGTTTAATGAATATTTTGATATAAATATTAAGTGAAATGTCGCTACCAATAAAAAGCAGTATCTGGACTTATTTTACAATAGACAAATATGATCCGGAGAAGTCAGAGTGTAAGATATGTAATAAAAGTTACTCGCAGAAGGGACGCACTACTACTTCCTTGAAAAATCACCTGAAATCAATACACCCGGAGGAGTTTTGTTTATTCCAAAGTGTGATTTAAGAAAATGAATTGAAGAAAAAAATTGATGAAGCAGGTATGTATCGAAAATATCGGAATATCGGATTTACAATCATGTTTTACAAACTTAGTTACGGTTAGATAAATTGATTTAATTTCATAAATAATTTACTGTTTTCATTTCAAATCATGATCATTATACTTGGTGCTAAAAGGGCCAATATCTACAAAACCTTCCTTACTTTATTATATTGTAGTGTGACTAAAATATATTGTTGTTATTGGTCACATGATTTTATGTTACTTTCTATAATAAATTTAAAATAAAAAAAGGTATTATCGAAAATATTCACTTCTTAAGCTTTTTTAGCACTAACAAGAATCCAAAGTTAGTTTCAAATTATGTTTAAAATTAAATGCTTAAGTCTTGTTTCAATTCTAACTTTATTGTTAGCAAATTATAGCCCTTTTAACACTTAAGTATTTGAAAGCGCACACCACATTGGCCTTTTTTATTTTTTAAAATTTCAATTATAATGCGTATTATTTACTTTTAGTATTTTTTACATTGAATTTTGATAGGTATACTTATTTTTTTATTTAGTAGATGGTTTGTGTATATTATGTTGTATTGTTTTGCAGGTACAATTTTACTCCGTTGCAACAAGCCAAGAAACAGCTTTCGGTAGAGGAAGTACTACAAAAAGAAGAGAACTAACAATCCTAATTCAAAAAAGATTGACAAACTCATTGGCGAAATGATAGCACTTCAAAATTTACCTTTTAACTTTGTGGAGAGACTTGGATTTCGTCGTCTCATACAAGAGTTAGCACCAAAATATAATTTTAGAGGACGAAATTTTTTTACTGATTTCATGTGCAATGAGCTATACATAAAACTTGCTGGAAAGGTTAAAGAACTAATTGAAGAATATGATTACATGTCGTTCACTACTGATATTTGGACAGATCCCAGCTCAGGTATTTCTTTGCTTAGCCTAACTTGCCGCGGAGCATCAGAAAACTTTGAACGATCGTCAGTTGTGTTAAAATGCGAGTCTTTTGATGACCGCCATACAGGTGATATCATTGCAGAAAAATTTAACACAATGCTTGCTGAATGGAATATTTCAAATGAAAAAGTGCATTGCATGATACGAGATGAAGGCTCTAACATGAAAAGAGGAATGCGATTAGCATTGCTACATGATTTAGATTGTACCGTTCATAAGTTGCAAATTGTTATTCGGCATGGTTTACGATCACAGGAAAGCATAAAAGACGTCAAACAAAAATGTAATAAAATTACTACTCATTTTAACCATTCAACCATTGCTCAAAAGCAACTTGAAAAAATTCAGGACAGACTTAATCAACCGCATCTTAAAGTATTAGAGGATTGTGTGACGCGCTGGAACAACACGTTCTACATGTTTGAGCGTTTTTTGAAGATAAAATGACAATAACATTGAATCAATTTTGCCTGAAGAGTGGAAAATAATAGAATGCTGTCTTGATGTATTGAAACTGTCTGAAGAAGCCACTCGTGAAATGAGCAGTTCTCAGGCACTCATATCATCTGTGATTCCTTTCATACGAATGCTTCTGAAAAAACTTGACGACTATTTAACAAAACCACGAGAAAGTGATGCTATTCGGTTGGCAGTCTCTAATCTGAAATCACGATTTTCAGCGAAATTTTCTTCTTTAGAAGATAACAACTTATATGCAATTTACACATATTTAGATCCTCGCTATAAACCAGTCGCCGAAGAAAAAATAAAAGATGAAATAATAAAGATGGTAAATGACCATGTTGTCACTGCTTCTCCTATGTCGCCGGCGGAAAAACCAAAAAGAATGAAAATGGGAGATTCTCTCGATCCTGAACCAAGAACGTTTTGTATGGGTAAGAAGACTTGCTTAAAAAGCGATCTTGCCATGATGTTAGATTCATCGAGCGAAGATGAAGGTGAAGGAGAACTGGACCACAATAGCCCTGACGCTCTTCTCCACAAAGAATTAGTTATTTATCGTAACAAAGAAAGACAGGATTTAGATGAAAATCCACTTAATTGGTGGAAAGTTAACCGTTGTGAATTTAAAATTCTCACCAAATTAGCATGCACGTATTTATCACCTCTACCAGCCACTGTTCCCAGCGAACAACTATTTAGTGGAGCTGGGTTAATATATAATCCACTAAGAAACAGGTTGGAAGCTGAGAAGGCTGAAATATTGCTATTTATTAAATATAATTCACCAATTTTTAAGTTTAATTATTAAACAAAGATTTTTTATTATGAAACTCGAAGCTTAAAATTGTGTCATAAGTAAAACTAAAAACTTGTGTAATTTTGTTCTATAAATATGATTAAATAAATAAAAAGTTAAAATTAAATTGATTTTCAGTTATTTATGCACTAAAAATTTAAATAATTATCCTTTTAAAATCCCAAAATCCACATCCGCATCGAATCCGCATCTGTGGATGTGAACTTCTAATAATCTGCATCCGCATCTGCATCCGCGGATGTCTAAATTTTTGCATCCGTAACAACCCTGGTTCACAGCATGCAACCATCATCTAAGGTAAGTGGTGGTTCATTTCACAATATTATTTTGTAATTCCTATATATATATATATATATATATAAAATTAAGGAAGGATAGGGAAATATGACCCAGCACTTACCACAGATGAAGGCGGCTGGGACGACGAACAAAAAACAAACACAAGAGAAGTGCAATATTTCGGCCTACAGCAGCCTTAAACGTGCAGAAGGTGAAGCCCCAGGCGGCTGTCAATGTGTACACATAGACAGCCGACTGGGGCTTCACCTTCTGCACGTTTAAGGCTGCTGTAGGCCGAAATATTGCACTTCTCTTGTGTTTGTTTTTTGTTCGTCATCCCAGCCGCCTTCATCTGTGGTAAGTGCTGGGTCATATTTCCCTATCCTTCCTTAATTTTATTGCCTTAAAGCTTTTTCCTGCTCATTGTTATTATATATATATATATATATATACTGAGCTCCACACACTCTCCAATGATTTTATGCCATGATAAGTGTCATCTAAAAAAAAATTTGCATCAGACAAAATTTTTGATTTTGAAGTATGTGGAAGTCTGAGTGGTCCAAATGTAGTTACATGAGGATTGCAGAACCAAGTTATGAATTGCAGTCATGATTGTGAGAGACTTAGAACTGAGTATTGTCCTGATGAAGCAGCATCTGCTTTTACTACTTACCTTTTTAACATGATAGCTACTTGTAGCTGCTTAACAAAGTTAGCATGACTCAGTGATGGATTCACCCTTTACTATGAAATCTAGAACACCAAAAAATAAACACTATTACTTTCCCTAAAGAACAGCCTTGGCTTTTCTGCAGGGGAAGCAATTCCTCTGCTATAACTGTGGCTCTGATTCTGGTAATGGATCCATGTCTCATCCATAGTCATAAGTTGTTCAACAAAATCTAGTAGATTGACTACAAAGATAGACAGATTTTCGACAGGCACTTGCCTCCACACTGACTTTTGAATTACTGTCAGAAGTTTTGGCAACCCAATGGGTGTAAACGTTTCTCACATCCAAGTACTCTGTCAGTCCAAACTACTGTTGTTCAAGTGTCAGGTATTGGTGAAACTTATCTTTTATTTTAAGAACAGATGTTAAACAAAATCTGTTAAAATTAGATGCACCGTCAATGGTATGTCACAAGCATCACATTCTAGTTGAACCTCCTTGATGGAAACTTAGGGTAATAGTACAAGACCCTATGAGGAAGCAAATAAGGAGCATCTGATCCCTCCTCGCTCAAAGAGCTGTTTCGTGGTTGCGTGGTCATTTTGATCAGCCAGAGCTTGCTATGTTTGATCTCCAGCCTTTGTCAAACCTCAAAAGATATTTTTTTCGATGCCCAAGTAAGGGCAGATGTTAGGATTAGAAAAAATTGATGCTGACGATATTACAGGCTAACTTGACAGCTCCATCTGCTGCCTCGATCCACACATAGCCGGGAATCCAGCAGAATAAAACCTACTTTCTGGGAGGGTGGAGGGCATCCTGTACCCCTGAACTAATCAGTCTGCTGGGTATATGTTTCCCAGTGCCTGTATGCAGCTGAATGTGCTTGTGCACATGCATGTGGAGTACTTCATGTTACAACTTACTATCATAGGCTAAATTGATTTCAATAAAGTGTAGCACTCTGCTGTACATATAGTGCATCAAATACTCAGCTTGTATTTGTAAGTTGCTTGAGGAACTACAGATCATTCTAATTGATCAGCCTTTCACCCACTGGCATATAACAAGGATGATGATTTAACACGTCACTATAAAAATATTGTCAGCAGTAGACAACTTGTTGTACCGTGACAGGTCTAAAATAATTCTGGGCCTCTTTAAAAGCCAGGGAGGAGATTTGCACCAACTCTGGCGATAAACAGTAATTCATAATGATATTCTTCTGAAAAGGCCTCTATATGGCAGCTGAAATGTTTGTTAGCTCTATGAAGTGGTATCATCACAGCATTGTAAATGGGACTGCCATGTGTTGATGTTATGTGAATAAATTGTAGCACCATAAGGAGATGCCGTTGGGTGGTGAGTGGTGGTTCACTAGGCTCTGCACTAGCACTGGGAATAGGTATGTTGAGGTCATGAGAGGTGGGGACAAAGAATGGATAGGAATTAAATCATGATCTTTTGAAGGAGCCAGAATTCACCTGGAGCGATTTAAACAAATGAAAATTGAAGTTTAGATGGCTGGACAGGGATTTGAACCAACATCCCCCAGAAGCCAGGTCCAAGCTTTACCGCTCACCCACTTGGCTAGGTGAGGCTTAGATGTGATAATCAGCTGAGCCTCTTATTAAAAAGGAAGCCCAGAAAGCTGACAGTTTCATTAACATTTAAAACGGTGTTTCTCAAGTTCATACAAGGTTCTGCTCAAAGACTACAACTATGAATATTTACTCCACAAAAAATAAAAATATCAGAACTTACTAGACATTCATTTAGCCTGTTTAATGCCTTTCAGTAGGTCATATACTAGATGATGAATAACAAATAGGTAAGTTATCTTCCAAATAAGGAGTCTCATGCAGAACTCTTAATTACTGAAGAAACACCGTTGTTAGCTGCAGCAAAAATGATCATGCTTAAAACTGACCCTTCCAGTATACCACTCTCCTGGATAAAAAAGTCTGATATTTCACAACCCTCTTGGTATTGGATGCGAAGCCATGATAAAAATGACTGCAAAAAATGGGGAGGGAGGTTCCCCTAAAAATTCATTCACACAGCTGCTTCAAAATTCTAAGACCTTATCTATACCAGGGCACCACCCTCTTCCCCTTGGGCTTGGAAACCACCCCTAAAGATGGATGAATCAGAAACGACCAACGGCATGGGGATGTAGAAGTCAACAGGAAGCCACTGCATTAAAGAGCCAAAAAGTATCCCAAGGATATGTAATCCTCTCAAAATACATGATGGGTTCTTCCTGGGGAAAATATTCTGGAGGTAAAATAGTCCCCCTATCAGATCTCTGGGTGGAGACTTCTCAGGGAAGAGTCACCAGAATAGATAGAAACATTCAACAAGTCTGTGTGTGGAAGTCTAAATAGGGCAGGTAGATTAGAATACTTAAATAGGGAGATGGAATGAAGTATAGATGTCATTTGGATTAGTGATATTTAAGTGGGAGGATGAACAGGATTTCTGGTCTGCGGAAACACATTAATAGTGCACAAGCTGTCAGTGGAGTTACTGGTGTAGGATTTATGATGAACAAGAGAGTATAGGAACACGTGAGTTATTATGAACGGTTTTGTGTTAGGGTTATTTTGATGAGGGTAGTAAGTTAGTGCAAGTGTATAAGCCAACATAACAGGAAGATGATGAACCAATAGAGAAAACCATGGGTGATTGAAATGTGATAGTGGGAGGAGGTAAAGAGGGGAATACTGTACGAAGTTTCGGTCTAGAAGAAAGAAATGAGCAAGGAAGCATGTTCTTAGAATTTTGTAAATAATATAAACTAGTCATAGGGAACACACTATTTAAGAACCAAGCACAAAGGAAATACACCTGGAAACATCTGGGGATACAGGTAGATATCAGCTAGATTATAGCATAGTCAAACAAAGATTCGAATCAAGATCTAGACTGTAAAGCATACCCAGGGGCTAACAAATACTCCGGCCACAATATGCAGGCTGAAATTCGAGAGAATAAAGAAGTAATACAAGCATAACAGACTGGAAGTGAACAAACTGAAACAATCTAACATAACAGAAAAATTTGCAGAGACAGCAGACGTAGGTTTAAAAAATAACTCTGAAAGGAGTTCAACAGAGGACGAATGGAATCCACTGAAAAGATTTTTTTTTTTTTTTTATCTGCTTAACGTCTCTCTAACAGTGAGGTCTTTTGAGATGGGAAAGGATGGGGGGCAAGGAATGGGAAGGAATTTGACCATGGCCTTTTAAAGGAAGCATCCCGGCATTTGCCTGGAGTGATTTGGGAAACCATGGAAAACCCAAATCTGGATGCCCGAACGGGGATTCGAACTGCCGTCCTCCCAAATGCGAGGCCAGAATGATAGCCGTTACACCACCATGCTTGATCACTGAAAAGAGAAACAATCAAAGTTGGTAAAAAAATTAGACTTCAGAGAAAAAAGCCACAAGAAAACCTTTGATCACAAAAGATATTTTGGAGTTGATAGATCATAGAAGAATGAGGTGGTGAGGATAGAGCTGCAAGAGAGGAGTAGAGACATTTTAGAAATCAAATAAACAGGAAATGCTAAAAAGTGAAAGAACAGTGGCTGCAAGAAAAGTGTGAAGAATTAGAATAGGAAATGGTCGTAGATTTGGCTTATAGAAAGATCAAACAAAATTTTGGAGAAACAAAAAAAAATATTAATATTAAAGCTATTGATGGGAAGTCTGTTTTAAACTCAGAAGTCAGAGCTAACCAATGGAAGGAATATATAGATAAACTGTAACACTGGGGATGATTTAAGCACCAGTGTACTGGAAAAAGAAGGAGATGTCCATATCAATGACTTAATAAATCCTATTTTAAAAACAGAATTTGATAGAGCTGAAATCATGCATGGCAGTTGGAACTGATGAGATTCCTGCAGAACTTCTGAAATCCCTAGGAGAAGAAGGAATACAAAGATTATTCAAACTGATATCAAACAGTCGAGAAACAAGACAGATTCCAAATGATTTTAGTAAAAGAATCATTTTCTCATTTCTGAAGAAAGTACAAGCTGACAAATGTGAGAATTATTGTACAATAAGTCTAACATCACATGCTTCAAAATTACAGACCACAATAATATATAGAAGAACAGAAGGGATAGAAGAAGAGATAAAAGGCAAAGATCAGTTTGGGTTTAGGAAACACAGCAGTTACAAGAGAAGCAATTCTGGCTTTGAGATTAATACTTGAAGGGAGAATCAAGAAAAACAAAGATACTTTTATGGCATTTTTGATTTAGAAAAAGCTTTTGATAATGTTAAGCAGGACAAGATGTTCAAAATTTTCAAGAAGTCAGATGTAAAATATCAAGATAGAAGAATACTTTTTAATCTAATGTATATAAGAATCAAGTGGCTATAATAAAAGTAGAGAATTATGAGAGACATGCATCAGTTCAAAAGGGTGTGAGACAAGGTTGTATTCTACCTCGATTGATTTTCATTTTGTGTGTAGAGGAAGCAATAAAGGAAGTAAAAGAAAACTTTGAATGTGGTATTCGTGTTTAAGGAGAAAAAAATCAGTATGCTACAATTTGCTGATGACATTGTCCTGTAAGCTGAAAGACTGAGGATATTGAGAAGTTGGTGGTGAATATCATGAATAAAGTTCTGAAGGAAGAATTTGAGTTAAATATAAACTAAAGTAATATAAAAATGATGATTGCAGTAATAGTGGATTAAATATAAAAATAGGACCAGATGTGATATGAGAAGTAAATGAATTCTGCTAATTAGGAAGTAATTTTACAACTGATGGTTGAAGGAGGAATGATGTTGAAAGGATAATGGAACTAAAGAAAAGAGCTTTCATGAAAAAGAAAAATCTTTTAGTTTCATATATTGATCTAAGAGTCAGAATTTTTTTTAAATTCTATGTTTTGAGCACAGCACTTTATGGTTGTGAAGCATGGACTCTAGGAACACCAGAAAAAAAGGAAAATTAAAGCATCTGAAATGTGGTGCTGAAAATTAAGTGAACAAATAAAGTACAAAATAAACATATTTTGGAAATGATGGGTAAGAAAAAAAGCTTGGGGAAGAGGCTTACACAAAGAAAAGACAGGATGGTGGGTCACATTTTAAGACATGCAAGATTGGTTAATTTGTTAGTGGAGGGACAGATGAAGGAAAGAACTACAAAGGTAGACCAAGATTAGAATTTATGAAGCAGATAAGTGAAGATGTAGGTTGTAAGGGGTATGATGAGATGATGAGGTTAGTGCAAGAAAGGCGACCAAGGTGGCTGCAAAAATATGGAAGTGTTTTGAAATCAATTATTTTTTTTGGAACAACATGAAGCATAAGGATCTTTCAGTTCAAAGAAGAGGACGTGTCTATAAACCAGATCATGGTTCTGGAAGTGACTGTACAAGTAAATGAAATTTTTCAACTCCAAATACTTCCCTTTGAAATGCAAATAGTAAAATTGCAAATTTAAACTCCACAGATACCAATACAAAGCAGCTAAGGATAATGGTCCTGAATTGTCTGAATATTAGAGGGAAAGTAGCCACTTTACACGCTGCAGTTGCGATTAATGGCGTCAATATAATACTAGGAACCGAGAGTAGGTAGAATCTAGCGAAGTATTTGAACCTCAATACAATTTTTTTCAGAATTACAGAACTACCTCAATGGGCAGAAGTGAGTTTGTGGCCGTTAATAAAACCATCAATTGCTCCGTAGTAACTGAAACAGAAAATTTTAGAGAATTAATATGAGTGAGGGTAAAAATTAGCAGAAATAGGGTAATTTTATCAACCTCTGGATTCTGGATTAGATATTGCGGAGTATTTTAGACAGTCACTTAACAGTATTTCTCAAAAATTTCAGGGACATACATTGATCATGGGAGGCAATTTTAATATACCCTTGGTTAGCTGGTACACCTGTATGTTCAAGTCAGGTGGAAGAGATAGATTGATAACCGAAATGTTCCTATAAACATTCGCGGAAAATTCTCTTGAACAGATGGTCGAAGAGCAAACGCTGAGCGACAAAGATTCCTTGTCCATTTTGGATCTTTTTCTTACAAGCAATCCAGATATTGCAGATACAGTTTGCATAGAAGACAGTATAAGTGATCACAAGGCACTTGTGCTAAATCTAATATGAATTTGAAACATGATAATGACTGCAAGGTTACACTCTTGTTTCCTGCAACCTGTATTGCAATTTGGATACACACCAAAATGTCTTACAATAGCTTCTTTGCTTTAATAATTCATCTGCATCATATTTAACATTTTTCAATTAAAATAAAACATTCATTGATTTCACTAAACCATTTACAATTAAACTTTCTTTGATTGAGAAAGAAAATCTTAACACTTCAGACTAGACTTATCAATATATTCTTTTCATAACAACCAACAAAAAAACACACTAATTATAAACTCAGAGATAATCTTTTGCCTGCGATATAAGTCACAGGTTAATCAACCTCTATGGTTGTTATCTTACAAGACAAAATCGTATATTGCTTTGATAAGGAAAATAATTGCATGGTGTAAAGAGTAGCAGTTGGAGTTAAACTCTACAAAGTGCCAAGTCATGCAAATAAGTAAAAAGATGACACCATTTAGCTCTGAATATACAATTAATGGCACTGTCTTCAGAACAGTAGAATCTGCTAAATACCTAGAACAGCCACCCGATTCGTGACAGGTATATATAGTTGGAGGGAAAGCATTGTTGAAGGAGTTAAGTTGGGAAGACCTTGAACACCAAAGGTGTTGCTCTTGACAGAAGCTAATAGAAAAATTCACAACTGACTTGTTTTGGAATGACAGCAAAGAAATATTACTACCAGCAGCATTGATATCTACGAAAGATCGTGAAAATAAGATAGGAGAAACCAGGGCCAGAATGGATTTATTTCTAAACTAATTTTTCCACGAGCGATTAAGGAACGTAATAGGAAGGATTTACCAGGTGAGTAAACTTAAAATCCGACAGGAGTAGTTCTCGATAAATCACTTCGGCCATCCTGATCTGGGTTTTCCATGGTTTTCCAGATTGCTCTAGGTAAAAGCCGGAATGGTTCCTAAAAATAGCCCATGGGCACCTCCTGCCATATCACGTATATCCCTTGCTATGAACAAATGGTTACACATTAGGATTGGTGCAATGCAATCTTTGCCACCTACTTTTAGTGAATCGTGGAGTAATAATAATAATAATAATAATAAAAGAGGAAGGGATGAAAGATTACATCAAACCAGTTGAAAGACTGATGACAACAAAAAAATCTAAAGCAAAAAATATACCCACAAGATTATGGCTGCATATGAATGCAGCCTATATCACCACTACCATAAGATTCAGATTATCAAAGGTAGAACGGAATTTCCTGAATCCAGACTCAAAACAGCTCAGCAGAGTTTGGGGTCCAAGACACCATTGCTGCTTCTGATTTTATGAATCTTAGCTATCGAGGAGATTGGAGCTGGGAGGGGAAGGGGAGTGGGGGGAGGAGGGGGAATCTAAAGGATTCATCCATGGCCATTTTGCTGGAAATATTCCACCAATCACCTGAAAACCATGGAAAACTGTAATGTAGATGGCTAGATGGGGCTTTGAATTTAAGTCCTCCTGAATGTCAGGTCCAACAGACTCAATCAAGATACCAAAATAGGTGGTGATTCGCAATCTGGTGCAGTGTCTTCTCAGTGTAGCTCGTTACGTCATGAAAATATCCTTATTCAAAATACTCTTAAACATATCTAGAAGGTACTCTTCTGCATCCTTACTGAGATTTTTCAGTATCTACCACTGGATGAGATAGGGTGAGGACAAAGTCTCTAGCACATTCAAAGCTGAATCTCCTGCAACTTCCATATTGTAAAAGGTTTAAAAAAAAAATCAAAGCTGAATACAACTGAAACTCCCATATTGCAAAAGGTTAAGAGGACACACCCTCTTCCTGTGCAGCCGTTCTTTTTCACCGCCATACTTCAGGGTACAAACTGACAGTCAAAGTGATTGGCAGCAAAAAATGCTATGCAATGCTTCTTCATCAGTAATTATATGCCTCTGGTCTAGGAATCCAGATACTAGTGTTTGAGAATACCTTTCAGATATACAATGGATAGGCTCCCATACTTTAGATGATGTCATAGAACAGTTAACGGTACTCTCAAAATTCTACAATGATATTATTTTGCTCTCCTTAATTCTCACAATTCAGAATGCATGTAGACCTTCATCTGGTGGTCAACAGAATCGTAAAAGAGCAACCATTTGGTTATATTTATTTCCATTTGCACATCATATTTTTTTGCTCTGTGTTCAACATTCAACCATGTTGGAAACTGGTCACTCCCATGAAGGTAAGATCCATTTCCTACTGCAAGGAGTCGGCAGTGGAAGGGGTGCACAATGAATGGGCAATGGCCAAGAAATAACCAGAAGAAGTAGTGAAATGCTTCACTTGTCCAGTTTCCTTTTGTTCTATTAAGCTACAGACTAACTGTTGCTAAACCAAACAATACAGTGCAAGCATTGCAAATAGTTTGTTAGAACCAATATATACAAGGTCTGTACCAAAAGTAAGTAGAATGATTTTTTCCCGCCGATGCGGACGACTGGAGTGGGGTGATTGTTGGCAGGAAACGTGGTGGGGAGTTTTAGGAAAGCAACGCGACCTGCGTCAGTTGTCTGCAGGCCGTTACAGTGTGCGTATCGCTGATAGACTTGGACCTAATTCGAGAGTCGCGTCACGAGTTCACGATGTCACGTTCTGTGGAGCAACGATACGCGATAAAATTTTGTGTTAAGCTCGGAAAATCGGGTTCGGAGACCTTGACCATAATCAAGGATGCTTATGGAGATGAAGTTTTTTTTTTTTTTTTTTTTTTTTTTTTTGTAACAGTTTAACGTCCCTTTTTAACAACGTGGTCTTTAGAGACGGGAAAAAGGATGGGGGCAAGGAATGGGAAGGAATTCGGCCATGGCCTTTTGAAGGAAGCATCCCGGCATTCGCCTGGAGTGATTTGGGGAAACCATGGAAAAGAGATGAAGCAATGTCCCAAGGAATGGTTTTCCGCTGGCACAAAATGTTCCGGGAGGGTAGAGAGAAGGTTGACGGCGAGGAACGCTCTGGACGTCCGTCAACGACACAGTGCGACGAAAATGTGCAAAAAGTGAGAGACATGCTCGATTCCGATCGACGCCTGCGTATCAGAATGTTAGCAGAAGAGTGCAATATTCCAAAAACCACAGTGCATCGCATTCTTACAGAAGATTTAGCCATGAGAAAGGTGTGTGCCAAAATGGTCCCGAAAGTCCTGTCGCCCAATCAGAAGACTGCTCGTGTGGCAATCTCGCGTGATCTCTTGGAACGCTGTGAAAGTGACCCGAATTTTTTAGATAACGTGATTACTGGTGACGAAACATGGGTCTTTGAGTACGACCCAGAGTCAAAAAGACAAAGTGCAGAATGGCACAAAAAGAATTCCCCACGGCCGAAGAAGGCAAGGATGAGCAAGTCCCGGGTAAAGGTGATGCTCATTGTCTTATTCGACTCAAAAGGTATTGTCCACAAAGGGTTTGTGCCTCAGGGTCAGACAGTGAACAGTAAGTTTTATTTGGAAGTTCTCGAAAAGCTGCGGAAGAGAGTGCAACGCGTCCGGAAGGAGATCTTTGCCAACTGGAGACTGCACCACGACAACGCGCCGCCCCACTCCGCCTCCATCGTGACCGAGTACCTAGCCAAGCACAAGGTGGAAACGCTGCCCCAAGCGCCCTACAGCCCCGATCTGGCTCCGGCGGACTTCTTTTTGTTCCCAAGAATAAAAAGGAGCTTAAAAGGCAACCATTTTGGAACACTGGATAACGTCAAAGAGGCTGTGACGAGATGCCTGAACGAGGTTCCAGTCAAAGCCTTCCAGGAAGCGTACCGCCACTGGCAGAGGCGCTGGCAACGGTGTGTCGATGCACAAGGGTGCTATTTTGAAGAATTTTAGTAATTACTTTGATATACAATAAATTGTTTTTTGTGGATTTATTCTACTTACTTTTGGGACAGACCTTGTAATGCATAACTTCTGTTATATGTTCAACACTGCTGCTTGTAAGGCTAGGTGAGAACAACAGGTTCATAGTTAATAGCATTCTTTAAACTAAGGCAAGATACCCATCCTGAAGTACATCCAAGGTCCCATCATCATGTCCTACCGAGTTCACTGTAGTATGCAAGGTGCTTACAGTGTGAGAAACTTGTGGCTCTCATAAGTTTCCATCTAAGGGGGTGAATAAATTTTAAAATTCTGGGTATACAGAATGTACACACCTCCATCACCGTACATTCACACATTGCAGATCTTTAATTATATTCTGCTTGTAATATTTGTATGCAATGGGAGGGGTATATTAATGACAAAAGTAGATATTAATTTGGTTAACCTGTAAGAACTCTCAAAGTGTTACAAAAATTCCTACAATTCACCAAATGTCTTAATCAAACAGATCAAACAAATAATACCTCAATTCACTAAAATTAGCAGTTAAAAATAACTAATTAAGGGAATCATAAAGAAAAACTTTTAAGAATAACAGTTTGCTGATGATATTAAAATGTTATTAAAATATATTTTTTAAAAAACTGCTGTATTTTTAGAAATTTTAAATACCTTCAAATCTACAGGATCTCTGTTGCAAAATGCCAAGACAGCAGGAGCTATAAGATTTGGTTTCTCCCGAAGCAATGCTGCTACAGCAACAGGTAGGTATATAGTAGTGCGGTGAAGCTGTTGAGTTATTTTTCCAGGATATCTGCAGGAAAATATTTTGCAATGTAACAGACTACACTTTTACATTTAAAGCAAACCAAAATATACACCAATTGGGGCTAAGCTTGATAAATATCATTAATATTTCTTGAATTTTTTAAATGATATCAACAGATGCCCACAAAAAAAAGATTCAAGATGACAAAACGAGTATCTTCTTCAAAAGCTATGATTCAGAATTGTTCAATAAAAGTTGTTTTTAAAACTTATAACTCACTATCAAAATATGAAATGGGAAGATAAGAAGGGCAATGCAAATTAAAGGTTCCCTGTGATCCTTAGTGGGCTAAACAATAAAGTAAATAAATAAAAATATGAAATATTAGGTGAATTTACAGAACTGGAAATTAATACACCACTATATAAATGGCATGATTGTGCTGCATTTTTTGTCCCAGCAATGTCCCAGTCAATTGTCTAAGCAATGATAAAATAGTAATTTAGTTACTGCTGGTCTACAAGCAGCATATAAAAATCAAGGGATTCAATTAGTTTTAGACTGGAATAAATTATTATACATTTATGTTCTTTCAGAAATGAGATTTACCATCACTGTTTTAAGGAATTTTATTCAATTTGTAGACTTATTGACAAATCCACTATAAATGGTTATTAATTTGGTGTAATTGAATAAGGCCATTTGTATTCTAGTGGTACTAAAAATACAGAAGTTCTCTCTTCCCTTACACCAAACTTTTTCGTGGACTATGTAACTAAATGTCCACTGCAGGCACAAACAACACTGTATTTGAATTCCCTTTGCCTTCTCACTAAAAAATGGAATATACTATTTTTACTAGAACATTTTATTGAACTCAAACTGTGTACATGTGCCATCACAACCTCACACTCATATATCTTACTATACAGAAAAATCTTAATTATTTCTTCTTGCTGCTATACTTTTAATTACTCTCACCACAGATTATATACAATCTTATACTGAGTGGATGATCCTCAGACTCTAATTATATTATTTTACATGATATTTATTAATGAAACATGTGAATACATGCATGTCATTCATGTGCCTCACAATGCAACCAATCAACAAAAAACATGTATTATTAAATGTTAGAACATAATGAGCAACACACAAACTTAAGTGCCATATATCAACAGTGGCACAAGGGAACAAGGAATATCTATAGGCATAATTAAAGATCCTTATTTTTCTGATCTCAACTATCATGTAATTTTGATTCAAACATATTGGTTAGAGAAGAATTCAAAAGTAGTCAAAATGAAGCACAAATGTATGTATATCTGAGTAGAAATTACATCATGTTGTAAAAATATTGTATCTCATTTGCTGCATCAAATCTGTGACATTCTCCTGAGGGATGTAACAAGTCACCACAAAGGTCATTCTCAGCAACTCTCGATAATGAAGATTTAATCAATGCTTTCCAATATATGTTCTAAAGAACACCAAAATACTCTAGGTAAGAATGTAGCATATAATGGTTTTAAAGCTTATTTCCTTTGCAGTTTTCAACAGCCCTCATACCTGAATTTTGAATATCATTGTACTGTATGAAGTATTTGTAGTGAGCTAAAGTTTGCTTGAAAGTGATTGGATATGTTTATTTTGTAAATTCTTGTAAATCAGTGTAGACAGACTTTGTTTTATGTAAGAAAATTATCTAAAGTCTATTTAATATGTTTAAGAACCGAATGGTGCAAGAGAATTTCTTAAAAGTTTGTAATTCCATGTATTACTGTAAGTTACGATGTCTACAGGACAATTTTCTACCGTTTGAAAGGATTTCTGTAAATAATTTTGTATTTAAGTATCTCTAATTACCATTTCTGATTATTTAGTAATGTTGTTAAGTAATTTTGTATTAATTTCGATTGTTTTTAATATGTTTGATTGTTTGAGTGATTGTTAATGATTGAGAAATATCGGGCGGATGCCTTTGAAGAATTCTCATAATTTCGATAGAGACTATATAAACAGATCGCCTGGACAGAGCAGTTAATTAGTTAGTAAGTCAGTTTAGTTGACAGTATTCAGTGTTACAGAGAGTTTCAATCATTCAGTTGAGTTCACAGAGATTATCTTTGCGATTATTCAGAAGTGCATATCTGTATTGTATCTATGCTTGTGAATATCGCTGACTTGTTGATTTGATCAAAATAAACAGACATCTTCAAACATAATTTTTTTTGTGGACTTTTTAATTAATTAATCAGTACTTAAACCACCGAAGAACCCTAACAAGTTGTTAAAAAATTTGAGCCATGAAATACAGTATAGTAATTACCCTGGCATGTGACAGATTATGTGATCATCCCACTTCATGTCTCCCAGAATCAATTATTTTAAGTAGTGATTAACCAACAAAGCTGACTGACTGCTACCAGAAGAAACAGTCATGATGAAGACAACTCTGCTGAAATATTGTTTATCTGCAACATTTTATGACACACTTGTAAAACTTTCACGAATCACATGCTAGAAAAGTTCCAAAATTTTAAAGTAAAAATGGGGGAGGCTTTAGGGAAGAAGTCTTTATTCTGAAATAAGCAAATGATTTTTTAAAAATTAATAGTATAATGTGTATGGCATGGTTGTTAATTATCAGTAGCTCATGAATGCTCCAATGTGAAAAATAGTAAAAGATTATTAAGAAGAAAATAAGCTAGGATAAACAATGCTATTATATTCATTGCCAATCACTCAACTGCAAGACACTAAGTAAAATTCCCATATTCATGAAATGTCTACAAATGTAGGACTTTGAACTTTTCAAACCAGGCAGGGAAGAACATACACACAGGGAGGAAGGAAAAAAAAAAAACCTTTTTACCTAACACTAGTAATTTAAACTATTTAGGCATTAAATCTAAGTTACAATAAGGGCAGCAGAAAACCTATTTCAGAAAAATATGAAGGAACACAGGAGAAATAAAAGAAGGAAATCAACTAACAAAATACTCATTTCAAAACCAACAATAAAATGGCAATTTTAAGGCAACAAATAAAATAAGTTTTCTGTTACGTAAAGGATAGCTAAAATTTATAATGCTACATTACCAAGTATTTATAATGCTACAGTGCTAAGTAGTGGGATGTGCAGGAGTATCTGTAAGAGGTGGATGATGAAGATATTTCTTGAACACTCCAGCCAGTGGGGAAAGATCTTTGGACTGAAACAGCAAAACATTATTTGGCAGAGGCTGCAAGTTGAAGTTTAGTGGTACTCAATTGTAGAACAGTTTGAATATAAATAAAATGGTAGTAAATAAGGTAAGAACTATTGGAGTGGATGAGAAATTGATTTGTTGGGTAGAAGAATTTAAAAAAAGTAGAAAACAGAAAGTTAGGATAGTAAATGTAGTATCAAAAGAAGTGGAAGTGAAAATGGCAATGCCACAGGGTAGCGTATTGGGACCATTGCTAGTAATTAATCTTTTGAATAGTTGTGTTGATTGTTTAGTATCAGAAATTCGATTGTTTGGTGATGACATAATGTTAGATAAAAGGATCAAAATGGTAGAGGACTGTAAACAGTTGCAGGATGATCTGGACAGGATATCTAGCTGGGTTGATAAAAATGGGATGAAGATAAATGCAAAGAAGAGTCAGCTTATTAGATACACAAATAAAAAACAGAAGGTTGATTATGATTATAAGGTGAGGAAAGAATTTCTTGCTGAAGACTCGAAATGTAAATATCTTGGCATTACATTTGATAAAAAGCTTAACTGGGCAGAACACATTTGACAGGTGGTAGTAAAAGGATTCAAAATTCTGCACTTGTTGGAGAGACTGACAAAGGGATGTATGAGAGAAGTAAAGGAATTGGGTTACAAAACTTTGTTCAAATATGGTAGTGTAGTATGGGACCCACATTTTGAGTATCAAATAAAGGAGTTGGAGAGGGTGCAAAAAAGACTGCTAGATTTTTTTCTAGAAGTTATCGCGGAGTGCAATCAGTGACAGATATGATAAAAGAGCTGGAATAGGATTCATTGCAAGACAGGAGGAGGGTAAAGAGGGTCATGGGAGTGTACAAAGCACGGTAAGTTATTGGTGTAGGTATGAAAAGTAGTGCTTGGATGGGAAAAGATGACTATGACCACAAGCTGGCACTCGATTGCAGACACAAGGGTCTGGGAAGAGACTCTTTTTTTGGTAAGGATGTCAGGGATTAGAATAAATTATCAAGGGAAATGATTAATAATTTACTAAAAACTTTGAAAGAGTTTAAAGTTAAAATTTGTAGATGGCAAATGTAGGTGGGGGCAGGAAAGGGGGAAGATGGGTGTATAGGGAAATTGCCACTGGAGTGTGTGTGCTCCATTGCAATTTAATTAAATTAAAAATTAAATAACTGAAAGACCTTTGCTTTAATGATATGTATTGACAAAAGGTGTAACTGATCAATGTAAAAATTTTAGTCAAGTCTCTGGAGTAAAAAAAATAGTTTAAAAATGTCAATGGAATTAAATAAATGAGAGAGTTGATTTTGTGCTAAAAATATAAAGAGATAAATGCCTGGAACTAATTGCACATAAATAATTTCCGATGATGACATTTTAGAGTATTCTGAGGTGTGTAAAGCCTTGAAGACTGATTTAAAGTTGTACAAGTAAACCATCATAAGGGATAGTTCAGAGAAGAAAACAGGTTCAAAGAGAGCAAAGTGAAAGCTCACACTTAGTAAGAAGCATAAAATAGCAATGACAGAATTACTGACTAAGATAAAATTTTGCAATTCATCAGAAGTTTTTATAGCAAAACATATGGCAGCTTCGAGGAAACTCCGATCTTCTCCAACTTCTCTAACATATCCACAATGCCACATATACTTCCTCTGAAGTCAGTTATGCTAAAGATACCATAAAAAGGAACAATCGCTGGTGGCAACTGTCTCAGTGTTGATATTCTGAAGCTAGTTTACAAGGAAACTGTCAATCACTTGGCTAAAGTCTTCTCTTGTGCCTAAACAATGCATCAATCCCTTCATCACTGAATAAAACTAACATCATTCTGCTACACAAAAGGGGAAGTATTCACAACATCCAAAATTTTTTTTTTTTTTTTTTTTACTGCTTAACGTCTCTTAACAGCGAGGTCTCTAGAGACGGGAAAGGATGCGGGTCAAGGAATGGTAAATAATTTGGCCATGGTCTTTTGAGGGAAGCATCCGACATTTGCCTGGAGTGATTTGGGAAACCATGGAAAACCCAAATCTGGATGAACGGACGGGGATTTGAACCGCCGTCCTCCTGAATGCGAGGCCAGAACATTAACCGTTACACCACCACGCTTGGTAACATCCAAAACTACCGACTGATATGCTAGCAGTCTGTTCCACACAAATTTTATATAAGGATCTTGTTGAACAAAATCAATTCCACCCTTGATTGTGGCCAGACCATTGAGCAAGCAGGATTCTGCGGCAACTTTAGCTAAATCAACCGCATTCTTGCCCTACAAGAACTAATTATCCATGCAAATGAATACCAGATACCTCTTTGTGTAGTATTTGTGGATTCAGAATGGCATTTGATTCAATAAGTCACAAGGCTGTCCTGCAAGCCTTAACTAAACATGGTGTGGATACAGCTTATATCAGAATGCTCCACAACATCTATAGCACCTTCTCAGCTTTTGTCAGTGTTAAAGAACCAACTCAGATTTCCTCACTGAAAGAGGTGTTAGGCAAGGTGATCTCATCTCTCCAAAATTATTTTCAGCTGTCTTGGAGATGGCAATGTCAAAGCTAGAATGAATAGAAATAGGAATTAGAATCAATGGTAGAATACTTAAAAACTTGAGATTTACTGATGATATTGCACTTGTGGCTAATGACATTGATAAACTTCAAACCTTGATTACCAATCTTGTCACCTAAGAATGAATATTTTAAATCGGTAGCAGAGAGGAATGTACATATTTAGAAAATGTCAGTAAGCACATTTATTGTATATATGAGAGGAGATCTAAGACCTGAAATTATCTGTTGCATCAAGCTGGAATGACAAGCTTTCATTCATCAGATATAGTATTCCCAATAATCTAAAGAAAATAGTGATCAGTTCATTCTTTCTTTGCTGACATACAACTGTGAGAAGTGGACACTAAATGAATTTACGAAAGATAAGCTCAGGATGGCCTGAAGAGCTATGGAAAGGTCAATGCTAGCAAAGACAAGAAAACAGCAACCACGTCAGTTACAAGGATCGTAAGCCACCTCATCAAAGTGGCAGTGGGTCGGCGATACTGCTTGAAGGAAAATTCAAAGAAGGGCAAAAACAGTGTTAGAGTGGAGCCCAAGAGATTACCAGAGACCAATCGACCGATGGGATAAGGACATACACAGGATCGTTGGAGTTAACTGGCAGAGGATCGCCCAAGATCACTCAACCTGGAGGAGACTGCTCAAGTTCTACCTGAACTCATGACTCCAAGAGACTACACCATTTAATGACTGAATTGGCTGATGATGGATATAAATTAAAGTATTTGAAATTTAGTCCAATTGTTTATCTTGAGGAAACTAGTTTTTAGAGAATCTTCTATTGCAAAGAATTATTACTGACGTAGGATCATAACGCAAGAAAACAAAAGAGGAAAATCCACACCAAAAACTTCAAGGTAGGTGTTATCAGTTCTTCCAGCAAAAACTGGGCACAAGGCAGACAACTGGTCTCAAGATAACACCCACTCATTGCTTTAACTTTTCTTTCTCTCTCTCTCCTCTCCTTTCTTCTACCTCTATTACCTAACTTGAATTATTGTTAACTGGAAGTGATGTTAAGCTTCATATTTCTTGTTGAAATAGACTTCTGTGATTGTTGTCAATTGATTTCTGCCAGCACAATGAGAGAGCAGCAATGGGTTGTCCACAATCATCAATTGTGACCGAGGGGTTCATGGAGGCATTTGAGGCTGAAGTGATTAAAAATTACAATCTGAAACCTTCTTTATGGTTATGGTATGTGAACAACATCTTTATCATCTAGCATCATAGGAAATAATCCCTCCAGACATTTTTCAAACATTTAAACAGTGTCCATGATAAAGTTAACCATGGAAAATGAGGTGGCCAAACAACTTCCTTTTATGGATGTGATCATAGCACATAAGGAAGTTGGCTCCTTGGGTCACAGAGTTTATCGGAAGCACACATGTTAGCACTGCTATCTACATTCAAGCTATGAGCTCCATCCTACAGTGAAACATGAAATTTTAAAAACTTTAGCCGTCCAAGCATAGTCACTGAAAGAGAATTTTTACAGGAGACATTTCTAGCAAACAGCTACACCCTTGACATTATCAATAAGACCATGACAATGTGTGAACCTCAAGCACTGCCCTGTACTTTAGCACCGGCATAAGAGGCCATCTGACAAATGGACAGAACCATGGCAGTGCTACCCTACTTACAGGGGGTGAGAGATAAGACTGGATGTCTTTTAAAAACGAAAAAGGCCCATCTGGTATACAGGGCATATAGGAAGATTTCTCATGCACACTGGGTGTATACCAAATATCCTGTAGCTGTAGCTAGGTATATACTGATAAGATAGGATACACGATCAAGGAAACATAAGAACACATAAGAAATTTTAAAAATAACATCTTCAGCAAACTAGCTGTAGTACAACATTCAGCTGACAACAGGAAAGCTATTATATTAAGTGACGTGAGTGTACCCATTCAGGAAAGCAGACGGTAGCCCGGATGAATCAGGGAAGCATTGGAAATCAAAAAAAGGCCAGATAATATGAATGTGGACAATTGACTACAACGTGACCGAATATGGCTATGCTTTATAAGGAAAACACGGGACGCTAGGCCACATTGGACCAGTCATGGCGGCATGAACTTCAATGACACAGTGAAATCTTCACGGGGTGCAGCCGGATAGTGTCGTAAAAGACGACGTTTCAACAACCTGCTCAGTTGTCTTCATCAGGTCTATTTTAGATATTATTGCTTGAAATCACAAAACAGACTGGCTAAGCTGCCGGCGAAAATCTAACTCCGTGTACCGATGATTGCCAGGACCTCCAATCAGCACACGGTAGATGTAATGCGCAATCAGCCAACTGAGGGTATCAATGTGGACTGTCACCCATACAGGTACTCACCACACCCAATGTTGCTTAACTTGTAGCCGGATGTGCTGACAAACTTAATCCACGGCATCAATTTGCATCCATTACGCCTTGTTGAGAAGATTTCTCTGTTTCGAGACGTAGATCCCTAATAATCGGTCTCCAGGCTTCACTCAAGTACAGTCTGCTGTCCCTATTAATGTTGTTACTGTTCAGCTGTATTTCCAATGCTTCCCGAATTACTGAGTCCCAGAATGAAGAGATCCTGGCCAGCACCACCATTTTATCAAACACTATCTTATGCTCTTCATCAAATGCATGTTTGGCTATTGCGGACTTTTCCACTTGTACCAGCCTTAAGTGTCGTTTGTGCTCGGTAATACGTTCAGTGATCGTTCTGACTGTCTGTCCGATATAAACTTTGACACATTCACAAGGTATGGAATAAATACCAGGAATTCTTAGGCCTAAATCACCCTTAACCGAACGAAGCACATGACATATCTTGGTGGGTGGCCGAAAAATGCTTTTAAATCAGACCGCGCCAAGAGCCTTCCAATCATTCTGGACATTTTACTGACATATGGCAGAAAGGCAAGAGCTTTTGGTGGTTCAATTTGTTCAGTCGGTGGTCTTGGTGGCTTCTGAATAAAAGCATGCTCTATCTGTTGCCGAGAGTACCCATTCTGTTCAAAAACAGTCCTTTGATGTTTCAACTCCATCGGTAGGCCCTCACGATCAGAAATGGCTCTTGCTCTGTGTACCAATGTGGTCAATACGGAGTTGTGTTGTGCTGGGCGATGGTAACTGGTTGCACCCAAGAACGTTCAGTGTGGGTGGGTTTGCGGTCTACACTATGTGCCAATGATTCATCAGGTTTGTGTTTGATTAATCATGTTTACTTAGGAATTCTGTAACAGAAAAAACATCCGATAAGCTAGTTATTGTACAGAAAACAGTTTATTGAAACCTCTGTGATATATGGTACCGCTATTTATTGCAAACACCTGCAATCCTTATTGACACTAGTGAAGCACTTTATTAATATCTCTGTGATAAGTGCTGCTACTATCTGAAGTATCTTATACATGCAACTTTCATAGTTATTACTTTAATCCTTGAAGGATCATATTCCAAAAAAATTGTTCTTAATCTATTCTGTTGCCCAAGTGGAGACCTTAATGTTTAAAATTTTACCTCATTTATCAATTTCGGTAAAGAATGAAGGGAGATAAATGGCTCATAACAAAAAACACGTTATGGAAATAATGATACTTTTGCCCTGTAAGGTTCAAATTCCGGAAAATTCCTTTTTAAAATATAATGTGAATAAAGAGGAGACATTAATCTCTAAAATAACACCTAATTTCTCGAGTACGGTTAGATATCAAATAAATGGCTCATGATACAAAAATTTGTTATAGAAATAAGAATACTTAAGGGTTGAATTCTGAAAAAAACGCTTTCTCAAAATATGATGTGAACACAGCGGAGACTTTAATCTTTAAAATAATACACCATTTATCTATTTTGGTTAGATATTAAGGGAGATAAACGGCTTGTGACACAAAAATGCCTTGTAGGACCATTTTAATTTTTGCCTTTAAGTGTTGCATCCCAAAAAATTTCTTTATTAATACATAATGATAAAGTGGAGACATTACTCTTGACCTATACTGGGGTTGGAGTATAGGCTAGTACCTTAACTAGCAGTTCACTTGAATTAAAAGTTCTGTGGAATTTTGACGAAATAATTTTAAATTGACCATGAGCCTGCCTGGAACTCAGCTAAAATGCTTTGAGGTCGCCACTAAATTTGTTTAAACCACAGAAAAGGTTGAAACAGTTTACTATGAAATCACAAAAAAGTTCACTTGGACAATATTTTGAGTTTATTTAAAAAGTAACATTAATTAGCATTATACAGTTGAGTAGGCGATCGAACAAACGTTTTCCAGAAAATTGTAGGTTGTGGCGAGAAATAATACCAACCGAAACCCCTTTTTGATAATTAAAAGTTCTTAGTAGTCATTAAAATCACAATCTTTTACAACAACACCCAACATGGCAGATACAAGCACCGGCTAGAGCAGCAAAACCAATCCGCAACAAACCGACTAATGCGGAGTTACCTTACATATCACTCCCGGAGAAAAGACAAGGTAAGCTTGCTGCACGATCTTTTATAGATCTCTCAGATCCCATGACGTCAGCAACTGTATACGACTTTTATGCCTCCGCTTTACCAAACAATCCCAATGATCGGGGATACAGAAAGCGTTCCAACTTTAACAGTGTCTAGCCTTATCTGCTAGATGCCTAAAGGATGTTTAGTGGGAAATTTCGAGTGATTAGTTTAAATTTTTGTTTAATTTTGCGTACACAATTGGGGAATTACCTAAACGTTTGAATTTATTCAATTTTTTAGAAATTCTGCTGAATTGCAAATTACCTGAATAAAATTAGTGTCAAAATGTTCTCCAAAAATCCCTGAGTTCAACGGTGTAAATTATACTGAGATCGGTGATGTGATAGCAAAATTACAGCTTAGACAAGATTTGTTAAAGTAACTGTTTAGAAGTCATATGGTTTTTTGTTAATAACTCTTAAAGTATTATTTATACCAGAAAAGTAAAATTATCAGAGTTTTCTTTGAGTTTAGTTACGTGTTTTAAACGTTATTTTATCTCTGAAAGTGGTTGGGTTTATTTGTAAATAAATCTTAAGCAAACCACGTGTGCTTAGTGACGAAATAATTTTACAAACTTGTATAAAATCTGTTCTACTGCATGGAATGTTCTGAAATTTAAATATGTGATACTAGATTTTTGGTTCTTTTAGAAAATCTACTTTTTACTTTGGAAATTACTAGGAATATGTGATAAAAAAATGTTAAAAGTGAAGTGCATTTATCAGAGTGTTTAAAAATGTATTTTCTTTATTTACACAGTCAGAAACTACGGAATTTTAGTGAATTTAGCTTTCTTTTGAATTCTTATTATTACAAAATTACTTTACTTCACTTAAAAGTGTTCAGAAATAGTGAAATGCTCACGTAGCAAAAATCTATTGTTTGCAAATGGTACAATAATGGATTATCCTATTCCAGGTTGGTTTAAAAGTTTCTTTATTATTATAAAAAGTTTATTTAGTACTTTTATTAAATGTTGAGTGACTTTACTGCTTTTAAAATGGTTTATTTAATAAGTTAGGTTGTGGTATCAGCTTCTATATGAAACGTTCCTCCCATAACCTGTGTATGCAATGAAATCTTGTGAAAGCTTCCTGCCTCCTTTATACTTGAAGCTAAGAAACTAGAATTTACCAAAATTCTACGGTGTTTACACTCTTCATAATGCTACTTCATTTATTGATTTTGGTTGGGTATCCAGGAGATAAATGGTTTGAGACACAAAAAATGCATTGTTGAAATAATGATATTTTTACTTAAAGGGCTAAATTCAGAATAATTAGTTTCTTAAAATATGATGTGACCACAGTGAAGACCTTAATTTTAGAATGATATCCCATTTATCTATATCGGTGAGATATTATTGGATAAAAATGGCTTGTGAGACAAAAAACACGTTGTTAGAAACATTGGTACTTTTTCCCTTTAAGGGTTGAATTCCAAAAAATTTCTTTCTTAATATATGATTTCACCAAAATGGAGACACTCTTCATAATCCTACTTCATTTATCAATTTCAGTTCTATATCCATGGAGATAAATGGCTTGAGATACAAAAAGCGCATTTTAGAAATACTGACTTTTTGCCATTTATGTGTTAAATTCCAAAAAATTCCTGTGTTAAAATGTTATGTGACCATAGTGGAGACCTTAATCTTTAGAATGATACCCCATTTATCTATTTTGGTTATACAATATTCGAGATAAATTATTCGTGACACAAAACCTCGTTGTTAGAACCACTGATACATTTTCCTTTTAAGGATTGAATTTTAAAAAATTTCTTTCTTAATATATGTGTGTCACCAAAGCGGAGACATTACTCTTCATAATCCTACTTCATTTATTGATTTGGTTATGTGTCTAGGGAGATAAATGAGTTGAGACACAAAAAACCGCATTTTAGAAACATTGAGATTTTTACCCTTTAACGGTCAAATTTGGAAGAACACATTAAGCTTTAAAATGATACCTCATTATAGATTTCATTTTGATATGAAGGAAGATAACGGCCTGAGACAAAAAACACATTATAGAAATAATATACATAATATTATTTTGTTATCTGCTCTTTTTGCCTGCCTGTGACAAGTTTAGATATTTTGCAATACCAAGTTATTCCGTCTATATTATTAACTCATCATGATGTGCTTTGTTTGAACTTAACCCTGCAATGGACCATATTCCTAGCTAAATGGTCAATATTTGAGTCAGTCTCAAATAGATGAAGGGCTAAGACCCAAAAGTGGCCATGACTCTTGTGTTTGTTTCCTTTATGTGTGTTCATGCTGCCAAGTCATCATCTAATGTAAGCAGTTGTTTGTTTCCCTATACTAATTTGATATTCCATTTTGTAACATAGTGTCATTGTTACACTGCTACTGTATGAATTGCTTCTGCCAAATTTACAGCTCATCAATGTATAGGTCATTAGAGCTGGGATAAGGTTGAGGGAGAATGAGAAACAGGAAGGAGATAGGTCATGGTTTATTCAAGGAACAATCCCTGCAGTTGCCTGAAGTGATTTCGGGAAATTGTGAAAAACCGAAATGCCAGGCCTGAACGATACTGCTCAGTGCATCTGGAGAAGGGAGGGTAGGATAGTTTGGTGGGTACCCAAACCAAGAACTACAATAGCAAAGGGAGGTGGGGATGTGGGATCAAACTAATGAAGTAAATCCATACAATGTAAAAGGCGATTAAAAGAAATATGTATACATTATTGATTGTAAAAATAGAAGCTATTGGAAAATAAAGACAAAGACTTATATAATCAAATACAGTAAGCTACAACCAAAGCAATGCAAGAATGGGAAAGGAGAGTTAGCAATGAAATGGAATTTATAAAAGGTTTGTACTTGGTAGGTGAGCTCCCATCAGCATACTTCAAACACAAGTTTCATCATTTCTAGGGCTTTATAAACAGCAATAACAACATTTTTAATGTATTTTAAAAGCAGTTTTAGTGCTTCTGTGCAAGAAGGGACAGATGGAATTAGTGGCAGAAGTTACATCAGGAACAGAAATTTGGGAAAAGGTGGATATAGCAGCCATCTTTTAAGATGAAATTTTTTCATCAATTAGGAGTTGGAGAGGATAGGACTAAAGTTTTGTTCGTAAAAAGTGTACTTGCAAGGTAAACAAATCATTGTGTCTAGCAAAAAATCTGGTTATTTTTATCTTGGGATTAAGTGGAACCTAAAGGATCACTTGTGAATATGACAAGTCTGTTATGTTTAATACTGTCTGAGGACTAAAGTTGGCTACTTTTCTGTTGACAAATTGTAATATGGCATTGTATCAAGGAATAGGTATGGTTAAGCTAGCCTTAAAAAAAAGACAAACTGTTGATTATTGCTCCAAAAGAGGCCAGTTTATGGAAGAGCAGTGATTTTTTTTTATTTGCTTATGGCTTTATGCCTCGTCGACATTGATGTCATTAGAGGCGGGAAAGTACTGGAGACAAGGAACTGGAAGGAACTTGGCCATAGCCTGTTGGAGGAAGCATCCCGACATTTGCCTGGAGTGACTTGGGGAAACCATGAAAAACCCAAATCTGGATTCCCAGATGGGCATTCAAAACAGCATTCTCCTGTATGCAAGGCCAGTGTGTTAATCACTCACCCACCATGCTCAGTCAATTAAAATAGTCATATTGGCAAACAATAATTAACGAAGGGAAGCACTGATAGAAATAGTTACGGAACTTTATAACCACTGTTTGTATGTAACAGAGACGAATTATTTTGATATGAAACTTGAAGAAACAATGGTTATAAACCCATATGCGGTAAAAATAAATATGTGTGGTGGAATCTTCTGAAATATTATAATAATAGGTTAGTGGGCCTATTAATGAAGGAACATATTCAATACATGTTACCAAATTATTACTCTGGATAAATTGGTTTTTTGAAAATAAATTGAGATCCTGTTTAGATCTATTTTTTGGAGTTCCAGGAAGTTTTATAATGTGAATCAAAAAGCTTGGAAGATGAAGGAGTTGAAATGGTTAGTACTGGGCGGTAAAAATTTTTTTTCTTATATTATCTCGGTTTCCCAGATGGAACCGCGTCGGTTTATTAAAACCTATCATTTCTGCCATCCTGCTGTGGTTTTCATCAGAGGAGTGCTTTGTTAGTTGCCGCTATCGCCTTATATAGTGGCAGGAAGCGAGTGAGTACTAACCATCCGCAGTGACGTCACTGCACCCAGTGTAGGAAGTAGGATAGCGTTGTTCATCTTGGGTTTTCCTGAGCAGGTATGAGCAAATATGTTCAAGCTGTAAACCACTGTCAGCTTTCATGTTGTTTGGTTGTTTCTGTATTTCTAATGCTTCTCTTATAAACCTCAGCCACCATCTACTCTCAATGCCTATAATACTGGTCTTATCAAATAAAACTGAATGGCCACTCTCTGCTGAATGACTACAGCACAGCTGCTTGTAATAAAGTCTTGGCACATCTTTACCATTCCACTTTGTCTCGCACTGCTACATCAGAATGGAGAACAACAAACCACCTGACAAGGCAGGGGCCGTCCTGCCGTACTTCCAAGGAGTGACAGATAAGATCGTTCGCCTGCTTAAAAAGAAGAACATCTGTCTCATATACAAGACCCCTAGGAAGTTATGCACCATCCTTACCAGTGTTGAAGATAAGAGGGATCATTTACAAACACCAGGAGCGTATGAAATTCCTTGTAAGTGTGGCAAGGTATTTATTGGGGAAACAGGATAACCGTAAAGGAGAAGCTCAATGAGAATGTCAGGCATTTGAAAAATAATTCGCAAGCATGTCTGCTGTAATTCTACATTCAGCCGATAGTGAGCATTCAATTTTATTTGGTAAGACCAGCGTTATAACCATTGAGAGCAGATGGTGACCAAGGCGTATAAGAGAAGCGTTAAAAATACAGAAATGGCCAAACAACATGAATGCCGACAGTGGTTCACAACTTGACCATATTTGGACATACCTGCTCAGGAAAACCCAAGATGAACATACCACCTCCACTTGGCGCAGTGACATCACCGCGGACGGTTAGCGCATGTTCGCTTCCTGCTACTATATAAGGCGATAGTGGCAACTAACAAAGCAGTCCTCTGATGAATGCCACAGCACGATGGCAGATATGTTACGTTTTAATAAATCGATGCAGCTCCACCTGGAGAATCAAGGTAACAAATACAGTGACCACGGAAGCTTTCGGAATCACTTTGTTTTCTTTTTTTGCTTATGGCTTTACGCTTCGTCGAATCTTAAAAGGCTTGAATAATTTCTTAGGTCACAACCAATAATTCTCATCTCACTCTATAAGATGCCTCCTTCTCCACTACTGACCATGATTATCTGCCACAACTATTTGACAATATCGATTTCCTATGATAGCTTCAAAATTGGAAATCTAATTTTAAAAAAAAGGTTAAATACAGTTTTACAATGTGTCAATCAATGTTTCTACTATTTTTCTTGCCCTTCCTCACCATTGAAACTCCTCATTTGAACTACTACTACTCTAATCTAAACACTATCCTGAGTTTATTGGCACCACCCACTAAAAATATCCCAGTCCACACCACCTTCACTGGCATGATATGCTGATCTACAGTTGGTACACAAAGTGACCTACCTGTGAAGAAGAAGAAAATTTCATACTTGTCTCTGTTTTAGCATTGTGTTGCTGTCAATTGTGACAGTACCATCCCTAGTGTTATTTAGTTTCTTTAATTGCTGACTAAGTACCTTTTGTTTTAGACTAAATCTTTTGGGTATACTGGAATTATTATGTAAAACCCATTAATTTGTATTGAATAGTTTGTTTTTCTTAATTGCTCTAAGAATAAGTTGTCATATTAATAATAAATGTACTGCCAATAAAACTGATTTTAATAAGTTAAAGAGTTCAATAACACTGTTGAGAATGAAATAAAAAGTATACCAACAAAAATGTATACACAGACATCAGCATACTGCCTCTGAAGAAGATTAAATAAATTATAAACAAAGGCACAACAACTGAGAGTGCATTATATTAAAAATGTGAAATTGTGTGCAGCTGCACTCAAAACCTTACTGCAGACATATGTATGAGTCCACAAAAATAAAAAATATCAACAATCTATAAAAACTAGATGAAAATTTCATGGATAAAATACAATGAATAATGAGGTTGGTGGTTTGTAATAGGATGAAAGAGGAACTGCCATACTGGTAACAATTGTTTATTTGTTTAGTGTAACAAAATACTTACAACATATTAGGAAAACAATTAGGAAAAGCTTTTGGATGTGTCAAACATATACATGACAAACTATTACTGACCTTTACACACAGCATATCCATATCTCCATGATATGTGTTGCTGCAATCATAGCCCGTTAAAAAATTTCATGAATAAAATGTTTACATAGGAATCGTTTAGAAAACAGAAATATTTTTGTAACAGAAAAATATATCCAAAAAGCTACTTATTGTATAAAAAACACACAGTTTATTGATAACTCTGTGATATGTGGTGCTGCTATCTATTGGTATGTGTTAAATCCTTGTAGATGCCAGTGAAGAAATTCATTAATATCTCTGTGATATATGTTGCTGTTATCTAGGACCTGGCTCTGAAATGTCTTATATGTGCGACCTTCATAGTTATTACTTTTGCCCTTTAAGGGTTAAATTCTGAAAAATTTCTTTTTTATGTAAGATTTTACCCAAGTGGAGACCTTAATATTTAAAATGATAACTCATTTATCGATTTTGGTTAGGTGTCAAGGGGGATAAATGACTCATGGGGAAAAAAAGTTAGAAAAATGGGCACATTTGCCCTTTAAAGGAAAATTCTTTTCTTAAAATATGATGTGATCAAAGTGGAGATGCTAGTCTTTAAAATGATACCTCACTTATTGATTTCAGTTAGATTTCAAGGGGGCAAAAAAAAGTCTTAGAAATAATAATTCTTTTGCTCTTTGAGGGTGGAATTTGGAAAAATTTCTTTCTTAAAATATGATGTGAACAAAGCGGAGACCTTAATATTTAAAATTATACCTCATTCATTGATTTCAGTTAGGTATGAAGGGAGATAATGCCTTGTGACAAAAGAAGAAGAAGAAAAAAATAATCTGCAAGATTCATAATGAAGAAAAGAAATTACAGATGTAATTATGCAAAACAGAAATCTTCCATGAGAGGATGGTTTCTAGATTGTTCAATTTATGTTATATCCCTGCTGTATATTTAGGTTTTAAGTTATTAGACTTACCCTTCAATTCTCTCATACACTGCTTCCTGTATGCTGTGGGAAGCTTCTGTTTGTACCTCCAAATCTCTAACTCTCCTAACAGCTTGCTGAATCGAAAGTGGTTTCTTATCTTCCACAATGTGGACCTTCCCTTCATAGAGATACACCTATCAAAAAACATTTCTGATCCATATTACATTGTTTACTTAACAACTTAAATTTTTTTATAATATTTAATAATTTAGATTAATATTTAAGAAAGAAATTCTTTTCTTTGCAAACTCTTTGTCATTGAATGAAAGCGAGAACCACAACACATCAGCATGCGAGAACATCCCTTATTTTTAGTCTAAAAAATGTTACATAATATTAAAGTATGAAATACAGAGTTAAATGTGATAAAAACATTCCATAAAATTATGGAAATAGCATTTTAAACTCTGCCAAACATCAACCATAGCTGTTGGAAAAATGTAATAAAAGCTAAAAAAAATTAAAAGATCCAAGAATTTAAAGAAAAAAAACATAATTCACAAAGTAAGTATAAAAGAGTATCAACTTTCAAGTAGTTTTAATCAATTACAAACAGAATGAAAGACTCCTCTAGTGAAATCTCAATCAAAAATAGGTTTCTTAAAAGAAAATGTAAATGAAAAAAGAGATTAGCAATAAGTGTTTTGGAATAAACTGTATAAACACATTTTATATTAAAACATAAAATGTAAGGAAGCTAATACATAAATTATACCAGCACTAACCAAAGTTTGAGAGAGGAGGGCAGCGGCAAAACAGAAAAACACTACCCTCCAAACTACCTTGCACAAGCAATTATATCTCATAATTGATCTGCAAATATCTCCAATCCAATTGTAACAATGAAAACCACCACTCTTTTGGCTGTGTTGACCCCTGGTGTCTTTGTGAACTGTAGCATTTCTATTTGATCGAAAAAGGGCATAGGCCAAAATATTTGGGTATTTTTGTTGCTGCTGCCCTCCTCCCTTCAAATTTGGTGAGTGTTGCATATATTTTATCTTTATTTTTGATATAAATATCACCTCACAGCATTTCTTCCTGCTCCACTGTTGCTAAGTTAATAAATAACAAGAGGTAGTGTAGCAAACAGTTGGGATAGAGATCTGAGCTGCTTTGGATTTATTATTTAACAAGTGATTCAACACTAGTTATAATCAACCTTCAGACTAATTTACATATCATCACATTCATGGAGTATAGATTCCACCATAGATGACTGATTAATGTAAAATAATAATAAAAACAACATAATTCTATGCTTACCTATTGTTTATGTGCTTAACAAATGGTAAGATATTTTATAAGAAAACATTATACATTAAAAAGTTTATAGAAAATGGTAAGGATTATTACAGAACTAATCTCGTTGTTAAAATTAGTTAAAGTTTGTACTAGATAATCAAGTAATCCGCATTAGGATTATTTGTTATAATAAATGGCGAGGAAAAAAATAAATAAATCTTGCCCCTCAACTGTGTCATTGGAAATAGCTACGAAATAGTGGTTTTCACGTTCTTTTTCTTGTTCCTTGGTGAAATATCAAATCAAAATTGTTATAACTATTTAAGTAGCAAATTTTAACAATTCTGATAATTGTGATGAAAAAGCTGTTATGTGATGAAAATTCGCTATACAAACTCATGTGGAATGTATGTTGAAAACAGTTTAGCTCCGCCACAAAACTTACTGAATCGCAGATGGCTCTAGCCCTGCGCATTAGGGTTGATTACACTGAACTGCACTGAGCAGGATGATGGTGGTGTGCGTGAGGTATAGGTTAGTGTGTGTTGGTTTCATATACACTCAGTGTCCTGTTGTGCCATCTGTATTACTTGTGATCAAAATGAGATAGGAAAGGGGAAGATGACCTGTCACTTACCCACAGATGAAGGCAGGAGAGTGAGATGAACACTTAAAAAAAAAAATTCACAATATTTCAGTGAGATACCTTATTCATGTGAGAGGCGAGACATACAGTGGGGGGAAAGATGTGATCACAACCCGACCCGCCACATGAATGAAACAAAGATGGAAACATGGGGTGGGGGTGAAGTGCTGTGGGTGGGGGGGATAAGGTTAGAAGTGGTACAAGATCACACGTGAATGTTATGGAAAAAAGTACCGTGATAAAAATGACCAGAAATGGCTGGAATAGCTCTTGCTCAACCACCACAGTAAATTTCATACTTTCTTGTATTAAATTTAGATGTTTCATGAAATCATCTACTTTTCTCTTCCAAGCAGCCATATAGTGAAAGAACTGTCCACATATCTGTAAAAGCAGATCGGTTACGATTCTACATTTTCCAGAGCCGTGTCCCCTAAATGTTTCGTGAACATATTAGCAACAACTAGAGACAGTGGCAACATTGTTCAAAATAATCACCTTCGAAGAGGAAGAAAGTTGAAGTAAGGATGTGACAGAAAAGTTCCACCATTGATGATTCAAAAAGCAGCTTGAGTAACTCCAGCATATCACACAGAGGGCCCTTGTAAAAAGGGCACCACCTCAAAACTGACCATGATGCTGACCATTTGGTGCTAGTTGTAACTATTTCAGCATTCCAACAAATTCTGGAACTAACTATAAGTCAAAACGTGACCCCATTCTCGTGTGTCGTTTGCAATCCATTATCCTTTATTTATTAATTGCAAGGATAGGGAAAATGACTCATCACTCACCAAAGTTGAAGGCAGCGACGAGAGAACAACATATAATACGAACACACAAATAAATAAACTCAATATTTCGGTAGTTAACCTTATTCATGACATAGAAAATGAGTCATGCACCTCGGGAGGTGTGCACACACCGGGGGTTGCTGCATGACTGGGAAGATTATCAATATGGCGGTGGGACTGAGATATTGTATATAAATCGCAGATGGTGGTAAAAGGGATAAAAAAAATTGTAATAAAGGGGATGGGGGGAAGTTAAATGTATAAATATGGAAATATGGACAGATAAATTTTGAAAAAAAAGAGTAATTACTTAAATGACAATAATGCTACTACTACTGCTACTAATAATGAGTGATAAGTCAAGGAAAGGAATTTTATCGGTGGTTGAGGCCAGGTGGGTGTCTGGTATCTAGGATGTTTTAGTGGTTTTATTTCTTTTTTATTCCAATGCTTCCTCATTCATTAATTATTGAAGTTTAAATTTTTATATGCATGTGTATCTACTTCAATGTTTCACCTCCGACCACTATACTTATCTTATCAGTGGTCCAATAGTTTACCCCCACCAACTCCACCATCTTCTCCTAGGCTACACTAACGATGAAGTAAGCCTTGGTGTGCACACACTTCCCTTGCAAAGTGGCCTCTCTGCATGACTAAGGTTTTGAACCAAAATAATGTAATAATGTTTTATTTTTGGCTTTACGCTTTGTCAGGGTCATTATTGGTGGGAAAGGATTGGGGCCAAGGAACAGGAAGGAATTCGGTCACAGGCTTTTGAAGGTAGCATTCTGGCATTCGCCTGGAGTGATTTGGGGAAACCATGGAAAACCCAAACCTGGATGCACACATTCTGCTGAATATAGGGCCAGAATCGCTCACCCACCACGCTTGGTCCGAAATATTTTATGATTGTGTTTGTCTCTACAACAAAGAAAGACACCAGGATCCTTAATCAACAAGATCAAAATGCTATATGAAAACACAAAAGACTGTGTGCAAATAGGCAACGGAGAAAGCAAGTGGTCTGAGACAAGAAGAGGAGTACAAAAGGGCAGTGCTCTGTCATCCCTACTCTTCATTGCTGTGATGGATGACATCTTGAAGTTGTTGTTCGTGCTTTAGGCCTAACAAATACCAGGTGTGACAACGTGGCAAAAATTCCGTCTTTGTGGCCAACCGTAAAAAGGCTGCAGACGGGCCACAAACATTAAAAATACAGACATTGACTAGTTGGCTGTAAAAGGGCCAACCAGTTTAAACATCCAACTAACTGGCTGGCTGTAAAAGGGCCAGGCATATAAACAAGGTCACAAGTAAAAACAGTACTTGTATTGGTGGTTGTAAAAGGCCACCAATCCAATCTAAAACCTAGGCCGATCTGCCCAAAATTTTTGGGACAAGATCGGCCAAGGTACACAACTTTGAAACCTTAGCCACGTTGTCACACTCATCGTTTAAAATAAGGGACAGATCATTGGCAAAGCCAACTTCTGCCCTTAAATCTAAAAACAATACACATTCGGTTAAAATGTGGCATACCGTCAAAGGTACGCCTCAGGCATCACATTCCGGAGGGTCCTCTTGGCGGAGAAGGAAGCCATGAGTTAGAGGACAGTGTCCTATACGGAGACGAGAAAGGAGAACCTCATCCCTCCTCGCCCGCTGAAAGGAGCTGCTCCACGGCTGAACGGCTGGTTTGACCTGCCGGAGCTTATTAAACTCAACTTCCAGCCACTGCCTCTGCCAAACATCAAAAACGAATCTCTTCGCCGCCGAGGCAAGGTCTGACTTTGGGACTGGAGCAAAGTCGATCCTGACCTGGTCACAGGCTAACCTGGCAGCTTCATCAGCTGCCTTGTTCTCTCCAATTCCCATATGGCCCTGTCAGCAGTACACAGTTTGTTATACCGAGACAGGTCTAAAATTATTCTGGGCCTCTTTAAAAGCCAGGGAGGAGATATAAAGGTGATATAAAGAGGGAAGCTCGAATCCGTATTGTTCTAAAATTGCCTTTGTACGGTAGCTGAATGGTTTAGTGGCTCTATGCCGGTTGGTATAGAGTCGCTCGTAGTTGGGATGAAGAACTATGTCATACACGGGACTGCCAGGTGTTATGGCAACATGCAGGAAGTGTCGCACCATGCGGAGTCGCCGACGGATGGTAAGCGGCGGCTCGCCCGAGTCAGCACAATTGCTGACAATAGAACTGGTGCAATATGCACCCGTGGCGAGCCGAATTCCAGCATGGTGGACACTATCCAGTATACGGAGATAGCTGTCCTGTGCCGAACCATACACGATACAGCCGTATTACAACCGTGACCATACAAAGGCTCTGTAAAATTGTAGCAGGCAGGAGCGCCCCATGACCTGCCATACAGACATTTTAAAACATTTGGAGCTTTTTAGGCTCTGGCTTTAACATCTTTGAGATGTGGTAGCCAATTTAACCTGTTGTCTAAAATGAGGCCCAGGAACCGAACGGTTTTGGTAAAATGTAAAACGGTATTCCTCAAGGTAAGTTGGGGCTCTGATAAAAGGCTTCTGCTACGAGTAAAAAGTACACACCGGGTTTTCTCGACAGAGAAATGAAAACCGGTGTGCACTGACCATTCATCAAGCCTGTTCAGTGTGAGTTGCAGCTGCCGCTCGGCACTTCACAGGCTGGACGATGCACAAAAAATTAAAAATCATCCACATATAAGGAGTACCCTATTGGACTCCTTATTATGACTGCAATGCTATTAATAGCAATAGCAAAAAGGATCACACTTAAAACTGACCCTTGAGGAACAATGTTCTCCTGAACAAAAAGATCAGACACTTCACTACCAACTCTGTACCAGAAGCAACGACCACATAAAAATGATTTCAAAAAACGAGGAAGGTTACCCCTAAAATCCCATTCATGCAACTGTTTTAAAATAACATGCCACCAGGTAGTATCGTAGGCCTTTTCAAGATCGAAAAAAACACCCACAAGGTGTTGGCTGCGGATAAACGCCTCTTGTATTGCCGCCTCCAGGAGGATCAGGTTGTCCAAGGCGGAACATGACTTCCTGAATCCACACTGAAAGTGGCTCAGAAGGTTACGGGATTCAAGACACCAGACGAGGCGGCAATTGACCATACTCTCCAGTGTCTTCCACACGCAGCTAGTCAAGGCAATACTACGATAACTACCTGGCAACAACTTGTCCTTTCCAGGCTTTAAAATAGGAATCAATGTTGCTTCTTTCCACGAGTCAGGGAAGTGTCCTCTGGTCCAAATTTCATTAAAAATATCTAAAAGGTACTCCTTAGCATCTTTCCCAAGATGCCTCAGCATCTGGTACTGGATCATATCAGGACCTGGAGCAGCGTCGTTGGCGCTGTGTAACGCTGACTCCAGCTCCCAAGATGTAAACGGGCAGTTGTAGGCCTCTGTATTCGACGAATCGAAGCACAGCACACGCCTCTCAGCAGCGAATTTATGTCGCTGGAACCGAGGATCAAAATTGGCGGATGAAGTGATAGTTGCGAAGTTCTCCGCCATCAGCTAAGTAATACTTCGTTCATCGGTAATTACACATCCATGATCCAGTAATCCAGATACTGGTGGGCGGGAGTACCTTCCAGACATACGGCGGATAGACTCCCATACTTTCGATGAAGGTGTGGAATGATTTATAGTGCTCACAAAGTTCTGCCATGACCTTTTCTTGTTCTCCTTAATAACATAACGCGCCTTAGCTCTGGCTATATGGAAAGCTGCCAGGTTGTCAGATGTAGGGAACAACCTAAAACGCTGCAACGCCCGTCTGCGACCCTAAATTGCGGAATGACATTCGTCGTTCCACCAGGGGACGGGCGTCCTTCGCAGCGCTCCAGAGCTTTTCAGCATGGAAATGTCAGCTGCCTGGTGAATCGCCTGTGTAAGGTGATTCACATTCTCCTCAATACTGTTATACTCCTTGAGAGTAATGGATTGCCGGTAAAGTTTCCAATCAGCTTTGGTGGCATTCCACTTGCGTCGGTTATTACCTTCTCCACGTTCAAACTCTACATGCATCATTATGGGAAAGTGGTTGCTGCAGTGAAGGTAGCGATCCACCTCCCAATGCACGGAGTCCGCGATTGAGGGAGAGCACAATGAAAGGTCAATGGCAGAAGACGACCCGGAAGCAGTGGTGAAATGAGTCTTTTGCCCTGTATTCAGGATACAAATTTCCTTCTGCTCTATAAATCTACCAACCACTTGGTCCCTGGGGCAATCGGTGGTTGAACCCCACAACGCACAGTGGGCATTGAAATCTCCCAATAGGAGAAAGGGCCGAGTGAGTTGTCGTATGATGCCAACCAGGTCGTCGTAGTTGACAGACAAACTGGGTGGCAGACAGAGAGAGCATACGGTCAGTTGAATTGATTGAATTTCACCGCTACTGCTTGTAATGTGGAGATGAGAGGGACGGGTTCGGAATGGAAGGTGTTTAAAACAAACACCGCCACTCCCCCCCTCGCTCGATCACCCTTGGAATCGTCTTTCCTGTATAGGTCGTAGCCTCTCAGCACCGGTTGGTGCGTCGGTCTAAAACGTGTCTCTTGCAGACACAAACACAAGGGTTTAGACTGTGCTAAGAGGTCTACTTTCTCTTTGTGAGCCTGAAAATCGTTTACGTTCCATTGAATTATGGGAGCCATCCTACCTCTTTAAAACCACCCGCCCCAGTTCGGGTGGGTCCTCCGACGGTGACTGCTAAGGAACGGGACCAGGTTCATCCACCAGCATTACGTCGTCTCCAGGGTCCGAAGACGACTCTTGTTGTAAGGCATCGGAGTCTTGCAGACTTTTCTTCCGCTGAGACCTTCTCCCCTTCTTGTCCCTCCCAGTTGGTGATCTGGGAGGAGAAGCAGGAGGGGACTTCACGAACATAGTGGGGTCCGTTAGCCTGAATTTCGGACCCCGTACTTTCTGAACTATCTGCCATCCGCTACCAGCCGATGGCGTTGCCTTTTCTGCTTCTGTTGCAGGAGCTTCCTCTGCCATGGCAGTGGAACCCGCAGCTCCAGATAATGTAGCAGATGGCTGTTCTTCTGCTGGTGGACCTGTACTACCTGCTGTCTTATTGGCCGTGGTTGCCGAAGTGTTGCTGCCAATGCCCGCGGTCCTTGGTGTTAGGACCTTAATGGGTTTAGCACCACATTTGCATTGACATGAACACATAGTGCTCGTGCCCGCATCAATGACGGATGTCTGCATCGCAACACTTTCCTTCCTGACGGGAGTTGACAACGTTTTGGTGAAGCTTGTGGTGAAGACCGGTGGCGCAAGCACCTTATACCGTTTCCTCACCTCACCATACGATAAACGTTCCTACGTTTTCAACTCCTGTACCTTCTTTCTCTTCAAGGTACACCCGACACTCCCTGCTCCAGGCGGGAAGTGACCCAGAACAGCTGATGCACACTTGTGGGAGGGTGCAGCTTACAACCTGCTCGTGTGCCGATTTTCCGCATTTTCCACAGGTGGGGTTGCCTTTGCAGTTCGCCGTCGTATGCACGAACCTCTGGCACTTAAAGCTGCGCATCGGGCCCGGGACATACGGGCAAAAGTTTAGGTTAAGATATCCGGCTTTTATGGACTTGGGCAGCGTCGGAGTGTCAAACGTCAGGACAAAGGTGGCAGTCTTTTCAAGATTGCCGTTAACCCTTCGTGAGATCTGACGAACCTCGACCACATTTTCTGATCCCCATTGTTTAAGGAATTCCTCGGACGCTATATCAATCAGATCACAGCAAGTGAACACTCCCTTGCTGGAGTTCAGTGTTTTATGGAGTTCGCATTTCACTGCGAACTCCCCAAGCTTCTCACACTTAAGGAGTGAGACAGCCTGCTTGTGGGTAGATGTCTCCAGAAGCAGTGTCCCATTCCTCAGCTTTTTCACACTCTTCAAGCTTCCCGCTATTCCTTCCAGTGCTTTTTGTATATAGAACGGAAAGACCTATTCAAAGGATCCCTCTGTTCTTACCATGATTACAAAGGCGTTATCTATAAGACAACCCTTGCCGTTACTATTGTCTTTTGGAGGAGGGCTTTCAACCCTCGCCCGCTTCTTTGTGGTGGGTGTATTAGGATTAGCCTGCGGCACACCTGTACCGCAGGGGTTTTTGGTTTTCTGAAGCTTCATTTTGGTCCCACGAGTATAACCAAAATAAGGGGGAAATGCTGATACAACAGAGGTGCGCAGGTGCCCCTGAGATTGCACGTTAGCGAGTGATTTCCCTCATCACCCATTCACCTCCTCGGCACTTGGCTGACCTTGAGGTTGAGGTTTTTTTTTATAGATGTTTTTACCGTCCTCGCGATCCGGGCGATGAAGCCAAGATACCCGTTCTCCTAGGTACACAACGTTCCACCATTACGCCCTATGGTGGTTGTTGAAGCATGGTAGGAGTTTACGGTGTGGGAAACTTGCGGCGCTCACAAGTTTCCAGCTCAGGCACCGCGGGTTCACCAAACCCGTACCTGGCACTTGCGTACCACGCCCCTGCGGGGAGACATCTTGAAGAATTTCAAAGAAGTGTATGAAAAAGAAACAAAAAGCCTAGTCTTTGCTGATGATATCACAATTTGGGGTGAAAGTGCAGAAGAGGTGCAAGAGAAGCTGGAGGCTTGGAACAAGCTGTTTGGGGAGTATGGACTGAGAATCAGCCAGAGTAAGATGGTGGTCATGGCAACAGGTACAGGGACTTCCTATGTGAATATTTACCTAAACAACCAACAACTAAAAAATGTTGACCAACTCAAATATCTTGGCAGTACTACGAGTAAAGACAACACCAGCAGGCGTGAAATTATAAACAGAAACAATAATGCAGCAGTCTTTTATAACCAGGTGAGAACTCTATTATGGGACAACAAAGTTCTCAGAAAGATCCAACATACACTATTCAAAACTATTACATCCCCATACTGACTTATGCACTGGAAACATGTACCCTCTCCGGAAGAGACAATAGTAGACTTCAAGTCTTCAAAATGAAGTTTTTGCGCACCATGCTTCAGAGTACACGAAAGGACAAAGTAAGGAATGAAATCAATCGTGCAGATGCTGGTATAAACATCAGTGTGGCAAAAACCTTGCAGCGTTCTCGCCTGAGGTGGTATGGACATGTCCAAAGGATGGAGGAAGAAAGAAGAGCAAAGGCCTACTTCAATATGAACATCCAAGGTAAAAGACATGTAGGAAGGACCAAAAAGAAATGGATAGACCAAATCAAAAAGGATATATAAGACTTAGGGCTTGATTGGAAGACTTTTCATGAACAACTACTATTCATGGACAGGAAGAGTGGAGAGTGCTCATGAACAGCACCTGCTAGACTGGAGAATGATGATGATGATAATGTTTGTCTCATGTTTTTTTTTTTTGCTGCCTTCCAGCCTACAACTTTGGGGAGTAGTGGGTTATTTTACCAATCCTTTGTTGTTTACATATTATAAAAGTCATTTCCTTCTCCTTAGTATCACTTACTAAGATTAATAACATAGTTCCAGCTTGTACTGGCGTATTTATTATACAATAATTACTAGTTTAACAAGCAACTGTAGAAGAAATGGTCTACGATAATCAAATATTTTTATTTTAGTTACAATTTTAATATTGATTTTTATCCTTCTTTACATCATTCATAACCACTGACAATAAATTCATGATGAAAAATAATTATGTATGTACATACATAGCTTATTTTTGTTTTATTCTCAAATTCCATTTTATAGATATCACTTAACTTCAGTTAATACCTAAAGCTGATTCATCACAAAATTTGTACCAAATTTTAGTAAATTAATGGTGGTAAATTAAAAATGACTGAGAGCTTCTCTCGTCAATGTGGATGACACCAAGGGCACACTAATAAAAAACAAATACCTTCACTTCCTTTAAGTTATGACTTCTAGGTTCACTATCTCCAGAAATTGTCACTTCCTCCAGAAGTTGTTACCTGAATCCCTCCAGAAGCAGTCATAGCTTCCATTCAATTAGAAGTTTCCACATTTATTTCATTAGATTCACTGCACTTATTCTGAAAAGAATAAATTCCACAGTATCTTCACATAAATGCAGCACGAGAAATCTTGTTTTTGTAGATTCTCTAAGTTCTTTTGCATTATGTCGTGTTATCACAAGCTTGGAAAATTTTCTGCTAAGTGTACTTGTCATTTTTCACATGGCCATTCTGGATATGATGCCTTTTATTTGCAATCCATTCATGCATACCATTAACGATTTCTTCAAGCATATAGTACCATAAACTGCCATTTCCATTTTGCTCAGTCTTCAGAACCTCCAATTTTATTGAGATTCACTTTGTAAAATTAACAGCCAATTTCTCCAAGAAAATTCACGTGGACCGACAATGTTACACTTTTTACAAGCTCACTGCAACTTTACAATTCTATAAAAAAACTTCTTTTTCATATTATCTGCTCTCATGACCTATTGTGAATTTTTGTTTTCTGAAAATGGTGTTATGAACTGAAAATACATATGTAAACTAAATGTGTTGTAGCATGACTACTCCATAAACAATACCAGCAGAGATTATGTTCAACAGCACACAACAGAAAATTTGATTCTTTACTCTTGTTTCATTTGAACAATAAGGAAATGTGTTATTCTTCTAAACCATGAGATCCGCCAAAATTATATTAAATCTTTTAGGTGTAATTA